>WAAD01030124.1:26995-41634 GCA_013389945.1 Fregata magnificens | reverse complement strand
GGGGGGGGGGGGGGGGGGGGGGAGTCACCTGCACCCCAACTTTGGAGCCAGAGAGGGAGGGAGAGCAATCAGGGAGCACACAGGGACTCTCAGGACCACCCAGCAGCAAACTACCCTTTGCTCAGAGCCTATAACAGAGTCCCCAGCAGCCGAGGGCGGCCAGAGCCATCACTGCTATCAGGCAGGCTGACATTAATAGTGCAATAATAAATTGGCAGAGAGGCTGACCAGGTAATCCCCAGTCCCTGTAAGACTTTGTCTGTATGGCTATACCCATGAAATTAAAGTAGGCTAAATCAAAAAAGTATTTGAGGACAAATTTTCTTCCCCTTGAAAGCTTTTCCATAGAACTTGATGGGTTCTTTCTTACATATTTTAACACCACACCTGTATTAAGTCATTTCCTATTCCTGAATGCCACCTGTGATATCTCTTAACTTGTGCTATCCTCCCAACTTTATAACAGCTGGAATAAACCCTGCAGGATTTTCCTCTTGACATGATGATATTCTCAGAGACCTAAGAGCTATAGAGTGAATTCTTATACAATATGATAATTGACTCAGTCTCCAAAGGATAAACATGTCAAGATACAAAAGTCATTTGTTTCTTACCAATGCAATGAAGATGTGATTGAAAAGGTTGTGTTCTGGGTGTACGAGCAATATTGTCATAACTCACCATCTAAAATAAATTGTTCTATCATTTATACTAGTTAAAAGATATTCCAACTCAGACAAGCTGNCCCCCCCCCCCCCCCCCCGCTAAATGTTAAATCATAGCCTCTCACCTAGGGTTAATTAATCTTTCGAAAGTGCTCGAGTCCACCAAACACATAGCAGAAAGATCTGAAACACCAGCCCATGGCTTCAGAAAAGCCCACTGCAAATCTTAAAGATTTCTTGCAAAATCTGGCAGGGAAGAAATAATTGAATATGCAAAACCGCACCATGTTAGGCCACGAGTCTCATTCTTTGAGAAAAAATGCAATTACTTCAGACATGTTGGATCACACAGTGGATACAGAAGAGGAGCATCGTTTAGTGCAGGGGATTACTGGAATGTGCTGCCAGCTCCTCATCTTGTGTTACAGAAGTACTCAGAGGACTCAAGGACTTGTGGATCCGGGTGCTATGTCAAACCCTCCTGCTCTCCTGCCTGCTGCATCTGCCTGGCCCTGCTGCCGACGCACTACGCAAGGGCTTAGCCAAGCTGCTGCACCAGCCCTTGCCTCTGCTTACCAGTGTGTGTATCCTGCACAGGAATCTTTCCACACCTGTACACTCACAACCTCCCCAGGGAGCCTGAAGAGCTTCTCTGAAGCAGTGGAAAAGGCTTTGACAACTCTCCAGTGAAAAGCATTACATGAGCACACACATAGTCTCATTGCTACATACCAGTTACCCCGAACGACTTGTCCGTGATTACCTGACTATGGAGCCATTTACGTGAAGGACGCCACAAGAGAGCTAGGTTTTGTTTTTTCTTCCCCACCCCGTTCCCATAAAACACTATTCACTTCCATAATTGAACATCCAGCAACAAAGAACCTCTAATGACTGAAGCAATTTCTGGGGAAACTCAGACCCTAAACCCATGCAGACAACAGCTCTTGGACTGAGTTCAAATGCATCCCCTGGTTAAATTCTTGTCTCAGGCCACTTAAAAACCCTGAAGTATTAGGTGCATTAGAGGTAGTTGGGAGAGAACAAGGATCACGTGCAGGCTGAGATCACTCCAAAGAGGAGGAGATGATGCTAATTACACCACTGGTAAAATGGAATCGCTGGGGGAGAAAAAAACGAACAGCCAAGACAGTTAAGTGGTGCAAGAGCAGCTATACTATTCAATCAGTGGTAGGCCATCCACCTGAAAAGAGAGTAACAGATTACATCAAGGTAGTGACAGGCAATCAATGAACACTCAATTAACAGTTACAATATTACTAACTTAAGCAAAACGTGTTTTTGCAAATAGTAATCTCTCCCTCGTACTGACACTACCCTAATTTAATTTTCTTCAATGCACCAACATTAAACGTTGAAAGAAAAAAATTCAGATGCCACCATCTGACAGGAAATACCCTTTGATTCTGCAAAGGGCTGAGTCAAAGGGGAGGAAGGGGGCAAGACAAGGCTGCAGGATGACCATCTGGCAACACCTTCCATCTTGACAGGAGAGGCAACACAGTCCTACAAGAGGGCAGTGGCTCAACAGCCGGGAGACACAGACTCTGCCACCCCCCTGCCACAATCACTTGTGAAACGCACTTTGTTCCAAGGTGCAATGTGTCACTGCATTTTCTTGCCATTGCTCCTTTGCCACTTCCGCCTCACTTTGCAGCTTTAAAGTTGGCGAGGAGGTAGGTATTAGGTGAAAGTAACCTTCCTGAGCATACTGTGTGCCCTAATTAACACGCCAGCCATCGACTGAATGGTAATGATGCCTCTTAATCTCTCTCCCTGAGTTTGCTGAACATGTCTCAGGTGGTGGCATAAGGGATTTGCGGTTGCAGCATCCTTTGTTTCTGTGTGGGCACATGCTGGAGGCATTGAAGGTTGGTGTGTCTCATGGAAGAGTAAGAGGAAAAGGGGTCTGATGAAAGCAGAACCCCTTCAGCCACCCTGAGCATGTCTGAACATCAGCTTTTTTAGACGGAAGAAAACCAGGGGAAGGGCAGGGGAAGAGGGAGGAAGCTTGCTGGAGAAGTCAGTCAGGGAGGGAAGAAAGGCAATCCAAGGGTGAAAGAACTGTATTGAAATTTAGTGCACAGGAAACTCTGGGACTCTGGTCTACATTATTGTCCAAAGGAACAGAACTTCCCTGCTTCATACAGTAAATGTATGACTCCATTCATCCCGAGTGCCCTACAGTGGTGTCCTGGTTTCAGCTGGGATAGAGTTAATTTTCTTCCCAGTAGCTGGTATAGTGCTGTGTTTTGGATTTAGTATGAGAACAATATTGATAACACACTGATGTTTTAGTTGTTGCTACGTAGTGCTTACGCCAGTCAAGGACTTTTTCAGCTCCCCATGCTCTGCCAGGGGCACAAGAAGCTGGGAGGGGGCACAGCCCGGACAGCTGACCCCAACTGGCCAAAGGGATATCCCGTACCATATGGCGTCATGCTCAATATATAAACTGGGGGGAGCTGGCCGGGGGGCAGCGATCGCCGCTCGGGGGCTGGCTGGGTGTCAGTCGGTGGGTGGTGAGCGGGTGCATCACTTGTTTTTCTTGGGTTTTGTTCCTCCCTCTCTCTCTGTTTTCCTTTTCATTATTATTATTATTATTATTATTAAACTGTTCTTATCTCAACCCACGAGTTTTCTTACTTTTGCTCTTCAGATTCTCTCCCCCATCCCACCAGGGGCAGGAGGGTGAGCGAGCGGCCATGTGGTGCTTGGTTGCTGACTGGGGCTAAACCACAAGTGGTAACTGCAGATTTCTAGCCACGTTCTGCCCTCCATAGGGAGCAATTCCGGCCAAGACATTTCAAGTTCCAGCTGTAAAGTCATGGTAGAAGCAGGTCAGTTTTTGGACAAAGCTTATGCTGCCTGTTCCTGTCCTAAGAGCAGTGGGAAGAGGGGATTCTTTAATTGTTGTTCAAACAAAGGAGTAGTCCTCACAAACAAAAACTAAGCAAGGGTGACAGTTTAGCACATACTAGGACCCCCAGCACTGTGCTATTATAGCCTGAGCTTCTGGCCAAGACCTAGAAATGGGTTCAGCTGACACCAGCCCAATCCCTTCTAAACTACAGCCCAAAGCCCTGCTGCATTTTACTGCCCACCCCCCCCAAAAAAAAAAAAAAAAAAAAGGAAAAAAAGAAAGGAAAAAAAACCCCGAAGAGATTCATGACATAACGGAAAGATTTGAAGGATAATAATGACCATTTCTGAAACTCATGTTTTACTTGTTCCCAACTCAAGCTGAGTTTTCCCACACCAAGCCTCCACAGACTGCAGCTGACCTAAAGGAACTCCGCAAGATACATCATTTCAATTTAAAAACAGCAAATGTACCAAGTCCTGGGTAATTTACTCCTGTGCTTAAATATAAAGCTGTACAAAAATAAAACACGCCTTTTTCTCATTTGAATTTGTCTAGCTTGAGCATCCAGTCACAGAACCATGTCCTGCCTTTGTACCTTTGGCTAGCAGAAGTCTCTTCCCCTGGTTAAGTACTTACAGACAATAATCAAATCACCCTTAACCTTCTCTCTGTTAAAAGAAACAGATTGAGCTTCTGTCTCTCCCCAGCATACTTTACAGACCTCACATCATCCTTGTAGCTCTTCTCTTATCCCTCGCCAGTTTGCCAACATAATTTTTAAGGTATAGATACTATGACTGAACACAACGCTCTTCCTACTTGCATTCATTATTTCTTTGCTTAGACAGCCAAAGATAGCATTAACACTCCTGAGAATTCACAACACAGCACAAGACAAGCTAGTTATTGATAAGATAATGAAATTAAGCTCCAGCTTCTCACCTTGATGCGACGACTTCCAGGGGTTCCTCTGCTGAAGTGTGGGTTTTACTCCCTGCTCTCGTTAATGTGGATTAGTAAGTTATCGCATGCCAGCCATGCTGCAAGAGCTGTCTGCACATTTACCCTTTTTCCACTATAAATGAAAGATAACTTGACTAAACTTCACGCCCTTTCTCAAACCCTCACATTTGTCACAGTACAGGAACACGGGTTACCTTGGCTCAGATGACATGGGTAGCTGGTTATGCTAAAGACGCCCCAAAACCACAGCCTGGTCCACCATGCATGAGTGAACTTGCCTGCTGTCGGGATCCCAGGCAGAAACAGGGCATTCATTGCCCAGACACAGCCGCAGGTCCCAAGCTGCGCTTTGTGCTACTGCAGTAAAGCCAGCTCCCAGGAGCCAAACAAGCTCCATCAGTCAAAGCCAAGCAGTGCCAGTATATCTGCGCTCCAGGCTCCTGCCAGAATAAATCTACCACACAAGGACTACAGCATTTCACACCCCTTCCAACAGAGCTACCCCTACAACACAGCGCTGGTTCAGATGTAGCTCAAGACATACCTCAGATCCTCCTTCCGGAGACATGCTCCTGCTTCTCTGACATCCACCGGACAAGGAGCCAGGGCCTTCAAGAGCCACCAAAGCCCCTCTCCCCATGCCCACTGGCCACGAGGTGCATTTTGGGCAACACTGCCAGCACATTGCAGGCTCACGCCACGACACTGGCATCTGACGCCAGATGGAAATTGCAAACTCATCCAGTGTTTGAAGGGATCTGGACCCAGGGGTTTGCTTTAAGAAGCCTTCACTCTCCCTATCCCCGGCCCTACCAGTTGGAAGCTAACGTGTCTGGATTTTTCACCAACAGTCAGAAAAAAATTTGTCACAGAAAATGTGCAAGGACTGACATCTTAAGACAAAAAAGATGCAGATTTCTCAACTGTTCACAGCACATTATGGAAATACATTCTTAGGGACTATTAAATATGGGGATTATTGACTAGATGAGCAGCAGCTCAATGGACTAGCTTGCAAATATGTCTTTAGACAATTCTTAAAATGCAGATTAATTATCTAACAGACCAGAACATTTTTTTTTCCTACAGACTTTCTAATGATCTGTTGCATAAACAAACATCCAGACAGTTTTGTTTGCATTTGTGTTGGCTGTGATGTTCTTCAATAACTAAATAGTGACTGAGGAGACTTAAATCTTATTTAACACTCAGCAGGAACAGAACAAAAGGCATGTCAGTCCAAATCACTGAAAGACATGTCTCCTGAAAGACCCTTGGGAAGTCCAACCACCATAATACCAAAAGGCCCTGTTTCCCAAACGCAAAACTTCAGATATACCACGTAGCATTAAATGCTTTCTATGTGTATGCCATTAGGTTTCATTAAAGAAACTACAATGTTGACATCCAACATTTAATGACTAGTATTCCTACCAACCCCTTTTTAAATGAGCGGGGCATATTGTGCTACAGAGATACTGTTCAGGGCTCTCTGCAGACTCAGGAAAACACCACTGCTGCCCAGCCATGCTGGAGTTACGTTTGGAAGATCTGTCCAGCATGAGAAGGTTGCGGTTGGGGGAACCATTGCACTGAGCTCTGCTGCTGCCTGATACAGGCCCTCACCCACTAATTCCTGTGCCATGATTTGAACCCTTAAGTTAGAATCTAAAAACCCCACCTTGATTTTAAATTTGCCATTGATATAGGATCAAGCACAGTGGTCATTTTCTCAGTAAGGGTAATTAACATGTTATTTGTAGACTGTTTTCAGCTTCCAACCACCCAATTTCTTTATGTCTTTTCTGATAGGTTAAAATGCTGTTGGATATCAAAACCAACACAAAGCAAGTGTGAACCATTATTATTCCAGCTTCACACCCACTTTCCCGTGGTGTGAACAATAATGCAAACTGCAAGACAGTGATGAATTGGACCTGGAGAGGACCAGATGCTCTGTGAACATTAGCACAGTCTCTGCCCCAAACATTTTTCAGTCTAAAAAGAGACGTGATAGCCTGCTCTCAAAGCTGTCCATGCACATACAAACTTTTAACACCAGATGTTACCAGATCACACACAAGGTGGAGCAAAAATGGGAAATAAGCAGAGACCAAACAAGAAAAGAGCAAGGGCAAACAATGAGTACGGTTAGAGTAAAATATATTTTGAGCAACCTTTTGGGTGAAAAAAGCAGATCTGACACATGTAACAGTTTGCAGATCAGCACTGGTTTCAATGAACTGCGTACTAGCAGTACTACACTGCACTAGCATGTTTGCAGCCAGGCTCTGCCTGTGGCTTGGTTACTTCCCAGCCCTGCCACTTCACCCAAGATAAGCCACATTAAGAGCAACTCTATCAGACACAGCAATTTGCTGCTTCATCATAGTCTACAGAGAGAAAGCACAGGGCTGATGCCCAACATGAATTCCACTGCAGACTCAAACATCAGTGACAACTAGCCTTGCAATCCCTCTGTCTCTGAGCAGGGCCAGAGAGCCATTAAAAAAAACCTCAGCATAAAAATGCAACGCATTCTTCACAAAAATGTCAACTTTGTCACTGAACCAAAAACTCTCTGGTTTTCAGCAAAAAGTTAAAAAAAATGTTAAGTCTGAACAAAACGTTGCAGGGATTTTTAACAATCCATTCCCTCCTGATCAAGCCCAGACTATCTTTGATATCAGATTCAGATGTCCGTGTAGGAAGGGGAGAGAAGGGTGCAGAGCCACGATCGTGTGGAAAGAGCTGATTTTCTGCTGAAACAGCTGAGGTGCGATCACACAGTTCATCAGTCTGCAATGTTAATGACGTAAACCGCTTCAGCTAGAGACACGGGAAGGACCCAGAGTGACTCTCCCAAGGGAGGTGATGCAGGGGAACTGGCGTTACGCTACACAGAAAGAGCTGTTCACCACCAGTCATCCTCCTCCCCCCACCCCCGACACACACACACATTGTGACAGTCCCAGAAAGGAAAAACCTGCTTTTTAAAAATAGCAAAATTTTTAAGGATCTGAGCACATGCCCGAGTGGGTGGGAAATCAGTATTATTATTACTTTGTGCTCACGGGGTCTAAGACCTCAGATGACTTGTTTGTGCCCAGAATGAATTTTTGCAGACTCATTATAAACCCTTGCAAAGCAGGGTTTATAAGGTCACAGAAGAATTTCCATTAACTGTCGCCTAGCTAGGGATTGCCAGTATGATCTATTTCTCTCATTTATGCACATGCAATAAGGCCAAGACGAAGCTCCTTTGCTTTATTTCCACATCATTGTGCTGATGCTGAGCTAACCAAATAAACAAACTGAAAAGCGAGTGGGGAAGGGGGGGAGGAACGGAGAGACTAAGGAATAAACCTATGCCTGGCGCTCTCCCTCATGAAGGATGCAAATAAATTCTGCAGACTTTGAAGCCAGGAGATCTCAGCAGAGATGAAAATCCCCTGGTGCTGGATGGCTCACCGGGTGCTCAGTTGAGACATTGCTTGGGTATTGCGTTATGCAGCCCCTTCCATGCAAAGGATGGTTGGAATAAACATTGTTACCCTGCCACCTGAGTGAGACCTGGCTCAGGGATTTGCGATCGAGCAGAAACACGAACCCTGTGGGCTCTCTAATCTCCCTCCCGCCACTGTGAGACCACAGCCTCTTCAAAAACTCCACTTCAGACACTTAACAGTAACACTCCCCTTCAAACACTGTAAACACTTCCCAAGTCTCTGGGTAAGAGGCACTGCGGATCCGGGTAGGAAATCACCCATGTAGATGGACAGCTTATATCTTGGCTCCTTCTTCCCTGATAAATCAAGTAGCGTGGTATCTATCCCCTTGGAAAATCCACGGGAAGGTCCCACTAGACGGTCAAGGAGGGGCTCACCAGGACTCAGCAAAGTTCCCCTTGATTCATTTTAAAGCCAGCCAGTCCAGCTGCATGCCGGCAGACTCTGGATGCCCACAGCCCCTGCTCCAGCCAGAGCAGCACCCTGGCCCCAGCAGTGATGAATCCCTGGTCTGACGTGAGAGGCTTTGGAAAGAGCTGGCTGTCACTGCTATGTCACTGCAGACACCACTCCCCGCAGAGCCCCCGGACCACGCAGTGCCTGAGATGAAGAGCGCTGTTTGCCAGACCAGAGCATCTCCTGGTGCTCCCCTTCACCTGCAGTGTGCCCACACAGCCACTGGGCCTCGTAAGCCGCACGCACAAACCGCACGTAGCACTTCATGCCCCTGCACATTCTCCTGGAAGAGTCCCACAGAAGCACTGCTGGCTACATCATTAGGAAAAGATTCGCTCAGGTTCTTCCTTTTTCACACGCTTGTAACGCTCAAGTCTGAGTTACACCCTGACGGCTGCTACACAGGCCGAACCACTGGCATGCTCAGATCCAGCAGCCTTGTCTCTTAATTCTTCCAAATGTTTAGCAGCAAAAGCAAACCCTTTTTGTTGGCACGCTCGCTCTCTGTAACCCAGCTCTGATCCATTTCCACCTCCAAATCATTAAAGATAATAGATAAGCCTAGCCTCAGTGTGAGGAACCTTCACATAATCACCTGTCTATGCTCTGATCGGCACTCCTTCTATGCTCTACAGCTTGACTAGGAAAGCTGGCACCGAATTCTGCCCCTTACCCTACAGCTATTTATTGCCCACATTCTGCTATTTATTTCCTAAAATAGTCTCTTTTGGGTGGATCTAATTAAAAATCCAAATAAATTAGGTCCACTAGTACATTTTCAGTTCCCATTTTATTAGCCTTCCAAACTGCAAGCAGCATTAGGAAGGCAGGTTTCCCTACTGCACACCCACCCTCTTCACATAAGCTATGGTGATTTGACCCCCAAGGTTAGACCCCTCCAAGTATATGAGTGATAGTTAGGCCCTCCCAGCTGGCACACAACAGAAGCAAAACTCACCTGCCTGACATCCTAGCTCTTCCTCAGGTTTGATTTCTGTAAAGGTATCGCGTGCTGTGCTGGTTTTGGCTGGGGTAGAGTTAATTTTCTTCCTAGTAGCTAGTATGGGGCTGTTTTGGATTTGTGCTGGAAACAGTGTCGATAACACAGGGATGTTTTCGTTCTTGCTGAGCAGTGCTTACACAGAGCCAAGGCCTTTTCTGCTTCTCACCCCACCCCACCAGCAAGTGGGCTGGGGGGGGCACAAGAAGCTGGGAGGGGGCACGGCCGGGACAGCTGACCCCAACTGACCAGAGGGATACCCCAGACCATATAACGTTGTGCTCAGCAATAAAAGTCACGGGAAGAAAGGGGGGGACGGGACACACATGTTCAGAGTGATGGCATTTTTCTTCCCAAGTCACCGTTACGCGTGATGGAGCCCTGCTTTCCTGGAGATGGCGGCACACCTGCCTGCCGGTGGGAAGGAGTGAATGAATTCCTTGGTTTGCTTTGCTTGTGCACGCAGCTTTTGCTTTACCTATTAAACGGTCTTTATCCCAACCCACGAGTTTTCTCACTTTTACTCTTCTGATGCTCTCCCCCATCCCACTGGGGCGGGTGAGCAAGGGCTGTGTGGGGCTTAGTTGCCGGCTGGGGTTAAACCACAACACGTGGCAAAACCACTCCTTGTTGTACCTGGCAGTTCCCTTTGTCCGCCTGGGTTCCTGCCTTGGAAAGTTCCCAGCAAGGAGGAAGAGCTGTCCCTTTCATGTTAACACCAGCTGCTGTTTCACACTTTATTTACTTCAGGGCCCTCGGATGAACCATCCCCAGTCCTACTGATTTACAACACCCAGGTTTCTTCCTTTGGTCCATTACTTCCTCTTTAAACAATTCAATCATTGCTAATTTCCCACAAATGGGGATTTCCTCAACATCCTGGTGCAGGGAAATGACTCCCCTTTTCCCCCAGCCAACTTTTCTCTCTGCCACAGCTCCTCATACCTCCCGGGGCTCAGGGAGCCTCCATTCACTGCTGCTGCCCTTGCAGGCATTTCAGCATCCTACAGTTGCTTAGCCGTGTTAGACACCACCTACGCAGTGCTGCTTATGCCACGCTACACCCAGGAACATGAGGAGACTTTTCCCAGCCCCAGCAAGGTCTCCCACAGAGACAGAGCAATGAGCAAACAAAGCAGAGGACAACATTACAGCTGGCAGGTCCCACATCCAGCTCACCTCATTTGGCATAGTCATAGAGAGAAACCAGTGTCCAGAGCGCTGCGTAAATCACAGCTAAGCCTCCTTTCTCATCTCGCTTGTAAGGCACCTGCAGACGTATGGCTGAAAAGTACCCGAGGAGCCTCATGCTCCCTTCTTTGTTTACATTAGCTCCTATTGACACTAGTCGAGCATTTTAAGGTACAGGAAACATTTCTGGTTTTACTGCCTTGACACCTTTTGAACTGGTTGAAGCTTGCCAGCTCTGATCTACCCATCAGCCGCTCACTGTTGACCAACGTGGAAATGACTCCATTCAAGCTGGTCCTCACCACATTTTCCTCCACCTTCATCAAAAGTAACTGCCACAGCCACCCCCATCTACTGCAGCGCGCTGCATCTTCCGCAGACACCAGAACAAACAACACAAAAAGCACTGTTATATTAACACCACAAATAGTCCTTCCAAGCCATATCCCACAGATGAGATGAAAATTTATTCATGGTGGGAAAACAACTTCTTTTACCTCTCCAAATCCCCCATTTTTCTTGTCAGAGAACCCACAACAGCATTAATAGTTCCCCTGAGAGGGTACAACCAGACAGACTGGAGTTTGCAGTCTCCTGTGCACAGCAATGGCTCCGCAGTAGTACCAGTCTCTTTTCTGTACAAAGCTGAAACCTAAGTTTTCCATTCCTATATAAAGCTTCCATCATGAAGTCACTAATATCCCATTGATTTCTCTGTATCATTCCCTGAAGCCTAAGAGATACCCTTCAAGCTGTTCTCATCTCATTAGACCACAATTTGAGTACACTTCTTCCTATTCACACAGAGGTTCCTTGTATCAACAGACACCTCAGTCTTGTATACCCTGCCTTGGAAGCCTCTTGCCCAGAGCAAGAAGACTTGCAGAAACTTTTGTCTCCCTTTCTGCCTGCCTGCCTAGAAGCATGAAAAATAAATAAATTCTGACCCTAACAAGTACTGCGCATGAAGATCTCCCCCCAAAGTCAGCGAGAATCAATATCCACAACCCAGGCACGTCAGCAAGCCTTTAAAAAGGGCAAGACACTGACCATCTGCACACGCTTAGTCCCAACCGAATACAGAATAAAGCTTAAACCATCTTCAAAGAAAATGAAGTTTCTTGGACGAGGGAGTTCTCCTCTGTCCATATGGCCCAGCAATATCCGATTTGAAGCATGCATCTTCTCTTTTCCGGTCCTTTATCACTTCTGTCACCCCATGCTCCTCCTCTCGCCTGCCTCCTTCCACCCTGCTTTCCCCTCCTTCCTCTTCCTCCACTGACACAAAGCCCATCCTTCCACCCACCCACGCAGGCACTCGGTCCCCATCCAGGCTCAAGCATCCCCCGCTCTGCATGCACACCCAGTAAAAACACACAGCTTCTCTTCCAGCCAAAGGGGCCCAAGGCCTTTCCTGGATCTCCTCTGGCCCTACCGCACACGCAGAACCAGCTGCTCCTCCCAGAGAAAGAGGAATCTAAAATGACACGGTCACAGCAGCTGTTGTAGCAGAAAGTGGAGATTCTACACTGCAATCAGATGCTTTCCCACCAGAACTCGTGCAATCAGCTAGCATCTAGCTGAGGATCTTCCCCAAGTCCTGGGTGAGTTTTAAGTTCACTTGCTGCTTTTCCATCAAGCAAAGAAATCAGCGTGAGCACACACACACAACAGTGGAGATGGGATTTCCTGACACACTTTGGCTTTCAGAATAGATAGTTTGGAGGCAGCACTGCACATACCTGCCTTGCCGTTCCTTCGATGAGCTCTCTGAAGACCAGCTCCCTCGAATCATTTACCATTCACCCACAGATTGCTGCATGCTCCTTGGCATCTAGGTATTCAGGCCTTTGCCAGCCCACATGACTCTTTGGCTTATTTTCCTTGCACAGCTTGCAAAAGAAATCTCCAGCAAGAAATTTGCAGGCAGCCACAGAACTGTCTCTGTGTCTCCCCCAGAGCTGCAGGCAGCTGCTCTGAGCACCCCATTTAGAGCCAACCTTTCACAGGTGACTCTTCTCAGGGAGATGTTGATGCCTTTATCAGCTTTGCTCTCTCCCCCTCCCCCAGGTAGGGCTCTGGGAGCCACACTGGCCTGCCCCCACCCACAGTCCTTCATTTCAGAGTTCTTCCTCAGACAGCCTGTTCCCACCGCCAAGAGCAGAGGCACCGTCCCCACAGGAGCCAGCCCACAAAAGATTAAGAGAAACAGCCATTTAAAGAAGAAAAAAGAGCATTCTCATTTGCTGTGCTGACGCTCTAAAGCCTTCTTTCTGCTCAGCACAGCCTGTCAGCTCCCCCTTCCCCACATGCCAGGTACAGGTGTCTCTACTCAGGGCTTTAATTCACGTCAGACATGGGGAAAGAAGCACCTGCAAACCAGAAAGAGCCACACAGCAACTTTCCCAACTTCTGGCTTTGCTCATCAGGCCCAAAACCAATGGGGAAAGGTTTCAGCCACTTACCATCTATTTCTCTACCCCGACAGTTCCCTTCAAATACACAGCCTAATATGCATAAATACTAAAGCAGACTTGCATCACGACACTTTAAAAATGCCTTGGCATGGTGGGGGCCTCACTGCAGATTGCTTTCAGAGAGCACACTTCTACCCCTATACGAAATGAAGACTAAAGCAAGCCATGGCAGAAAGCACCGGGTATAGTTAACATCCACCTCCTACCTGCGAGCACACACGTCCTGACACCCAGGCACTGGTCGCACAAGCTGGCTGCTGCCGGCGGCTCTACAGGAGCGCCAGCGACTCCATGGGGACGCTCGCTCGTTCTCTGATGCCGTATACCCCAGCTCCCTGTCCAGGAAAGCAGGGAAGGCTCCGCTCTCGGCTAGCTGCAGCGGTCACATCCAGCTGGGATATGGCTGCTGAATGTCTTCTCAGAGAAAAGGCTGTCTCACCTCAGGGAGACAAAGGGACCAATTCCTGCTGGGGGCAAGCAGGGGAATCTCCCGCTGCCGTGATGTGGGGCAACCGGTGCCCGCCAGCGCTCCAGCAGGAATGCTGCCCAGGATGCGGTGGCAGAGCGAGCCATCCCTCAGCATCTCCCGCTAGCGGAAGGCCCCCAGGGAGGCAGGGCACAGCTCTGGATCCTCCAGCAAGCAGCGCCTCACTGCAAAGGAGGCACGTGTGAGAGACGAAGCAAACCTTGCGTGTGTTAGGTTAACTTTCCTGAGGGTCACAACGTTGAGGTCTCAAGCCTAGCAGGCTGGGAAAGAAAGAAACCTGACAGACGATGAGAACTGAATAGCACTTGCAGCCCCCCTCACCTATGCAGAGCTCCCGGTCAGAGCTGCAGGCGATGCCAGAGCTCACGCATAAATAACACAGAATAAAGTTGGGCCCAGGAAGAGGTTTCTGCACGGAGTTTTCCCCCACTGCCCAGAGTCAACGCTGCTTGTTCATTAAAGGAGAGCCTGTGTCAGCATCAAACCTGCACGTCTGCGCATACAATGAGTACCTCATATATTCTAAGACAAATTATTCACGAGCGCAGCTCCACTGAAACGGGTTCCAGAACAATGAACCTTTTCTTTCCTACCCAAAGCCTGAGAAAAAGATCTGTTTAAGAGCATTTTCCTCACTGCTTACGACTGTAGCACACAGACCGTGAATACAGGAACACACAAGTACATGGGGAGCATCCATTCCAGCCAGCCCCGCTCCCGTTCTCCAGTACGGATGCCCACCACAGGCTAGAGACACCCCGGGAATCGTTCCCAGGTAATCCATAGGAGTTGTAGCCACGCAGAGTCCCCCCCTCCCCGCACTCTTTGAACTTCAGCTCTCCTGAAGGCTGGAGCGTGGCATTTCGCAACTCTCGCTACGCCAAAAATACTGCGGCCGCCACCAAGCCCCGCAAAGGGCTGGTAGGAAAGTCCTTTAGCAAGTGCTGCCGTAGGAGCGGGCGGACGGGGCTGGCTGCCGCCGGCAACCAGCGAGAGGCCGCCAG
>WAAD01030124.1:3374-26585 GCA_013389945.1 Fregata magnificens | reverse complement strand
GAGAGGGGAAGGAGGGCAGGGGAAGGAGGGCGGAACGGCAGGAGACTGGGGAAAGAGGGAAGGCAGAAGCCAGGATGGAGGGAGCGCAGGGATGCAGGGGACTGAGGAGGAGGGAGGGAGGGAGGGAGGGCAGGGAGCAGTGGGGCACTGGAACTATTCCTTCTGAAAACAACCGGGTTTTCCTATGCCCAGACTGAGCGCTCCTGGGAGGGATAACCAATTTTTGGAAAGGCTGCACCTTCTCCCCACATATCCCAAATCCTTAACCGCTTTGGGATTCCCTGCTATTACCCAGCGCCCTGACTCTCCCCATGTGTCCTCTCCTTCTACACTGCCCGAGAAGGACACAGGGCGAGATACTTTTGCCCACAGTTCCTAAAATCTTCATATTAAATGTTAATCTCCTCCTTCTGCCCTGAACAGGAATGCATGCTGGGCAAGAGACATCACCTAGTGCTGGAAAACTGGCAGGAGTGGGACAGTCAGGACCTGTCCTATAGCGCAAGGCTGAGAAATGCAGCACCAGACGGTCAGTTCCCTAAGCAGTGTCCCTGTAGGCTGTAATGCTCCAGCCTTCTCTGCTACACTGCAGTTTTGTTTTCCTGTTTGTTTTTGTGAGAAAAGCAAAGCTTGTAAACCATCAATTAACTGGACTCTTGCATTAGGAGCAATGAACTATTATTTGACAGAAATTCATCTTCCCCTCCTGCTGAGAAGAAATAAGGTGGAGGAAAAGAATCAGCTTCACAGGAGGAAAAAAAAAAACCCGCCTCTGCTTCAGAGACAAATTACTCATAAGATACATAGGTAACAGGCACAAGGTGCTTTGAGCTCATCCCTTTTACACATCATTTCCCTTAGGACAACAGCTACAAGTCAATTGCTTTGTGAATGATCCCTGTGCCTTTGCACTAGTGACCCTGCCCAACAGGCCATTCCAAGCATTTATTATTCTCAGAATAGAAGAGCATTTCCCTAGGTCTGGGCTGCATTTGCTTTTAATTTATGGTCGTGGCCCTCAAGGTCCAGATTCACAACTGTCTGGGCTGCGGCTCAGTACTGCACGGAGCGGTGCTTTCTGCTCATGTCTAAGGACGGGCAGAGCACGTGGCAGTGGGGGTTTGGGGGACAGGAACACGCAGGTCTGGCTGACAGAGCTGGGACTGCTTCCAGACCGAGAGCCGCTTCTGTGCAAACTCCATAAGTGGGAGACAGACAGAGCCTACCTCTTACCTCAGCGCTGACCACACCTGAGCCAGGCAGGGCTTCCTCTGCTCGCCCCTCGCAGGCACAATCCAGCCAGATGCTGCATACTCCTCATCGCTCCTGCCATCTCCTGCCTTTGGAGGGGTTCGCTTGTGCAACCACACTGCTTTCTTTTAGACATCTTTTGCACAGTTCAGGTGCATCTCTGCATAGCCCTAAGCCCTTCATGCAATTATTAGAGCCTCAGCCTTGTTGTTGTACTCATAGAAGGCAACTTACGACCTGGAAAGCTAATACAGGGCCTTCGCCTCAAAATCTCCATGAGCCATCCTCTGGCGCGGTATAAATCAGCGCAGAATCACAACAGTTAGGGCACCCTTGTCAGCCAACAGCAGGTGAGAGCTACCTTAAAGAAAGCAATCCAGAGGAGCCAGCTATCCAGATAGTTGTCCGTGGTCTCCAGGGACCTGGAAAGCAGAAGGCAGACGTGCTGCCTGACCCTGCTGTCCAGATGGGCAGCGTGAAGCCTTCCTTTGACCTCACCTGTGATGGGTAAACCTCCAGCCCAACGTACAGCAGGGGAGCAGCACAGCGTGGCTGCATGCCCTCCCTCACCACATCATCAGGACCGGTGCCGTCCCATGAGTCTTGCAAGACAGAGTGAAGGACAGCATGGCTGAGCTCAGTCCTGCTCCCTTCCCCCCCCACTTCTTTCCTCCTTTCTTGCTCTTGAAAAACTCAGGCTCAGGCTCAGGCTCTCCTGCTGCAAGCCTCACCACTAAGTCCGAGCAAAGATAGCTGGATTCCAATTATTTCCAACTTCATTTGCTCTCTCTGGTTTCTGAGACAGTTGTGTTTTACTTAAAACCTTTTGGGACCTTTGTGCTTGAGATAATTCAGCAAGGGAACAAATGGGGTAGAAATTGTCTGTAAACAAGTCTGGTGTGGTTTGGAAATAAAAAGGATTCCAACCATAAGAGAGAGGTTTCTCTCTCTGCCTTCTGATACAAAGCGTGTGTGGGGAGAGGAGGGGAAGGGAAGCCATCCAACTAGTTTTAAAATAGAGTTTGGTCATTTTATGAATGAGGTTATCTGACAGTTGTCTGCAAAAGCAAGGGAGTTTGATGACCTAGAAAATCCTGTTTGTGGAAGGAACTATTGTTGTTGTAAGACTATAAATCCGAAGATTACAGATGGTTTGGGATCCTGCTTACACTCAGGGGCACAGAAAGACAGGGAAGAGACACTGATACTTCAGAAAGCCAGAGAGGCAGCATCCCAGAGGGGGTCAGAGACAAAGGTCCCCGCTGCACCAGACAGCCCCAAAAGCTCCTTCTCTGGGAGTCACTGCTAAGATGCTCCCTAAGGTCAGCAAGGCACAGGGGAGAAATCAGATGGTCTTAGAAAACGAGTTAATTGTCCAAAACAGGAGCTCAAAATAATAGTTGTACTATTACAGGTCCAGCTCCATCCAGCCCAAAACATGCTTTCCCCAGCAGTGGCTTCACTAGCTGTGTCCATGCAGGGTGTAAGAAAGCCTGCAGTGATGTGTATGGATCAGTCTGCTCCTATTTTCACAAACAACAGGCTGTTTGTTCCTTGGAATAATCTAATGTCTACAGATCCAAACATCTGGGGGAAATAGCCACCATCAGTAATCACACTGCTTACCTCATGGCATATTATATATCTAAGCAATTAAATTATCTTTTCCCTCTCAGTTGCACTAAGAGGGGCTCTGATCTCAAATTGACGTGAAGTTGAGTCGTGAATCATTTAAACAACTGCTACATTTATCTTCATAGGTGGCTATATTTCAGCAGAAGAGTAAATAACAGTACCACTGTAAAAAAGAGTCAGTCAAATGTATGAAGTACTGAGAGATTTCTGGGGATAAAAGACATTGCAAAAGGCAAGATTTCTCATTTGATTGAAATATAAAAAATAAATCTATTATATATGTGCCAGATCTTTTCTTCAAGGTTTGTAACAACTTTCTATTGGTAATAGAACATGTCCAAATTAGAAAATTTTATAGATAAGAACAGCTTTGAAGGAACCGGTTAGCAGAGTAAGTATCTTGTGGTAGTTACATAAAAAAGCCCATCTAATTATATATATATATATTTAGATGGCTCAAAGAAGTTAGTAGGATGAGTTAGATAAATAAGGAACATTTTGCGGAACAGTTTGTTTGCTTTTTTTTTTTAATGCAAAAAGAAAACGTGTGTGAATTTAAAAGAGCTAAAGTCAGAAATGGCATCTGCGATCCCGATGCAAAATTTGGGGGGATAACGAGTAACCCCATCTGAAGAGGCTGGTCCGCACCCTACGTTGTATAACTCCCTCCTCCCAATGCACATGAAGGTCCAAAGCTTTTCTCTGGGTGAGGATGTGCCCCTGCCAGATCGCTCACGGCAGTAAAATGCAAGAGGTGCATATGTGCTTCCAGGATCCAGGCTATACGAAACAAGAAATGTGGAGGCTACCACTGCCATTTTGTTGGTTTATTGTTCTGCAGCCAGGGATGCAGATTTCCCAGGCACTCCGGGTGAGAGACAACACGCCTTACGGGCCTGCTGCCCAGAGATGTGGAGGCCCTGCTACCACACTGGCATTACTAACCTTTGACTGGCTACTTCTACAATCACAGTGATTGTTTTCACTTGAAATACAGTGGTATGCCCCCATTCACTGAAATTCCTGGCTAGCACTGTTAGGCTCCAACAAACAGCTGGGTTGCTTGGTCTCGGGTCCTTTCTCGGCCGTATCTTACCTATTGACAGCCTCCATCCTTACACTTCTGCTTATCCCTGATTTTGAAAGCAACCCATTCCATTAACTACCACCTAATCTCATAAATACAGAGAGAGAGAGAGAGAGTGAGAGAGAGTTGGTGCCTAACATTTCCAAAAGAGATTGATTACGTACCCTCTCAGGTGCTGTTACACACAGAGAGACAATCCTGGAAGATCAGAGCATTTCAAGAAGGTTCAAAAAAGCACACGTGGTGCCTTGCCATTTTAGAGATGGGAAACGGAGGACTGGAGCAATGACACAATTTCAGTAAGGTCACACAGGCTTGCGTAGCACATCTCAGAACTAAGCCCAGACCACCTTTAGTCACTGCCCTGTGTTTTCACAAGGAGATCTGTCCTCTTCAGACAATAATAAATATTGGACTGATTATCTACAAAGTGTTTATTTTCACTTGCACCTTAGTTTTCCTTGCTTTTGATGTTCTCTTCCTTGTAATTACTGCCATCAAAGGGTGTTTTCTCCTGTATGTATTCCATTCACACACCAAAGAAAAATAAAAGCAGTCATTTAAAAAGCAAGGCAAAAAAACCCCAACCAACCAAAAAAAAAAAACCAAACACCCCCACAAAACCCACCTCTCTCTGAAATGTGGTGAAAGCAAAAGATTAAGAGACTTTCAGGTGAGAACTAATTAAGAAAAGGGAGTAATGAAGAATGAAACTCACTTCAGAGATCTCATCAGCAGGTTGGTCCAAGGACTAAGGACACAGCCCAGAGAGGAGGAGACGCCAGTTTAGCTGCTCTGGGCTCTGACATCAACGGACTCGCCCTCCGAACCCAGGAAGAACATTGCGCCTTCCCCACCTTTGCAATGGATTCAGCAACTCCAGCCCTGAAGTCTCTGCTCTGGCTGTGACTCACTCTGGGGCAAATTAGTCTGCCCTTAAATCTCCACCAATTTATAAAGCCTCTGGTCTTCAGGGAAATAGTGTTCAGAGATGCAAAGCCACCTTTTCTCTCTCCCATTTCTGAAGGAACCGTAGATGCCCCGGACTCACTTGTCTCTCAGGGTTGGCCAGTTCATGTATCAAGCTGTCTCGAGCCAGCGAATGCTCTTCTGAGTTGAGCTCTGAGCATCCCATTCTGATTTTTCTCATTGGCACAGTGGACAATATTTTCCAGCACTCATACTTCTACAGAGAGTTAAGAAAGTAAAGCAGAGAAGACAAAGGCGCAGGCCTAGGACAGTGTGCATCAGCACGGTCACCTAAACAGAAAGATTTAGATTGGCTCAGAATCCAATCCCCAAGTCTCTTAAGCAAACTCCAAGTGCAGAGCAGAGTCCCAGAGGAGCAGCTGAAGCAAGGCAGCCACCCCAGCACACACTTCTGATGCAGACGTTGGTGCAGAAACATGTGCCATCAGAGGATCGAGTTTACTCAGAAGAAAGAGAAGCCAAGGCTGGAGTCTTTCCCTTCTCCTTTCCTAATACTGGCTAAGCTCCTATGAGCTCTCCTACGTACGTGACTGACAGGGGACATCCACAGTCACTGCCATTCCAGCTGGGCTGCAGCTGCTACCTGCAACAGCATTAGCAGCATGGAAGAAATACTTTTTGTTTTGGTTTTTTTCCCCTAAGGTGGACTGATACTGTCCTACCTCACAGAAGCATTTTCTTTTTGCCAACTCCAGACCAGATCCAGAGCCCATCGTATAGAGAGAGACAGATGAGCAATAGCTCAGCAGTGACAGTGGGTAGTTTTATTATCGCTGAATAAAGAAATTGCAGAGGAAAAAAGATGAGTTCAATATAGGATACAATTGAGGCTATTTGACTTACGCTGCATGCATCCACTAAAATGATGATGATGAATTGGTCAGAGGGCCTTTCAAAACATTGTGAACCTGTTTCTTCCNAAAAAAAAAAAAAAAAAAAAAAAGGCTAAAAAAAGTCAGTATTTGCAGTTGAAATACTAGGTAAAGGGCATGCACAGCAGAACATAGATCAGGCAGCTCTATAATCAAGTTCTTGTGTTGAATAGTAAACAAAGACCAGAACTGCTGGAAAAAATGGAGGGCATCTCTTCTGCTCAGTGCTGTCTAATTAGACTTCAAAGTTTTAAAAGGACAGAGTAGAATTTGGAGGAGCAGAAACCTCCGGCAGGATTTAAAAATGCAATGAAGACCCACAGTTTAATCTCCTTCTCGTCACAAAGGTCAAAGGGAAACAGATGGAGTTATATCAAATACATCCTTATAAAACAAAAGAGAAAGTGTCCTCTCAAACTGGAGCTGACAAGAGGCCAACACAAAGCTTTCTCCTTTCCATGCTAATTCAGAACTGAGATGTTGTTTTAGCACAGAAGTGGGATCTGAATTGAAGCTACAAGAGACAAGAGGAAGGAAAATGTGCTCATTAATATCCTAGTATAACAATAACCTCAGATAATACGAATTATTGCAAAACCTCCAGAGAGCCGATAGAAATGTAGATTTACTTTCCCATCCATGGAGCTCCACTTAATATAGTTTATTCAGCAGCACTGAGTAAATATCAACAAGAAGGTTAAAATATTGATCAGGGAAAATACTTCACGCTGAATAAGCTGCAGACATCTGGAAACAAACAAACTGGTGCAAGAAAGCGACAGAGATATTTTGGGCATTTTATTCTGCCAAAAGCCCAACTGATGATTTGCAGCTGTAGACTCCCATCTGGTGAGGAAGAAGTGGAGAAATAGATGCTCACTGACTGAAGAAGGAAACCCTGTCAGTTTTTTGGTTTGTGATAAGGAGAAATGCCGGAGGGCTCTGCACAGTCACCTCAAGCAAGGAACACACTTCTCCCAGAACTATTTTCCAAGAAGCAGTCAAGTCAGTTAATGGGGCTGGAAACCAATCTGCAACACTTCCAGCTCTGCAGAATAGGTCCGAAGTCTCTCGTACAGTAGCAGCCATATTTTCCTGCTCCGTTGCATCTTGTGCTTTCTGGGCAGCACTGCTCCAAGCTTCCCAGTGTAGAGCTGAAACTTTTATCAAAACTTTTGGCTGCCTAAGCCTCTCCTTCAGAAGCAATCCTGACCCTCCTTTTTACACCATGGGTGTCTAAAAAGTTTCAAAGATTTGTTAAGCCAACACCTTAACACAGACATACGCTAGATATCAATCCCACACTGTAGCATTACACTCATGTGCTTACCATCTAAATGTTGGATCACACTTAAAGCAAACACATCCAAGCTTTCATTTTGTGTGAGCTGTGCCCTGCCTGAGTCCATTTCCCTGGCAATAAATCTACCCTCATGATAATCAAACCAAGTGGCAAAGAATACATGCCAGGGACTGGACAACTTTCATTTTATGCCAACCTTCATAAATACTTTGAGAGAAGAAAAACAACAACATTCTAAAAATCCATTGACCAGTTGATAAAAAGAAAGGGTTATTTATAGACAGTCTTCAGCAAATACAAAGGCCACCCTTTCCAAAATATGTTTCCTGGAACAAAATGGAAGAAATAGTTGCCTTTTGCCATTCGGGAGGGTGGTGGTGGGCAGATAGAACTGGCATCCTAATTGCTCAAAAAGACCCTGGAATCACTGGGTGTGCAAGCAACAGTGGCAAATACCTCTAGGTGAATACCCCTAGACCTAGGTAAAGCCTAGGAGAGACACTTCACAAAAAAGACTGGGAGGTGTGGGGCACAGAGGATGCATTACAAAGTTAGCACCGCTTGCATCTCAGGATCCCAAAGCACGCTGCAACTTCACTTAGACTCCAAGCTCTCTGGCCCAGAAACTGGTCTTGTAAAGTTTGTGGCACACTGAAGTCCTCAGTCCCAGCTAGAACTGTCGGACATTCTCACATAAGATATATTCATGGACAAGCATTACCAAACACACTGACGTTTCCGGGAGCTATGCTGCTTGACCACAATACTTCAAACATAACCCAGAAATAGCACAAACCCATCTGAAATAAGACTCTTTGAATCCTCTCTTATGTCTTCCTTCCCTATCTATGGCAAGCAGCAAGGAGAGACTAATTCCATGATTGTGGATGTGGAAGAGCCCTAAAAGATGCAGTATGGTTCTCTCCCATCCCTAGCTGGGATTCAAGGGCATAGGCTGCAGGAAAATCATAGAATCACAGAATCATAGAATCGTTTAGGTTGGAAAAGACCTTTAAGATCATCGAGTCCAAGACACAAAGCAAAATCTGAGCTGTTTATTTTGAATCATTCATTTACAGCAGCGCAGTAAAGGGAATACATAAAATAACATTTAAATAGGCAAAACACAAACAGCATCATTAGGAAAGCATAATAGAGCTCAGATTACCAATTATAATAAAGTAATCTCTCAAGGAGCTTCGCATACATACTGACATACTGCGGGGGGAGGGAGGGGGAGAGGGAAAAAAAAAAAAGAGGACTCTAAAACATTCAGAAATATACCTGATTTGGTTTGTTTCCTGTTTTGGTGCTTGTTTTTTATTTATTTATTTTTATCAGCTTGTCTATCAGAAATGTGAGTGCATTGCTTTCCAGGGAAGTCAAAAGCTAAAGATAGGAATATCACTAAATCATACGGATATGGGCGGGAATGTTGATCTGCTCGAGGGTAGGAAGGCTCTGCAGGGGGATCTGGACAGGCTGGATCAATGGGCCGAGGCCAACTGTATGAGGTTTAACAGGGCCAAGTGCCGGGTCCTGCGCTTGGGTCACAACAACCCCATGCAGCGCTACAGGCTTGGGGAAGAGTGGCTGGAGAGCTGCCCGGCGGAAAAGGACCTGGGGGTGCTGGTCAACAGCCAGCTGAACATGAACCGGCAGTGTGCCCAGGTGGCCGAGAAGGCCAACGGCATCCTGGCTTGTATCAGGAATAGTGTGGCCAGCAGGACTGGGAAAGTGATCGTGCCCCTGTACTCGGCACTGGTGAGGCCGCACCTCGAGTGCTGTGTTCAGTTTTGGGCCCCTCAGTACAAGAAGGACACTGAGGTGCTGGAGCGTGTCCAGAGAAGGGCAACGAAGCTGGTGAGGGGTCTGGAGCACAAGTCTTATGAGGAGCGGCTGAGGGAACTGGAGAAAAGGGGACGCACAGGAGACCTTATCGCTCTCTACAACTACCTGAAAGGAGGATGTAGTGAGGTGGGGGTCGGTCTCGTCTCCTAAGTAACAAGCAATAGGACAAGAGAAAACGGCCTGAAGTTGCGCCAGGGAGGTTTAGATCGGATATTAGGAAAAATTTCTTCACCGAAAGGGTTGTCAAGCACTGGAACAGGCTGCCTGGGGAAGTGGTTGAGTCACCATCCCTGGAGGTATTGAAAAGATGTGTAGATGTGGCGCTTAAGGACATGGTTTAGTGGTGGGCTTGGCAGTGCGACATTAACAGTTGGACTTGATGATCTTAAAGGTCTTTTCCAACCTAAATGATTCTATGATTCTCTGATTCATGTAAAACATCCTCCGCAGATAATACAACAAAGCAGAGGCCTTGGCACAAAACTCTTAGCACAGATGTTCCCTATTAAAAAATTTGCAAGTTCCCTCAACAGCAAGTTTCAATTTCACTTCTCTTTCAAATTTCTATTTGATCCTAGTGGAGGGAAAAATATCCAGCAAAAGAATAGAAATGAAAAGCCTCAAGTGCTCCCATGCACCAACACACAAAGCAGTATAATACAGCTTCTGTTATGTGACTGTCCCCATAGGCACTCTATCCCACATCTTATAAAGGGGAGGCAAGGGCTGCCAAGCGCAAGGGTGAAGTTTCATCTTCTAGAAACTCTAACTTGGTAAAACAGAGCAGCCTAGAGAGGAAAAACAACTGTCTTGTTCTGCTGCGCACATCACTTCACACATACGCACCATTTTTGTGAACACTCCAGAGAAGGCAGTCTCAAAAAAAGAATTTGCTGGAAGAAACCAAAGTTCTTCAAAGGTATAAATTTTAAAACCAAAAGGCATATATAAAGAAGATGATTCACTTTACAGAACACAAGCAAACTATCGTTTAAGCCCAACGGACTCTGGCTACCATTTGATATAAACCTGCAGCCTTTTAGTTGAACAGCAAACGCTTGCAGTTATGCTTCAGGGGAAAAATTAGTCCAGCAAAACTTAAATGATAAACATTTGCAAGCTTAGTATCATGTTGAAAGTCTACAGACTGACAGTTCCGAACTGTCAGAACAGATTCAGTTTTAAAAATAAGCTGGTAAGTTAATAAAATCAACTTATTTAATTTCATTGGATAATGGTTCCGGTTGGATTTAAAACTACAATGCTAGAAACTTAAAAGCAACCCCTACAGCAGGTAGAGCGCTGGAGCACGGGAACACAAAACTGACTTGAAATAGAAACTCACTGCTCAGATTTAATTGTCAAAGATGAACAGACGAGCCAAAGCATTAATGGTGACAGCTATGCTGGGCTTTTTAAAGTGTTCATTAAATTGCTGTTAGTGACACACAGAGTGAAATATCAGTGAACAAAACACATTCCAGTGAATGCAATAGTGGCTGTAGCACCCAAGGAGGAAATCCACTACAAAGGGCAAAATTCCACTTCCAAATCACATCTAGCAATTGCAGAAACAAACAGAATGGCCACAGGTGCACTGTAAGCTGTGCAAAACACAACCAAGGCCTCACTTACCATGGGGAACGTCCTGAAGTATCATTCTCAGCTTACATCAAGCGGTGGATTTGTTTATTTTCTTCTAGTTGATGTTTTGTGCTAATTCCTCCTTATGGGTCAACACTAAAAGGAAGACACAGGGACATTCTTCCCTGTACAATAAAGATTGCACTTGGCAAGGAACCAAACACCACCACCCTTTAAAAGGCAGCTCCCAAACAAGCACTCTTCCGCTGTTATTTTGTGAGCTTTCTTTTGCCGTGGTTTAGCAGGATACTCATATTATACACCATGTGCAGACACCCTGTTAGATTATAGCCTTTGTGCAAGACTGCTGTTGAGACCAATCCAAAGCAAAGAAGTCCAGAATGTGACGGGCGCAGAAGCACTGATTACTTACTGATCTGGAACTTCAACTCTTTCAGGAGGCACATTTGACTTTACAAAAAGACTAGTTATTCACTAACTCACTCCGACCAGCAGAAATTTGGTCAAGGTACTTAAGCATCTGTGAAAGTCTGAGTACAGTGCCTTCAATGTCAGAATTTTTAAGACTTGATTAAAATCTCTTGAGATTCAATAGATTTTTTTTTTTTTTTTTTTTTTTTTTAAAAGGGCACAGACCTTTGGAGAAGAGACACAAAATGAGATACATCGCTAAAAGAAGCTCTTTAAGCAGAGACTGCCAAGTCCAGAAACATCCATTTCTTGCACTGTTTATTCACGAGGTTAGGATGGGGATGAGATACGGATGGTTAGAGTGAACTCATCAACTAGAACCAAAGTTGTTCAAATGGCCAAAACATTTCCTCTGAAACAAGCAGGAGGGGAACCAGTCAGTGTTTGGAACTACAGGACCCTTTTACCTCAACCAGACAATGAAAGCAGCATTTTTGCTCACTTTGCCAGTCAGCTGGGCACAGGCAGTGCCCACGGGAGAGCTCGGCACAGGAGGGCATCTCCACTGCCGCTGGCAGGAGGCTCTCACTCTCTCAAGGAAGAGCGACTGATCAATAAGAATTGTGTTAACTGGGAGAACTGGGGGTCCCACATTTGCAACAGCAACAACAGATTCTGAAAGGTCATTTGTAGCAAATGAAAGCTTCCTTTGCCGATCAAGACAGTTTGTCCTGCCAAACACTCCAGGCAATCAAAGCAAAACAACCCCCAAAAGATCCAGCAGACAAAACTTGTTTCATTTAAGCTTATTTAATGATATTTGAAACGCTTAAATTTTCTATTTCCCAGATCCTGAAAACAGATTTTTTTTTTTAAGTGACCAATATTTAATTCCAGAAACATACAACCTTATCAGCTAAGTCATAAAAGAGCTATTTTACAAACATACATCTGGATAATTAGAACAATAAAGTCTTTTTAGACATTCAGACATGATCAGTAAAAATACAGGATTATTAATAAAGATTTTTGTGTATTTTTTAAAGAATACTTCCAGATTTTTTCTTCTCTTTAAAGTAAATCTCTGTTAAGAGTACATGATTGTATGTTGTACAAAGAAAATAAAAATATTCTAGTATGAAGAGAGCTCCACAAGACTTAATTCAAAATAAAACAGCAGTGTTTTGGCTGCAGTATCCCTTTTGCAGTACATCTGCTTGTCAGTTGGCACCTTTGGGGGAGGGGGAGGGAATTAGGGATTTCTCTGGGGAACAGAGGGAGAAAACAATACCAAATACCATCAAGCACTGAGATTATAATCAAGGGTCACCTGCTGAAGCATCAGACCCCTCTTCTAATAACAGCAACAGTATCTGCAAATCAGAATATCTAAGTTTTATGAAAACACTGGAAATAGGCATAGTGCTGTCTGAAAGCTGACCAAAACCATCTAGGCTTCTTAGCTCTCGAGGTTTACATTCTTCATCCGTCTTTATGATCCCACCTATAGGATGTTAAAGAAATCTCTCCTCCCTACAGACAAGGTATGTTCAAGAAACCAGAGTGATCAAACACCGGCTTAGCATTTCTTCTTCTACGCTTCAACAGGAGAATGAAGTCCCCCTTTCCAGAAAGTACCCATCTGACTTTTTTGCTTGTCCCTGAACTATATCCCGTGACAGCAGAAGAGAAATCACTTCTCAGAAGGATAGGAAAGAATGGTTGCTATACTACATCTTTGTTCCCAAGATAAGAAACCCTTGCTCACCTTGTATTTGGGGAAGAAAAAAAAAATAAACCCAAACCATTGGGGAGAAGGGGCTGGGGCAAACAAACCAGAGAACATTGTCCTGCTCTGCTAGCTAGTCTGAATAAGGGAACCAATCAATCACCAACCAGGGGCAAATTAAAATGCTTCCTTACACTGGAAACTGCAATTTAAATAAGGGTAGTCTTATGGCTTAAAGGGGAAAAGAAAGTGAGAATCCTGAACAGTGCATTTGAGTTCCAGCTCCTTCCACACAGCCAGACATGGCCTGAGGTCTGCCATACAGCAGATAGGCTAGAGAGGAAAAGGGAATCCCCCATTATTTCAGGTTACTGCTCTCAGAAGATAACGGATCCCTGACCCCACCATTCTTTTTCTAGAGAGGTAATGCCCTATTTGTGAGGACGATCAATGTAGCATAAGGCAGCCAGCTGAAACAAAAACCAAACAGGACAGAGCACAGTGTGTTATTTATATTGCCCATAAAACTGGGTTCAAATGGGTTGGTCTCCTCTAACATTCCTTAAAGGTCTCTGCAATCTCCTGCTCTGCGGACTATCCATTTCATCAAGCACAAAGGCTTCTCTGCCATCATCATTAACCTGGCACAAAGTGTGGATGTTTCCCCTTATACTTCTTGAGAGGTGACAGGGACAGAACTGCACCTGACCTCCTAGTGGCTTATGTCCAAGGTAGCATTAAGAGATGGTGGGGGAAATTCCACTCCAGCAGGTCTGGAGGCAGAAATGTAAGGATGACATGGCAACATAAATACTCTGCATTCCCAGCTTTTTCACTGCTGCTACATCTATTACAGATGAAACAATGTAGTGGTGGACGATGCTACAAAATGCTTATGCAAAAGTGAAATAGTCAGAGGCAGCATGGGCAGATTGCTCCCCCATGGCCCATCCGAACAGCCATGTGCTTCTTGTGCAGTATGTTGCTCACCATGAACCTTGAAATTCACGCAACTTGGAGAAAACCAGAGAACCAAGGATTTTGTCTTCAGTCACAAGGAAAGAGCATTAAGCAACCAGGCCTTCACAGGTCCCATCTTTGCTGGTCTTCCAGCATACTCTTGAAAAGCCAGACTAAGCTCTCTCTAACAGAGTTCAGTGGTAATTTTCAATCAACCATGGAAGCCTGCTGGAAAGCTTTTAGACAGCTAAGGTCATAATAACTGCTCCTGTTTCTGGAGTGTGTAGACCCAGGCAAGCATGATGCCAACTGATGAAGGGGGGTAGGGGGAGAACAAGGGTCCTTTTATTTAAGGGGAAAAGGGCCTTAAACGCCAAGTCTGGCTATAGCCCAGTTCTCTTTCTGGCAGGGTCAAGTAAAAGATGCCACATCAGCATGAGGCAGCATTCTAGTTTTGGGGCTTATCAGAGGAAGTCTAGATGTTTATAACCAAATTCAACCATATGGCTGAAGGTGAGGAGGGGAGATCCCACCCACTAAGAATGGAAGTGCTCAGCTAATACTGACAGTATACTCATACAGGTGCAACAGGACAGGCCTTAGTGGGTCCCAAGGAAAAGGAAGCTCCTGCCAGCCTGGAAGAGAACACTTTGGCTTGTGTTGGCAGTGCAATGCTCCGCTGGTGAAAAATGATACCTTGTGCAATTGGCTCTAAAAACAAGAGAAACTCCTCCCTACTCTATAAGGGCTCATGGCTCCAACTTTAACATCAGGCCCAAAATCATCCCTGCTCAACTTCTGTCAACCTTTACATGAACTTATCCCTTGCGTATTTCTAACGGGAAGAAAAAGAACTGGTTTATTCCTACATGAGTAGACAAAGGACAGATCTGATTTCTTGCCCATAGCCAAAGAGAAAGCGTTCGCTTTAAAGGAGCGGGGAGTATGATCTTTATGCTGACCAAAGACAGATTCTCAGTACTTCATGATGCATGCAGTGATGCAAACAATGCTATAGCAGTTCTGACATGTTAATGGGGTTTACATGTTTGGCGTGCTGTTCAGTTTGGGTTCATTAAATAGTCTAAAACTTGGGAAGAGGGTGCAAAAAAGACTGCCTTACACACTTTCTGCTGGCAGTTGTATTCACGGTGTCTGTGATACCAGGGATAGCTTGAACCACCCTATGCCAAGCAGGAAGTGCCTGTCCTAGGACCAACTTCAGAGTAGAGGCACAGCCAACTTAAGCTGCACAGGTTAGCCCTGCTGGTAGCCTGATAGTTACCATCTTGTTCCCAGACTGGAAGGAATTCCAACAGCAAAACCCATTAGAACAGGCCTAAGGAAGTACTAAAGAGCTGTTTCAGCCTTCTTTGTTTTGCACATCTCTGTTTCAGTGAGAACACATTGGCACAAATCAGTTTAAAACAAAAACAAAACAAAAAAACCCAAAAAAACCAACCCCAAACCCCAATCCAACCCCACCCCCCCAAAAAAAAACCAAACCCACCCCAAGCCCTCAGCAAGACATACTTTCAGGTACTAAAACTTACTGGCCCTATAATCAGCAGTACCTGTGGCTAACTCAAATGGCAGCCCTTATTCATTCAGTAGTGAATCAGGGGCAGATCTGCCCCACATCTTTGAAACACTTCTGGGTTTGCATTTTTTCTTTTTGATCCAGAGAAGAGTTACAAAAGTGCTGCAGGTCCAAGTATTTTTATCACTTTACAAAGGAGACAATGATCAAAGCCAACAAAGTCAAGAAAAAATTAAACCTATCTTTCTCCTCTCCCAGTCTAATCTTGCATGTCAACAGAGGAGACCCCTAATGGGAGAGGGGAAAAAGAAAATTTGCCCATCTCAAGTGCCTGGCTATTTAGTGCATGGAAAATTCTTGTTACACATGTGGTTACACGAACAGTTCCCATGCAATTGTTGAATAAAGATAGTTCCAGCCACAAGCCATCCTAACACCTTCATAAGTAGCTCTTCGCATGGCAGTTTGATTGCCAGCAGGGAGTGCAGAGTCCAGTCCAGTGAAGTAAAGATACACTTGCACATAGGTACAACCCCTCCCCTCAGACCTGACTTTCGGTTCAGGAGCAGTGGCAGGCAGGGTGTACTATATGCAGAGGGCTAGAACTGTCACTACCCAATTAAAATAGAACAAAAAAGGCAGATTAAAAAATTAAAATGTGCTTTTGATACACGGAATGAAGTCAAATAAATACATTGATTTTTCTTTTTAAATGTCTAAATACATTTTTATATCCTACACCCAAAGCTCTGTACATTTGGTTTGGTTCTTCTGTTCTGAAAAATGAATTTCTGGTAGCAAGGAGAGGAGCAGAATAGAATAGACTCCCTCACTGACAAGATAGTGCAGATGCCCCACAGGAAAAGCACCCCATGCCCACTTTGCTAGAGTATGGTTCACGTTTGGATGGTCCAAACCCTCTTGTCTCAGAGTCCACAAGGAAGACAGTGGGTGCTGTGTCCTGATACTCTTCCTCCAATCTTCAGCCACTCCTGAAAACATGACTAGCTTTTGTCTGAAGGAGGGGGGAAAAAAAAAAAAAAAAATGAAAAAAGCGTGGTGAGAGAGAGGGGGTGCAATGAGAGATGAATGCCTTACATTTCTGAACACGAGTACTAGCAGAGAAAGCGTGTTATGTGAGAGACAGCATACCCATTTAACCTTAAGACCTTTGTTAGTAATTCCAGCAATTACATCTCTAGGATGCCTAAGGCCAATTTAAAGGGACCCCTGGTAACCACTTTACGCAGCATCAGAGACACCCCAGAGAAAGAAAAGACCAATTGTAATCATTTTACACATTCAAAAATCATCCTTTGGGACTTTACATCAATCTAGCCTTCTTTGAAAGAGAAGCTGTACATCTTGAGATGTAGGTCTTTGGCAGGTAGGGGTGAGACAGCTTGCAAACAACCTTTTCAGAGAAAGGAACAAGCTCCTCTGTACATGTGAGTCTCAGTGGATTCAACTGACCTTTCTTGGAATCAGCATGGTCTCAGCCCTGTGAGAGCTGCTGAAGTAGGTGAAACCTTTTTTGTGTGTGTGTGAAACAGTAATAATTGACTTTGTGCTCTTTGTTTAATGTCTGAAGCAAACGTGGTATATGCTACCAATTACAGACAGTCTGGTTGCGTACCTGAGTGCTCTCCCGTGGAGGCTGATCCAGCCAGCCCTTGGCGTCGGAGAATGGTGTAGTCTTCCTCAACCTCCTAAAAAACAAAACCAAAAAAACCCCCAAAACTCAAGTGGCTCTTTCTCTATTTACCAAGTGAACAAAGAGGGCTTCAAATGGGAAAAGAGTAGTTTTGCTGCATGTGAATGGGCTGGAATCAGCCATGTTGCTACAGTGACCCACAATGGATCTCAACTCCTTCATCAGCATCTCTATCAGGCCTTCCATTTGCATGCAATATTCTACTTTCTTTTCAGATTTCAGTTAAATTAAAGGCTGGCTACTGACTTAACATGTTAGTATGCTGCATAATCAAGATGCTATAAACCTTCTACAGCAATGGCTATTATGTATAGAGAATCCCCATCACATACAAAATATCATTTTGAATATAGCAAGGCTAAAAACCTCATTTTTGGTCTACTGCAACTTAGCACCTTCATTTGACATTAACAGCAGGATGCAACAGATTTAGTAAGTCTTTTTATGTCAGGAATTCATAGTCCTTAGGTCAGTGGTCCCTTCAAAACTCCATTGTTGCAGACTTACATCAGTTTTGTCCTATCTCTCAGCAATGTCTCCAAATTCAAATCAAAGCAATATACATACCTGCTAGCTCTAGCAGAACTATTCGCTTCTCTTAACACACAACTTAATGCAAGCAAAACAGCACCAAGTTTCTACTTCAAAAAGATTCCAGAGATAAGAACCAAAGACAAAAAAATGGCATGGCTGCCTTTCTTCCCCTCAAAATTCTTTTCAAGCTCTTTTGTAAAACAAAACTGAAGGAATATGAAAACCCTGATACTGCAAATAGAAACATAGTATACCTTTAACTTTTCAAGGTCATCCTCTATCTTCTGAATGTACTGCATCATCTGCACACGTGACTCTACAGAGAAGTGAGGGCTTGCTACAAAGGAGCAGGACTCTTCCACTCCCCCCCAGCATGAGGCCATCATCTCCTCAGCAAACGGGGAGCTTCCTCCATCCGACTGGGTGTCCCGTGGGGAAAGTGGCTGCTGCTGTGCAGAGTCCAAAGAGGTGCGGCCACCTGCAGCGTACTGGAGAACTAGAGACGATACCTCCTCATCTGTGGAGCTCTCCTGCACTGTTCCATATCCATCAAGGATCAAATAATTTCCTGTTAAGAGAACAGCTTTTTACTAACACCTCCAGCTCAATAATCACCAAGAACCACTGAACTGTAGACAGTTTAAGCAGACTTTAAGAAAGATAAGTGGTAAGAGGCCCATCTCCCGAGACATGGATAAGAAAAAGCATTTATGAACACTACACAGAATAGTGATTATATCAGACCAGACTAGTTTGGTTCTGAATTGGGCTTCAGAGATCATGGCTGGTTTTTGGACCGCATTTTGAGAATTACATTATTAGATGAGCTAATAACCCACCTTCCTGTTTTTCCAAAATCTGTATTTCTATTATAACGTCTGGAAATCCTGCACTTACACTAATGGTACCCAACAAATCAGACTGCTAGATTTCTAACCTCCGCTAACTAGCTATGGTACTGAGGATGCTTTTAGGTGGGTTAGCTTTAAAATTTAGCTTGCTAATGATATGTTAAAAGATAAAGCAATTATAGATAGAAATGCTTTCACAATCTGCACCTAGCAATAGGATTATGTTAAATAATTTCTCTACAGCATTACAGCAAAGCTAGCATGTGGAGTCAGAATTGACTAAAACCAGGTCGATCTAATTTTGATGTGCCTGCACAGTTAAGTAAACAGCGTAAGAGGTGACAAATAAATTAGATGCTTCAAGTTGTTGGCGCAGTTTTAATAATTTAAAATGTCTCAGTAATTCAGGGAAAGAAAAATTATTTTCAACATGTAGTTGGAAGGCAGCATTCAAACAGTCACAAATTGGCTTATTCACATTGATAGAAACCAATTTTTAAATAAAAGCATATTTATGGATAAGAGATTTCAAGACTAATAGTCATATAGAATCTACCTACTAGTGGCTATTTCTACTACAACATGTACATGAGATAAACCTCAACTTGTGTGCTAAATTTAGTGCAGTGTCACCATGTTGGCTGATCAAAATCACAGGACTTTCCAAACACAAAGTGTGCCAAGTCCCATGAAAGTGCTCACAGCTGCTGTCTTACAGCTAGTTTTCTGCCGAGTTAACAGCTCTACAACCTTCTTGAAGGCTAGAATATATATACTTTGAGATACTGCTCAGGTAACTGCCAAATATAGCATATGTAGTAATAATAATAGAAATAACAAAAATAATAAGCTTTTAAGAGCTTCAGACTGGGGTGTGGTTGCAGGAGACAGTTAACAGTGCAAAGCTAAACTGTATGTTTCTTTTCTGAAGCTCGATCAGGAGAAGCCAACACAGTATCTACAAAATAGCATGAGTCATGGGGGCTCTGTGTGTACAGACTAAGGAAGTGCTTTTGCCTTCAGGGAAAATGTTTTCCCTACAGGTCCCAACCGTCAGTTGAGAGATAAAGTGGTCCAGTGGCAACCGCAATCAAGAGCATGCACTGTGCCCCTGTCTCTGTAATTACACTCTGTCACAGTGTATTAACCCCACAGTATTTCAGCTTCTGCTTTCATAAAATAGGGAATTCATTAGGTACATGTTTGCACAGCCCTTTTCAGGGCTAAAGGGACTGTCAAAGACTGAAAGTTAACTTTAAATGTCCCATATCATATAAGCAAGAGAGGAAAAATATATTGTGATTTTCTTCAGTATCTTCTATTTAAAACTGAACTCAAGTCTTCAATACTGAATCTGGGCAGACTATCACACGGTGAGTGAATGAAATATGCTCACCTGAGATCCGTATTTGCACATCCTCTTCCTCCTTCCTTTCCATTAGTTCACTTTCAGATGGATTTTCATCACTGTGAGCTTCTCGAGCATCAAAAAAATGCTCCCCACTTTCATCAGCACCCACCCCTTCCAGCTCTGTGGTTGAGATCTCCAGATTCATACTCATGCGATCTATTGCTAAGTTACTACTTGATCTGGGGTCTCTCACTATCAGCTGCATGGCATCCCCTGAAGCTGGCGATTCAGCTGAAGTCCGGAGGCCATAACTAGCTGTGGACTCATTAGTTCCGGTTCTCGGAAGCGTTCTGTCTGTTCCAGGCTGGTGAAATTTGTTATTGTTGGAGTGCTGTAGTCCAGGCTCACTTCCACTCTCCGTTTGGGCTTCTTGAGAAACGGTCCTAAACCTGGGAAAGCGCTGCCGGTCTTCAAGGGTCCCCTTCTCAGAAAAGCCAAGCTGCTGTACCAACAATTGTTTCAACAAGCCCACTGCAAGTAGAGATAACGTTCACAAGGCTTCACAGACCATAACCTCCCTAACAGTGATTAAACTAGACATGAAGGCCACCCTTTCAAAAAGGTATATCTCATAGCAGCCAGCCCTCTCATTGTTCTTGGTAGGAAAAACAGGGATTAAAAAAAAATATATATACATACACACACACACACACACACACAAGGTCTGAAGCCTTACTCCAGGTTTTACCTTACAAGCGAGAGCAAACATGTCAGTATAAGTTCCATCTTGCTTAGGGAAAAACAGAGAAATTATCTACTGAAATAATTGTCCAGCAAGCAAGCTGGCGTGCAGGTGAGTGCCTGGGTTTTACCCATGCCCTCAAATGAACTAAAAACTATGGCCGTAACAGGGGATTCCCACCTGAGAAACAAGCACATTGAGAATATTCCACTCAACTTGGAAATGACAGATCAAAAAAACTGAAGACACATTTTCCCTAAAATTTCATGCAAATTTATGCTTGTTTGAACTTCAACCCACATTCCTTTAGCTCTCAAATTATCCCAACCAAACACTTCATAATAAGGACACATTGTTCAAAACAAAAATATGATGCTGTCAAGCACATAAGAACACTGTTCACTCTCACCATATAATGCTCATGTAACACCCAAGATAAGCTATGATTTCATAAAACAGAACAGTAACTCATCTAAGTGGAAGGCTCTTGTCAAATCGTGAGTGACCCACTGCTGCTGTTAGAGGGCTGCTCTTTTAAGTCTGAATAATCATGAGATGCTAGGTCACTAATACTATCTTTACACACCCCATAGACTAAGATTATTTTATCACTGGTCTCTGAAAACAAGTACCAAGAACATTTGTACAGCACTCAGAATTAGAAAAGGACTTTGAATCCTATAAGCAGCAGCATAAATGGATCAAAAGATCGAAGATGAACTATTAGATTGCAGAGAACTGTCATTACTTGTATAGAGAGATGGAAGACGAAATTCAGGCCAAGGATATGAATGCTCTGCATTTTGGTAAAAGCAAATGACCCACAGAGAAGCAATACAGACTATTCCCTCCTAGTACAACTGAGGGACTTCGTGTCCTTTTCGGAGTTGCCAAGAAGAGATATATGGATTAATGAATTCATTCAAATTTTAGGAAGTTATATTTAGGAATTGCACTGCTAAATCTGATCAAGTAGGTTGCATAGCCCTACATTCTTCCTCTGAAAGCAGGTATACCAGAGAACAGAGGAAGTGATTAAAAATCTTCTATAAATGATTTTACAGAGTCATCTGTCCATCAGGAAAATTTCTTTTCAACACACACAGGTATTGATCTAATTATATTCAGCCACCTTCCAAGTCCTCAGAAAATCTGAACCTAGACTTTGTCAAGCTCCCATATATCCAATCTTGTTTGCAGGATTTTACAAAAAAATATGCAAAATCATATTCTGCAACTCATGCAACCTCTCCTATTCTGCTCCAGTGCTATGAAAATAAGTCCACAGGCTAACTATGTTGTCTTTTAAAAAATGGCTGACTAACAATGGCACTGTACAGCACTGCACAAAGTACTGCAATATAATTTTGTCATCAAAGCACTCCATGGACAGTAAGTAACAATTCATTACCACCATCATTTTATACATGGGAAAACCACAGAAAAACAATGAGATGCCTAAAGCCAAAGAAAGTGCCAATATATGAATTCAGAACTTAGAATTCCTTGCTGTCAGATCCATCTTGTTTTGCTATGCTGTGATCTACAGCACAGAGAGAATCGATATTTAATAGAAATGGGCTTTAGATTTTATTTTAGCTCATTGATTTAGATGGTTGACCTAACAATATCCACCTCCAAATTACATCCCACCAGACACTGCCCACAGATACTTACAGTTCCTTAATGCATCCAATGCCCACTGCCCTTCTGATACTGATGGTAAATTGGTGGTTCTGTGTCCATAGCATGCAGAAGAATCTTTAAGTGTCAGGTCTGCCTGCTGCACTTTGTCAAACTGTCTTTCCGACACAAGAAGACTTTCCACCTTGGACTTTTCAGACATGATGGGCGAAGACGACTGAGCATTCAGTATTAAGGGAGATTCGAGGCCCAAATCTTTATCTAGTAAACAGAAAACATACATTCAGGTTAAACAACTATGTCAAATATGATGATAAACTGCACAAAATTATGCTTCACACAGAAATCTCTGAAACCACTAAAAAATACAGTTCTTGAGCATGGGCTTGGTAAAAGGGCAATTCTTTCCAGGGGAAAAAAGAATCTTTGCCACCAGTTCATAAAACAGATGGAAATAGTAAGAGGTACATTTCCAAGAGGTTCAATATTACTTCCTCACACGACTTGTAAAGAAACCATTCCTTTCCAAAAAAATGTCAAAGCTACCAAAAGATCCCCAAGCCACAAGGAATATGGCTGGGACCATTTGCACTCCATGTAGCAAATCTACTGATACCATTTACCTGGACTTTGTAGACTACTGGCAGGAATGTCATGCTGCTCTTTGAGCTTCTGCTGCTCCTCTTCTTCACGGTCTTCTCTGCAGGGAGGAAAGAACGAACACATTCTTTTAGTCACATATCTGAATCGCTGCATGAGAATCTGTGCTTTGGCTGGCAATCTTTGAGCAGAAGAAGGGGTACTGGAAAAAGAAAAACCAGCCCTTCTTCCTCCAGCTGCTTTTACTTACTCGCCAGGTCCTGACTGTGGTAATGGAATCGCTCTTCTGGTACTCCCCATTTTTACAGTCCCTGCCATCTGAGCTATAAGGTCCTGCCATCTGCAGTAGAAAGATCAAACAAAAACATGCAAGACGTGAAGCATAATGAATACTTCCCTATTTAACAGCTCTTAAATCCAGCTAATATTGCTGCTTTTCTTATCAACAGAAATATTTTTTTTTTAAAATTCTGTTATATTCAATTCCTCGGTAATACCTTGAAGCACCGCAGCATAATGCTCACCTCACCAGGATACTCTT
>WAAD01030122.1:179129-267339 GCA_013389945.1 Fregata magnificens | reverse complement strand
TTCCTCCTTTCTCGAGGGATGCTTCACACAGCCTGTTGGAATGTATTTTAAAGGAAACATTTCTGAAGTCTGAAAAACTATCTGCATTTTTCTTACAAGCCCTCCTGAGGCAGTTGTTCCTAGGAGCTGTCACCTCATGGCTGTGAGCTTGCTGTTTTTCAGGACGTTGCCTCAGAACTCATGATTTTACCTGGAGATGTCTGATCGTGTGCTCAGTGTGGAAAGCTGTTGGGTGTTGATCACACTGACTTCAGCACTGTGTAAATGCTTTACCCCATACAAACCACTGGAGCCAAGGAACTATTATTAAAAGCTCCATTCAGGATGTTGTTTTTCATTAATATCCAAGAGCAGTATTTTGTGCAAAACAAAAACTATCACTCGATAGTGTTATTTAAAAAACAACAAACAACCTATCAGAGAAAAGCTTCATGTAGTACCTATATACAGTATTGCAAAAGTGGCTTTTCATAATACACGATACGGGTGTTGCAGTAAGTAACCGTTTAAGATTAAGTTTTTAAAGTCAAAACAGGAAGCACCTGATTTGCTGATGATGCTTTTTAGGTTCATTATTAGATACTCTAATATCCATTTGTTTCCTGACAGTCCAATCCATCATCAGCAGACAGAGAAGAATCCCATTTAGACAACAGAGAAGATGGAGCTAGCACAAACAACCTACAGATTGACAACACTGTAGGTAAGCTCATTCTCTGCTTGGCAGGTACATTGGAGCAGGCACCCCTGGCTGGGACAGTCCCAGAAAGCCACTGGCTTTTTCTCAATGAAAATTATGGCATAAATGCGCTTGGCAGAGCCAGTAGAGGCTAATTGTTTAGTCTTTAGGTATTCTCCTTCTTGGAAAAAATGGGCCCAAGTTGGGGTAGGACAGAGCCCCGGCAGTACTACCAAGTGGAAACATTCCGATCTGATTTTGTGAAATATCCTGATATGCATATTGTGTATATCTAGAGACATCTTTATAAGAATTAAGTTTCAAGGTTTATGGTTGCAGAGAAAAACCATTACAGTGTGACCCAGCAGGAGGCGAATGAAACGCACTCTATTTGGGTCAGTCCTAAGAGGTTCGGGTGTTTTAAGCTACAGGTCCTTAAATAATTGCACCATTCCAGGAGATGGGAATTTCTTACAAGTTGTATGTGGAGATCTTCTAAAGGCTGGGTGTTGTTAGCTGTGGTCTAAGCATAGTCTCATTACTCTTTAATTTACTCTGTGGCTGTTCCTAGACAGATCATTTTATAAGCAAGAAACCTTAAATATTGGATGAACTCGAAAACACTCTTGCAATGTAATGTATCAAAATTAATTACCACTGTAATGATGCCATGAGTTGTCTGTATGAACAATCAGTAAATTAAATGTTTCTCGCCCTCCTATGGCGTTGGAATTTGCAAATGGGATTTGCAGATGTTAAAATCCTGTTTTTATCAGAAAGTCTTTCATACTTGCTGACAAAACAGAATAATTTCCCTTAAACCAACCTATATGCATTTATTTCAGATCCCATGTTAGATATGGACATTCAAGAGTTAGCCAGCCTAACCACAAGAGACGGTGACCTGGAGAACTTTGAAAGGGTGTTTTCAAAGCTGAAAGAAATGAAAGGTAATGCACCAGGGAGAGATGTACTGAGCTACATCACCTGTTCTACAATCCCTCAAAGGCCTGAAAGCCAGTGTGTGAATTGGAAAGACTGTAAAAATTCCTATTCTCCCGTCTGAGGGTTTTTATACGTAGCTCATCTTTTCATTAATTTGCCCTTCACCTTGATAGTGCTTTTGAAAGAAGTAGATACTGCTCAGCTGACTGCTGTCACACTGATTTTGTCCACTGTGAACTAATGCTACACAGTTTTCTATGAACAAACCTTTTCTTTTAGCTCTGCAATCACATGCCAATCTTGCAGTTTAAAGCTACACGTTTGAGATGAAATCCAGTGTGCGCAGAAGCATCGGCTTTCTGGTGTTTGGGAATTGCAATTGCTCTTACTAAATAAGATTCCTTTTTTATGATCTTAAACTAGTTTCTTGGTAGTCCCCTAAAAACTGCTGCAATAGGCATTTCTCTCCCTGCTCACTCCTGAGGTTGACAACTTAAGTCGCGTTCTTTTTCACAGATAAAGCTGCAACGTTGCCTCATGAACAAAGAAAACTACATGCGGAAAAGGTGAGGTTTTGAAATTGGCATTGAAATTATTAAAAATGGGGTTTTCCTTTCTAAGCCATAGTTACTTCTCTTGTAGAGTTCCTTTGTTAAGAGTAGTAAGAACAAACCACACAGTCCTAGGGAAGACTGTCTGTATCTCCCAAGAACCGAGGAACAAACCTGGAATTTTGAAACACCAGAAAAAGCTTTCCCCTTTCAAAACTTCTGAAATGAAGGCCCTGCAGTCACTGAGGGTGTAAGCCAGCTTCCACTTACGTCAATGGAAAAGCCTTGATCTCAAGAAAAATGTAATCATGCCTTAATTAGCACAAGTTTCGTCTCTCATATGCCTCCCATGAATTCTGAATTGTTGCCTCTGTGTTGCTGCAATTTTTTAACTTCAGAGAGAATTAGCATTGTACCTAGAGACGCGGTTGCTAGATTTAGCTGCTGCTCAGTTTCTATTTTTTGGATGATAAATGCAAAATCTTCAGTCATTTGAGGGGAATTTTCCTTCCTTTCCCATCTTTTTTCCCATTGTTAGGTGGCCAAAGCATTCTGGATGGCAATTGGAGGAGACAGAGATGAAATTGAAGGTCTCTCCTCGGATGAAGAAAACTAAGTTCTTCTGTAGCTGTAAGCGACAGAGCAATCCTAAAAGAGTGATCTTTTCCTGCAATGAGTGTTCATTGTGAAAAGCCCCATTTAGCTTTAGTTGCTTTCTTTGGTTAAAGGATTCTCTGTATCATTGTAGTAAGCAAGTAACACATTCCACAACACCTAATGGTTAGAGTGGTTTTGTTTGACTGTTCATTTATTCTCTCAGAGAATTTTGGAAGGCAATGCATGCAGTTAGACGAAATAATAATCAGTTTACATTTTTCAAATTAACATTTTTATTGTTTCTTCTTTTGAGTTTAAATAAACAAATTCACTACCAGTTATCTTTCTACATATGGCTGGTGGTTGTTAAGTGACTACTCAATTCTAAACTCAACATTTTAGATGTAGGCCAGTTTGATGTTTTAATGTAGCTTTATAGCTGACTTATGAGTTAAAACAAAGCAGATTTATATGAGCCATGAAGAGAAAGCTGCTGAATTGTAGCCTGTTGTGGGATGCCATGCCAAGGCTGCAAGGTTAACCCTGCTGAGTGCCAAAGCTATTAAAAATGGCCCACAGGCTTTGAATCCTGCTCGCGTGGCTAAGTATGTAGTCCTTCCCTGGCAAGTCAGGTGTTGTGCCACACTCCCCGAGATTCCATTAGAAATTAAATTTGGGATTAAAGGCAAGACAGATTTTTTGCTGCTGTTCCAGGGGTGAAGTTCCCTGCCCAAACCTTCTGCAGTGCTTGGCCTCCAAGGCCTAGCAGAATGCACAGACCTTCTGCTGGTAAATTCTGTCCTAAATACCTAAAGAGAAAAGCTATGGTTTCAAAAACCCCACGCTGTCACCTGGTGCATTTATTACAGACTGATGCTCCTGTATGTTCATTAGAAGGCACCAGAGCACAACTCTCAAATTGCTGCTTCATGGTATCAAGGGTTAGAAAAAATTCCTTTGTCCTTAGATTTAGTATATTGCTGCAAAATCACACAGCCAGACTCCCTGGAGAGTATAAACGTGCAAGGCAGTAGGAAAACAAGAAGGAAGGCATAGGCTGGTGGGGGAGAGAGAGGAGAAAAGGTAAATGCCATCCTATCTCCTTTTCTACTAGTCAATTGTGAGATACAGTCAGCGGATCGCTGGAAAGAGGTAGCCAACAGACGCCCTGCTAAAGAATCGGGCCTCCTCTACTGCTTGTCTGACATACCGTATGAAACAGCATGTGTTTTCCCCAAGAGCATTTCCTTACCAATCATCTGAAAATACGCCGTGTTAAGCAATCTTATTTAGAAATTTTGAAATTAACTTTTCCAATGTCTTGGTTTTTGTGTCAATAAATTTTGTGAGTCTTGAGACAGTGGCTTTCCATAAATTATTTGACAGCTTTAAATTTTGAAAGCACTTTCACAGTGGCTCTTGACATTCATTGCCTCTTCTTTTAAGATTAAGCAAAGCTAAAATAATAGGCTTCTTGGAGTGCTGTAAATCATTTCCTAGGTGAAAACTGCAGCGTTTTCAACTCTTAAGAAATAGAACTGAAGCCTTGTTCGTAGTTTGAAAACATGTCTCATACAAAGACTGAGCAGTAGCTCCACCATAGTCAAGTACCTATTTTTAAGAAGAAATGTTCCTTTTGCAGGGCTACCACACCTACCGGGGCCACCTCTCCCACGCAGAACAATACAAAACAGCTGCCAGGCCTTGCCGTGACTTTGCCATCTCCTCCCATTCTCTCCTTCTTTTTCCCCAGCAAGGAGAGCTGTAATAAAGAACTGAAGGTGGTTCCTTCCAAGTAGGGAACAGTTTTCCGTGTTTGCTTCTTGGTAGCTGAAGGCTTTTTTTTTTTTTCGCTTTCTAAATATTTGTTGTGCAATAGTGATAAATGGCAAAAGCACAGAGTGAATTAATTGAACGCAGTGAAGAACATAACGCACTTGAATACTTTATAAAACTAATCCTTTATACATGTGATATACATGTGACAGTTTATTTAAATTTAATAAAATTATGCAAATTAAAGTCAAGTTCTTTGCTGCCTTTTTACAAAGTAGCAGCAGCTGAATTCCCATAAATGATGCCTTATCCCAGGAATCAGAATTTCCAGTTGGGGAAGACACTTCTTCAGCCTGTTACAAGTAGGAGGAGGAGATTTGTATTATAGGAAATATCTCCTGGAAAGAGTCACAGCTCTTGGTGTAGACAGTGACCAGAACAAGTCTTTGAAAGCACAGGGCAAGCGTTGGCAGGACAAGCAAGCGTGATCTGATCTGATCTGAACAAGGAGTCTGGTATGGTAGGAGTTAGGCCTGATGGCACCGTCCTGCAGGGAAGGCACCCACGTTGCTTCAGCCCAAGATTGGCCAAACATTTGCACCGATAATAATTTGGTGCAGATCTTCCTAACATGCTAAGAACTCTTTCAAACATGTTTTTGCTGTAAATGCATGTCTTGTTTGTAGATGCAGTCTGTGCTTTAAAAAAGCACAATTCATCAAGGTAGGAAGTGTGGCTAGGAGATACTAGGAAATAATTTTATTGATCCTTGAAGAGTATTGTATTGTATTTTTAAATCAAAGTTTACCTTGCTGGTGGCCTGCTTTTTGTTTTGTGGGTTGGTTTTTTCTCTGAAGAGAGGCTTTGGTTTTGGCTACAGAATTTCTTTACAAAATAGATGTTACAGAAATGACTAAAAGGGGCAGTAGTGGAAAAACCAACCTGAAACTTGTTGTGTCTTTTACTTAGTTTCTCTTTGTGTGCCACGGCATGGTTTAGCAACAACAAACGAATTCCCATCTTGGTTTTAAATCCTTATAACAGTTTTGAATTTGTTAGCTTTCCCTGGTACTGGTACTCCAGTGCTGACCTGGAACCGCTCTGGAACAGCTCTGCAGTTAAGTTAATGCACTGTGGCTAGATGTAGTGGCTTTTCCTAGGTAAAGATGGTCACAAGAGCATCTAGGTATACAGTAAATGAATTTTAAGACACAATTCTGAAGGAAAGCATGATGATGCTTCAGTGAAAATGGGAAGCATCAGTTTCTGGCTGTGGTCTTTGCAAGAAAGCTCAAAGGAAGTGATTGCATCTGTGTTAGCAAAGAGCATCAAAAAGGGTTCCAGCAAACACTCCAAAGGCTGCGGAAGACCTTTAAACTAAACAAAACTGAAGAAATTGTGATTCCAGTGTTCACTGTGGCACAATGATCACTGAATCTCTTGAAAACACTCCCATGCGAGTTAAACTTTCAGGGCTCCGTCTGTCTACACGTTTCCTGTTTGACTGCCAGTTGTTAGTTTTCCCTGGGGGTCCACAGCGGCCACATGAGTGGCTGGTGGCAAGAGAGAAACCGAGCAGGGGACATAATGAAGAACAGAGATGGAGCGTGTGAAAGGCAGTGAAGAAATCAAACAGCACTGAAACATCGTCTTCATATTGCTCCACGCTGGAGGCAGCTGTTGACCTTACGAGCACACGCATTGTCATCAACGAAGAGCCTCAGAGGAGCGACGCGGTGAGGGGCAGCCTGCGCTCACAGGGGCAGGGGCTGTGCTCCGGGGAAGGTTTGCAGAACGCCCCTCTCCCCCCATGCCGTCGTTTGCAGCCCACTGCTGTTGGCTTAACCCAGTGGCCTTAGATCTGGTTTAATGTGTTTCAGACAGTTTTTAATCTCTATGCTCTGAAAGTAACCTCCCTCCCCCAAAATAAGCAGACTAGCTGCTCCATTGGAAAGGCTGTTCTCCACAGGCGGAGAGGAGAAGTTGAATCCTCTGTTTCTCTCCACCAGCCTTCACTTGGACGGTGGCACTTTCTAATCCAAAGGAGCATTTGCAGAGGTGAGTTAAGAGTTTGGGGGCCTTAGAGAAACACATTCAGTAGTCAGCTACGACTCTGTATCTATTACAAACATGGCTCAGTCTCCTTTTGCATTCAGGTTTGGTAGTTCTACTTAAGTACATCCTTAAATACAGCCAAAACACACTATAGTTTTCCTGGGCTTAGAAGGCTTTTCATTGCAATACCGCTGCTCTTCTGACTTGAGAAAAGATGCTTTTGTTACGCTGTCTGGTACTGATTTTGTTACCTATATGAAACAGTCCATAAGGCTTCTGAGGCCAAGTCCTGTTTTTCTCTGTAGCCAGTTAAGTTTTCATTTCTTTTTGTGATCAAAATAGCTGTTAGGTCATTATAAATACAATAAATTGAGTGTAAAATTAAACTGACAACCTCCAAGTATGCCCCTGTTTGCTAGTGAACTCCCAACTCCGACTAAAGGCTACAGAAATGTTGTGTTCCAGTAATTATTCAAAGGAGAAAATGTTACTTGCATACAATAACAGTAGTGGGTATCTCAAACAAAAATGGATTACTCTGATAGCATTTTGGACTCGTGGAAACTTTGTCCTAAACACCCACAAATTAGTAGGTTGGGGGGGGGGGAAGGCTTATATGCTTTATAAGATGGGTGCTGCAGTGTTAGACGCTGTTTCCCAGCCTTGGTGGGGCTCGCGGTCACTGCTTTCACCTTCCCGCCCTCCCCTGCAGCCGGCCTCATGCAACTGCCTGGCGCAGAGGAGCTTCCTGCAGAACCTGGGGAGGAGAAGCCCCTCCCTTGAGCCAGGAGACAACGCAGGGACGGGGCTGAAGCCTCAGTACAGAACCACCCATCTCAAGTGTCAAACCAGAGACGCCCCCGCTCCCCTAGTTTCAGAATAACCGACTGCTGGTAGGATTTCCCGGTTCTGGTCGGGCTTGTAGGCGTTACTGTACAAGCCAGGCTGCCGTCCTGGTGAAGGTCTAGGATGACGCTTGCAAGAGGACTTTCCTGCCCGTACAGACCAGCCACTTGTTACCCACTTTTGCCTGAACCAAAACCTCCATGGAATGTTGATTCACTCTTTTTTTTCGGCTATAGCTTTGAGATTTTTCAATTATTACGAAACCTGTGTTTTGCTTCAGCTTTCAGTGCAGATGAGAAGATGGTGATACTGAAATCCATGATATATTCAGGTGACAACTAGCAGAACTCACAGCTCAGAGCTGATTTACTACATCATGCTTGAGTTTTGGCAACCCCAGTACAAAACCTGGACAAGACCCTTTTATTACCACATTGTTGGAAAACCGAGTGGAAAAAGTATTCTCGTAAATCCTCTGTCAGGAAAAACAACAACAAAAAAATCTGAATTTCAGTGAAACCCTAGGAGGAACGTTAGGAGCTCACAGAATTAGATCATAGCGTGCCTTGGCCTGGTAACGCTATTTGGAGAATGCCCTCTCCGAGGCCAGCTGAATGCCAGCCTATGTGTATTTTTTCCCCCGCAGTACAGCACCTGACCTGACTACCTGCCTTCTGCTGAAGCAGCTGCTTCGTGGGACATGTCATGGCCCAGGGTCACCTCTAGGCACGGTCCCAGTGAAGACAACAGCAGCAGGGACACATCTGTGGCATCCAGTTCTCCACAGCTGACCAGGGTGGGTACGAAGGACTCCACCACCCTGCAGCCGCCACCCTTCAAGCTCGGCCACTGTTTAATTTCTGGCTACAGCGATTGCCTCCTTGAGTGGCAGGGAGGGGCAGTGTCATCGCTGCAAAGAGAGACTGTAGACTGGAGAAACCCATCATAACAAGGGGCAATAGCCAAAAATACAGCCTGGGAGATTAAGACGGGAAAACTTTTCTATCAGGAACATAACGCAGCCATGGAACAGCTTATCTGAGGAGGAGGCAGGGAGAATCTCTGTCCTTTAAGATTTTTCTTCAAGATTTATCTGGACAAAAGCCCAGCTGAACTGAGCTAGTGCTGGCAACAGTCCTGGATCAAGCACAAGGTTGGACTAGAGACCTCCAGTAGTCTTTTCCNGGGGGGGGCACGTTTAAACCAGGTCTGAGGGAAGTCATGTTTTTCAGTAAGGTAACACATTGATTGGATGAGTGCTACCGAGCTGGAGCAGACCATGTGCCGTTCCGAGAGCGTTAACAGCTTATCACCAGTGCAGTATGGACTGGAGATCACATTCACGCCCATCCACGTGCCTTCCTCTGTTCTGCAGGAGTGAACAACTGAGTGGCCAAACCCATGACTTCGGCATGGGACTTAAAAAAGATACAATTCCTCAACACAGAGACACCAGAGGTATTTTAAGGGTCTGCCTCATCACAAAGACACTGAGGACAAAGCAGTAACTACTCCACTGCAGCTCCTACACTTCTGATAGTGGAGTTCCCTAATTCACAGCCATAAGGTGAAAATACAGCTCCAGTTTAGTATACTGGGCAAAGAGTGAATGTTCAGCTATATCTGACTTTCCCAGCAGTTTGACAATAAATCCTTTGCACCACAGCGCTGCACTTCTACTCACCTTTGAATCCCGTTAGTTAAAAAAAGCTAGTTGCAATTTTTTCGTTATTTTTTATATCTGGCTTTAAATTCTCGAACAAAACCATCCAAACTGTAAAAAGAATGAAGATCTTACCTGTGACTGAGATCTTGTGCGAATTACTGGGAACAGCCTTCATTATACACACCTAAAGATGCTGCTGTCTCTGAATTATCTGTGGTTTCAAAAATCCAAATGCGTTCAGTTTGTGTCCTTAAATATATTTTTACGATATCCTTATTTTCTCATGAGCCTCAGTTTTCAAATCAAAGTTTATTAAAATGTCAAAAATAGAACTTACAGTTTCACATATGAAATAAGAGGGCATACATAGTACAGGCCTTTAGTAACAAAATAGGTGAATAATGCTTAACAAGCTAAAGCAGGTAGGTGACATCACCGGCCATTAACATACAGTCTCAGGTTAAGAAAATCTAAATACTAATGCGAACATGCTCATACATATCTATCAAAGGGGGAATAGTTCAATCTAGCGTGAAGGAAGTAGGCTGCCTCCATTGGGAGAGTGAACTAGATGCATCTCAGCAGCAGAGACTGGTGCAGACTCCTCTAGTATCCACGTACTGGAGGAAACTAAGATGAACCAAAACATTTATGGAGTTTTCTGCTATTTTCTTTTTAAAGCCTCATAAATCTGAAGAGCACAATTCAAGGGCCCATCTGGGCACCTGACTTGTTGCTAAAAGATAAAACAGCAACGCGGGCAAAGGCTCCTGCTGGAGAAGTCCTTGTTCTGGTTTATTCGCCAGGGTTTGCTGCTCAGTTCTGAGGTGAGTCTCTTGTTCTCACGTCAGGAACTGCCTAATTTCTAGCAATCACCAGAAAGGAACATATGAAGGATTTAATACTCCCGAGTCCTTAATTGCCCTTCCTGTTAAAAATTAAATATTTGATTCATCTGAATATTCAAGAAAGACAACATAAATACAAAAGCATGTACATAATAAAAAACATATACTGAATTTCTTAACCATACCGCTCAATCAACTACTATATAGTGACTAATTATTTCTCTTTCTAGCTTACCAGCTTATTTGTGAAATTCCATTCCTCCTACCTATCCAGTACCTTAGAGAACTAGGAAAGCTCGCAGATGTTTTGTGATACGGCTGAAGTCCTTCACTGAGCTGTGTTCTTCTTGCTCCTTGTGCTTTTCCAGGTAGTAAGTAGCACAAGGCATGGATGTCAATACTTGCTGCTTGAGATGGAGTCCTGAATGTTCTTCACCCTGCAAAGGAGTCCTCTGCATGGTTCCAACTATGCTGATCCTTAAGGGGAGAGGAAACTAATTTGTTTAACTCTTTCTCAAAGGTTACCCCCCAACCTTTTCATGGCATATATGGGTAGCCAGAGCTTTGGGGAAATTTGTTATGATTAGATTTCTCCATCTTTGCACATACGCTGACTGATTCCTGGCGATTAAATCAAATGGACAGCACTGGATCGCTTCTGAGACACGCTTAACACAAAATACAAACTGCAATTCAGTTCAATACATTAATAATAATAATAAAAAAAAAAAATCACCACAGTCATTTAAAACCACAAGGCCATCAGTATCATCTGCCAGCAGCCAGGCCCTTGTGTATGGCTACACCAATTAAAAAGAGTCAAAGTTCCTGCTAGTGACTCTCTACTAGTAACAAAAATGTATGAAATCCTGGTAAAACTAGCCAAGACTACCATTAAGTGAGAAGATATTCCAGTACAGATACGGAATCTAAGCTAGGGCACGGTTGATTGCATACATTTGTGCTACATATCAAAGCTACTTAATAAAGTTTTAGAAAAAAGTAAAACCAAGAAGAAGCCATGTGCACCTCTGGGGCACCGCTGCCTACAACAATCTACAGCCGAATGCTACCTCTTCCCTTTCGTTAGTGTCCACATGAATGGCATGATTAAGCACGTTTCGGATCTGTCGGGGGAATTAGCTTTCATCTGTACGATCCACTCCAACTGTGCAACATAAAAGGAAACTCAGCTGTAACGTCCCTTGGATCACGGCCCTTCCCCAACCTTTATCTTTTCATTTGTTGCATGGTACAGGAATTTCCATTTGACTTTATAAGGTAACTTTAGAAACCGTGAAGCTTTTATGAATTAGTAAGAGGGCAAACAAAGGGGAGGAGAGGAAATTAATACTTTAGTGGAGATAATCTCAATTTTATCTAACTGTACTGCTAGACCAGCTTACATTTTCCATTTGAAGTCATTTTACTTCAGGGATGATGAGGTGAGATTAACCAAAGTTTTTATGCATCATCTGAATCCTGTTTTTCAAAAGGCATCTAGTAATAATGGTTAGAAATTCATTATACTTTATCAAGTAGAAGATATAAATCTGGCTGATAGCGGAAATCCAGGTCCAATTCTTAGTTTCGCTGAGGAGGCGATGCTATGTGCAAACCTCATATTAAAGTTAGGGTTTATTCCAGCTTGTAGCCTCTGGGTCAGGCCGGGTTCTTGCACACACCGTCACGTGTAATGAACACTGGAATTTAAGATGTCTTTGCTGTTGCTAATGCACAAGGCACCACAGAGTCCAACTTCCTCCACGATTATGTGAACAATGAAAACAGTTTGTGCACTAAAATAAGCAAATATGACTTAAAGACACTCAGGGAGGAAACCTGGGGCCATTTTAGAGAGCAGATTTTTTTTCCCTCTCACTAAAACAGCAAGTCAAATACTGCCATGAAAGTCAGGATAAATTTTGGTTTGCAACTATGTTAGAAACGTGTATCTGGAAGTATATGCCAAATCAATCCACAATGACAGACAGATCTACTTTTTAAGTGGCTAGAAAATACTATTTTATACAGATGCTCTTATTGCACAAGTCCATGCAATCAGAGATCTAACTAAAATCAGACACATTGCAAAAACTAAAAAAAAAATTAAAAATCCTAGAAAACCTCCAGCGCTATGATACAAGCTGTGTTGCACAGTGAAAGCTCCAGTCAAATTCTGCAAGAGGATATTCAAAAGTGCCTGTGTCATTCAGGAGCACAACCACCACTGAAAGTCTTCCTCAGAATTTAAATTTCATACACAAAATGTCGTTTCTTGTTTCTGGAAGAAGATTCTCCTCTAAAGCATCTTTTCATTTGCCTGGTAAAACAAACACCAGCAATGAGCCTCTCGGATCATCTGTTCCTGTGTCCACCGAACAAGGGGCGCCTCGTACCCTGTCTTGCCGATGCCTCAGGTCCAAAAGTGTTGGTTTTTTACAAACCAAGCGGTGGGGTTGATAAACAGAGTGGTCTCAAAGGAACAAGCACGTGGGAAAAGCCGCCTTCTACAGATAGGCAGGTACATGGAAATTCCTGATAAGTGTTTGAAATGCTGTTACAAGTCAGTACCCCGATATGGGACCAGGGCGCTCTGAAGCTGCAAACCTCAACCCGGCATGCAGGGAAACTTCCACCGAACTCAGTGGGGCCACTCGCGTTCGTGTCTGGGAGCACAAAAGTTTGCAGGACTAAAGCCTTAACACAAACCATTGTAAAGTTCATCCTAGTCTGTCCTTCCCAGAGCCANAAAAAAAAAAAGAAAAGAAAAGAAAAGAAAAAAAGATTTCCATAGGAAACTGATTATCACTTTCTCCCCTCCCCCTTCTAATATTTTGGCACAAATGCATACGATATTCAATGCAGATATAAAGAAACAGATAATTGGATAGCACTGACAAAGTTATGAGGCTTATTTGGCAAATTTGAACCATAAAAACAAGTGCTAGGGTTTTTTTCCAGTTGTGGAAGTTGTTTGCCATGACAGTTGCTGCAGGGAAAAAAAATATTAAACAGTCTGGAGCATGTATGTTTAAAATGAACATTTTATAATACAAGTAAATACACACTCTCCCAATTTCTCCAGGCAAAAACACATCTCAGAGCATTTTAATCAGCTGAAATAAGTTTTAAACAGAGGGGTTTTGTGTCTGAGATGTCCTGGTTCATGCGCAGTCACACGTGACAGCATGGGATAACCTATGAAATTGCATATTCTGAAAATGGCAGCAAGGGCCTGTTCACTTCCATCACTAGAGCAGACCTGGACGCTGAATTCACTAAGCCCCTAAAAAGTGGCAGATAACCATTCAACATACTGAGAAAATAGAATACAAACTTTCTGTAGTTAATGCAAATAGACTGCACAATAACGAAGGCTTAACTTATCCAGCCAGAGCTCCCCACAGGACAGATGTCTATCTGTGAGCAGATCAAGTCAAAAGTCGCTGCAGCAATATCAGAAGGAGCCTTAAGTTTGGCCTTTTGCTTCATGTCAATCCAGTCTGAGACCACCACGTATCAGCTGCATCCCTCAGGCATGAAGCAAGACTGCCTCCTTGTTAGTAGTCCAGCGTGGGAAATTAATTCCTTTTGGGAACATTACTGGGGGAATTAGTTCTTGTGTGTGCTTTAAATGCTTCCTTTTCCCCCTACTGCTGCTATCCCAGGGATCCTGTGCGGATCAGGTGGATGGAGACAGGAACGCATGAGCAAGAGTCATCCCAAAGTCCCACGGTATCTGGCTTTTCAGAGATGCTGCACGAGCCTGGAGTTGTGTGAGGCAAATGGAAAGTTTCCTCTGAGCCGTCCGTGGCTCCTGCGTGCTCACAGCAGCATGGAGCAAGCGGCCAGACAGGCACAACACGGCTGGAGGCAGAGCACTGGCTTCTTTCCGCTGAAACAAAGTCCAGTTTTTTATCATGATAAACTTCAGGTTCAAACTCTAACTGCAACGGCCCATAGCATTGTAACCAAAGTGCTAACAGTTTCAGTGGAAGTGGCTTAAATGGGTATTTATTTAAAAAACAAAACAAAACAAAGAAAACCCACCTTTTTTAGCAGACTTTTTTTCTTAACACTTCAATAACTGGGAATTTTTTTACTATGCACTCTGCATTTTGCTAAGGGTTAAGCCAATTCCATTTTCCAGAGTCTTTGTTCCCCCCGCCCGCCCCCAGGAGATGTTTCCTTAGGAGACACTGGAACAACGAATACTCGGGGAGCCCATTTGTGTAAGGACCTTGTCTAGCCACTGCAAAGGACCATTAAGATGCAGTTCAATCCAGCAGGGAGTACTGGTCACAGTCTGCCGCCTACAAGAAAGAAGGGGTTGGGGGGGGAGAGAAGAAAAAAAAAAAAGAACATAAATATGACTTACAAAACTTTACAAATGGGAAAAGGTTTTACAGCTACTGAAGCATTCTTTCCTGCTTAGACAATAGTCTTGCGTGTGGGGCCAATGGAATGTCTCTCTCCTCTATAACACGCTTTTGGCCTATGCTGCCAACTTCTTTTAAAAACCCTACCTTTTCTCTTTACATTTCTTATGATCCCAGAGGAGCAACTCACCAGATAACCTATTTACTACGCAGATTCCTGAAAACAGGCAGCATCTGATTCCCTGAAGAGAAAGGAAGGTGTTTATCTAAGCAAAATTCTTCAGTTTTATCTTGCAGACCTTGCCTCTCCTAATTAGGTAGCAACGTAAGCAGTTTACCAAATATGTTAAATTTCTCTAAGTATAAGACAAGGATATTCTCTTTTTACCATATCTTTAGGTTTTAGCAGAATGTGGAAGTGATGGAGAGAGATCACCACGCAGCCATTCAGACTCCCTCCTGCAGCCCCGCGGAGCCCTCTCCCTTCTGTGGCCAGAGCTGCCGCTGAGCATCCTTTTTGCACAGCCTGGGAGGATGCGCTGGAGGTTTGAACCCTACACTACACATGCTGTGTATGGGGCACTCCAACAGATTTGCATTTGATCAGCTGCCTCAAAAAAAGCAGAAATGCTGCAGAATGTAAAAAGTTGCAAAACCTATCAGAAAAGCAGAAACATGGTATTAAACCATGTGTTTTAAAATCCGTCAAGAGTTGGCAGCTGTGGCCAGAGAGTAGAGGGGGATGCTTTGCTGGGTCAGCGCACACCGTGCTTTTACTTTCCCCTGCCACAATGCACCTTCCCCCTCTCCTATCTGCCTCTGTTATTCTCCCTGAGGCCAGACCCCATGGAGTGTCTCCAGATGGTAAAGCAGGAAGAGATGGGGAGGAAAGGAAGGGAAGGGAGGCCAAGGGGGTCTCCCTCCTCTGCTGAGGGATGGCCTAAGTCTTGTTCCAGGCAGAGAGGCAGGGACAGCTGCTGTGGAGGAGGAGGATTACGAAGAGAGAGAAATAGCCTGGAAACAGCCTTGTTTTACACCCTCATTTCCCACAGAAGCTGTCCTTGGAATCTGTTTGTGGGAGGGAGAAGCCGAAGTCTGTGGGGCCCAAGCAGCATGGCTACCGAAAAGGGGACCCTCTGCTCCGTGGGGCTGCCCTGCGCTCCCACCGCCATCCCTGCCCTTTCACGGCAGGGTAGAGGAGCGGGGCTCCGGGGTACAGCTCTGCAAGGCTTTAGCCAAGGGCTGTAACCCGTTCTGTTGATGAATCTCTATCTCTCATCCTTTGAACTGAAAATGGAAGCAGCTCCCTGAAGGCACCCCACCCATTCCCAGCTCAGGCGCGGCTGACCAGAGCTGGCAGGCCAGGCGATGCCCCAAGAGTGGGCGTATGGGCAGGGCTTGTCTGATACAGCGACTTAATGGTGTTTTGCATTAAAGGATGTCTCGTGAGCTGTTTGGGCAGGAGGACTGCAGGACAGGGAGAGCAGAGCACCTCTCAGTCTGTCAGCTTCAGCGAAGCATACAAACCTCTCAGGTCCCAGGAAAAACTAGTCTCCCTTAACTTAACACAGAGCATTCCCCTTCGCTGCCTGGAACCAGCCTAACACTGAGCAGTCCAACTGTCCCGGCAACACTGTACAGAAACCCACTACCCGTGGGGCTGCCGCACTTCTGCCCTCTGCAAATCTATCACGGCAAACTTCATTCTGCCTTCCCACCTAGACGACCAACACATCAGCTCCAGCCTTTCAGAAAGGCAAACCCTCAAAGCTCTCCATTCCTTCAGCTTGCTCCACCAGGCTCTCGCTGGACAGAGGAGAACCTCTGTATCACAGGCTGCTTATGCAATTGGCTTCTCCCCCCTTCCCTTCACCAAATCCCTGGCACACAAGAGCACTAAACACCCCACCAATTAGACTGCTCAAAAGGCTAAGCAGCTGAACCAGAAATCACTGGAATGGTGCTCTGGATGCAGCTCCCACAGTAACGTTTTCATATACGAATCAGTTCAACAAATAAACGTGCTCTGACAAAGGCAATCAGATGTAGTATTTTGTGGCAAGGAAATGAAGGAGCAAGAGAGCAGCTTCGGCGCGGTCAGCGTGAGCGTAGGGTTTCACTGACTGCAATACTCTAATGAGATAGTTGACTTTCCGTAAGTCATGCTCATCTGGATTTCATTACGAGCCGTGGCTGCGAGCCAGGGCTGAAATGCTCTGGCCCGGGTGCAGGACAATTTCAAAACAAAATGGACTCCAAACATCTGGAGAAATGAAGAAAGGGGGAGAGTAACGTGCAGGGCCCAGGCTCCAGCTGATACTATGGCATCTCCCCCGTCTGCTGCAGGCAGCTGTGCAAGGGGAGCATCGGCAGACAGCCTTGCTGCTCCGGGAGGCAGAGACTGCCCCCAGATTTTCGAAGAAGGCCACAGATTTAAAGGGTACACAATCACGTAGGTATTTCAAAATCACATTTGGCTTAAATCCTTGCCAGCTTTCTCTCTCATAAAATGACATTCATTTTCCGACTAATTTCGTCTCCCCTACTTGTACTATTAAACACTGCTTTCACTCCCTTTGCTACTTAGGGACGTTTGCTTGGTAATACAGTGGAGCGACAGCAACACAAGCTATGGAGTGCTACGTCCCTCACACTGTCTCCACTGTCCCCATGTTGTCAGAATAACCGTATCGTCGATTCCAAACACCAGACCCTACTGCATCTCCTTTTTTATCTTCAATATTCGCTAGGAAAAATAGTAACCCTGTTTCTCCCACTGCCTCCGGTCACGTTTAAGCAACTGTCCTATGACAAGCACCAAGGAAAGGATGAGGAGATTTAACTATAATTTTGCAGCAACTCTAACAGTTCTTCCAAAAGCAAATTTTCAAGCCAATGTGCTTTTATTTTAATCCCATTAGTCCCTGATAAAAGAAGCATCAAACCCAACCCATATCTATCAGGAAGCACTCACACTGGTCCTATCCTGGTAACAGTGTAGTCATAAGACACTCAAACTATCAAATATACATCTAATTTTAAGGAAAAAAAAAAAGTAATAGTTCCGACACAGGCCATCTGGCTTTATCTACTGTGCTTCAGGTAAAGCTCTTGGTTCATACAACACTGTGACCAAATGCACATGGTCTTCCACGTATATCACATGATGTATGTTTTACACAAATAGGATGGGAAAAACAAGAGACGAGATCAACGCATTCTCAACAAGGACAACCTATCTGCATTGCTAAAGAGACACTGTGCTAATTCCCCCGGTCTTAAAAGCTGAGTAAAGAAGCTTTGCAGAACACTATCCTAGGCTGCGAAATACAGGAGTGGCAATGGCAAGCACAAGCATACCGCAAACTTTTATTCAAAAGGCCTGACCTGTATTCTGCTCCCCATCCCTTGACAAAGCTCATTCGAATTGTGCACATTCTGGTCAGCTGATACACAGCTTCGAAGCCCTGATTTACAGACTGAGCCAAGAGAGCGGCGAATTCCTGGTTGTTAAAAATCTTCAAGTTACATCCTGTGAAAAAAGAACATGACAAGAACAAGGCATTAGCTTAACTAGATCAAGAAATCCGTTTCTTCCTGAGGATGGAAAGAAACTCAGTGCTGCTTTTCCATGTCCTCAGACCACGTGATACTATACACAGGTTGTTTAAAACACTGCATTTCAGAAAAGGAAGCAAGGTTACCACATTTCCACAGCTCATATGCTGAGAAGGAAGAAAACCATGTTACAGGACAGAGAACGATGGATACTAGTGCCCACACAGCAGACTGCGACCTACGAGACCAGACCTGGGATCCTCATGTGGAACCTCCTTCTATCTCCTTTACAATCATTTCCCTCATACTGTAGTTTAAAAGCCTAGCTACGACCATAACACTTAACAACGGCAATTGCTACGGGGCCTGAAAGAAGGGAAGACACGGGCTAAAAACAGGAACTCACTGGTGTGGGATTTACATGGGTGTCCGTCAGCAGAAGTAATGGAGAAGTTCTGAAGTGAGACCACTCTGGCAAGCCAGAAACCAGTTATCAGGGTTAAAAAGGCTGGCAGCAGAGCTGCTTCTGCTGTAATAGTCTCTTAAATGTAACTATCACGCGCCAAAGAATTTTCCTTTAAAACTGGAGTTTTTCCCCAATGTTTAGTCCCAGCTAAAAGACTGGGAACAACTTATTCAACGGTTTTTAGGGGATAAAGGTGAACTATAACAACATCCTTCATAGTTTAAATAAATGAATGAATAAATAAATAAATAAATACACAACTCTTAAAGTGTTGCTATGCTTGCTTTCTCCCAGATAACCAGAAACAAGTTGAACTCTGAAGCTTGGCATGCAAGTAATGCTCATTTGGGATTACATATGAGCCAAGTCTGAAAAACAACCATTTGGACTGTGATGAATTGTATTTTTCTAAAATCACTTCTGAGCTTACTCTCTTGGGCTGGACTCATACTGTCATCTGTTTTGGGTCGAACTGCATATAGCAAAGCGTAACCGCATGCAACAGCTCAGCAGCTGCAGAAACAACCACCCATTTTTGTGACCATAAAAGAGCACAGCCCAGGAGCCATGTATCTTGCAGAGAGTTTGAAGGGAAGCTGTGTCAGGCATATTGCAGTCTAAGCGGTGAAAATAAGAAGGGTGAGAGCATCAGGGCCAGGCTGAGCACAGAGAAAGAGCTATGGCAAGGAAAGAAAAAAACTTGATCAGGATCAGACTGCCAAGCTGTTCAGTCTTCAGGACTGAATGGGAACAGGCCTCTCCACGACTGTGCCTGGGAGAAGTACGTACGACTTGATCTTGTCAACAAGGGAATGAAGAAACTGCTTCAAACCCAGCAAAGATTTGAGGATGTGTCTGAGAAGGCGGCCCAAGACTGTGGCAAAAGTGGGGAGAGCTGGAGTCCAAAAAATGTGCCTTAGATGAATCTACAGCGGAAATGTGGGTTGTTTATGTCTTCAGATGTTGACTCCAGCCGGGGTGGACTCTTGTGATGTGGCTGGAGAATTAAGTCATGTTTGTAACACTGGCAGCTGCTTCCTAAGCATCTGAGAAAGGAAACCCATTAAGATGGGCCAGAGCTTGCAGTGTATGGATCTCTTCTCAAAAGAACGACAATCTTTATTCAAATGTTTCTAAACAAAAAAAGTTCATTTTTTAAATAAATACATACTTTTAACTGTAAAAAAATTAGCTTTTGTAAGCCTAGCTAAATAGCTGAATTCCCTTTCGAATGGCATCCTCTCATCCTAGCTCTTTTGCATGCATCTAACAAAAAAGTACTTTCTTCCTAGATAGATGCAATAAATTCTCTTGTAATCTTTCAGCATACTTTAGACAGATGTTTGCTGTAACCTGAACAACAATCGCCTGCAAATGAGACTTCCCTAGAATAAAACTAACTCGCAAAGCGGGGGGAGAAGTTTTGTTACAGAACAGAAAAAAGTAACAATTTAAATCTATTATGGGTGAATCTAAATTAAGAAAAATTTCTTACGTTATATTCTTTTACTTAAAGGTACAAAAAAATTATAAACATGACTATCAGATAATTACAATACAATAATGGACTGATAGAACACTGCACGGAACAAGTGGCAGATTCTGCTCCTAGTTCTGCTTAGATACTGAAGTACTGTTTCTTCCTACTTGTGGGAATGTAGTGCAAACAATTGTTGGGGCCTACATAGTAGCCTGCTTTATCAGGACCTTCACCCTATATGCTATAAAAAGTGCCCTGCTCAAGTTGTCAAGTTGCTTATAATAGGGTTCAAGTTTCTGATTGCTGTCAAGAACGGAGGTCAGCAAATCTACGCCTACCTTGACAAAGAGCTCGCTTTCCATAACAAGTCCCCATTTGCAAAAGGTGAAGCCTGTGTAGGATCACAGATACGGCATACTTCCTTACCTGGTGGAATCTTGCAAACTGTTGCTGGGTGCCAGCCATAGCGTTGGTTGCAGTTGGGAGACTGGACAAAAATGGCACTGTCACTAAGGCACTCAGCAAACACCTCGCCGCCAATGTAGTAGAGTCTTACTCCTCTCCCTAGGAAACACACGGCACAGTTTTGGTTTAGCTTAGAATAATCATCTGCAAAATCTGCAAGAAGAGCTGGTAGAGACATAGACAACCTCTGCATGAGACAGCTCTCATAAAGCAGCTAAACTATCAATGATGGAAAATGAAAACCACCTCTCTTGGCACACTGGGTAATCCCATTAGGGAGCAATACATTTACTCCATGAGTGAGTTAAGCTGAGGAAGGCAGGAGGACGAATTTATGAAGTCAGAATTGCACTCTCTGGCCCCATTGTCAATCACAGCCTGGACTGCATAAATTTACCACCTCACAGCCTGCTTACTCCAAACATACATGTGTCTGATATTTTCCATAGGAATGTTCTATCAGTTAACATATGGTTTTCAACCTTCTCTAAAAGTCATCGCAGCTGGGTACAACTGTTTGTTTATTTACTTCGTGATTTGGAATTAAATTACACAACATTTTCAAATCATTGCCTTTTGCTTGAGATTACATTGTATACAAGGACAAACATATATCTCCCATAGGAGTTTACACAAATTATTAAAATCTCAGTTAATAAAGAAACAAATTTCAGGAATACATCTTTGTTGCTCAAATAAACATTTGCTGTGGTCTTACATTCCTATTTGAAAATCTTGCTTTCATTCTTCCATAGAGCATTAGGAGCCTGCTGAATTTAAAGACTGATTTCTAAATCTTGGTGGGTTTTTTGGGATTGGTTTTTTTTTGGTGCTAGAAATCATGTTAGAAACAAGGAAGGAAAGATCCTCCTGTATGAAGTTTACTGCTCAGGAAAGGGTATAAAAGGGAGCAAAATCAGGACAAAAACAGGTTCATTTTTGATAGAAGTCAGCAGAAAGCACAGCAAAGCATAAGCAATTTTGCCTTTTATTAAAATTGCTTAAACCTGGGATAATCTATTTAGCGCAAGTTTAACTGAAACCAAAATTGAATGTTACCTTGCAGTATAAGCAGGAAAAGTGGAAATTCAGATGAAAATCAAGGAACTAAGTTTCCATTTATAAAAGAACAGTCAGTTAGAAAATAAAATAGTGCAGGAGGGAGCAGGAATACACAAGATTATCACTAACATCCATCCAAATATAGTTCAGAAGAGTGCGCATAAAAGTTTAAATTCTGTCTCTCTCTATTACATGCAGCAATTTTAGTGTTCCTCAGTGCATTTGTTTTATTATCCTTTTATGAAAAAATACAATTAGTGTTCCTTTATGGAAGATTAGCCTGCTAAAACACCATGGACATTCAAACACTGCAGTGTTCTAAACCTGACCAAGCTGCATGCTGATTAGCTGAATAAAAAGCTTTCCATGCAGGTCTCCACCTTCTGCCTTGAAAGACACTGACTAAAACAAGGAAATAGAAATTACCAATGTGTCGTCTTGTGAGTTCCACTGCCGCATTTCTGTTCACGTTAGACAGTAAACCAAGGCAGAAGCGTTCAGAATTAGATGGGTCAGTGAAACCATCCACGGTCATAGAGGGCTGAGAGGCATGGAAAGTCTCTCCCACTCGCTGGTTGAGTTCATAGTAGGATATCGAGCACCAAAAGGCTGGCTCGCAGTAGGTAACAGGCTGCAGATCTGCACAAAATAAAAAGCAAAATGAATCACAGGCCCTCAGGAGGGGTACGGGGGATGAGGAAAAGCGACCATTTTGAAATACTGTTCTGCTTCGTTCCTTGGGCTCACTTTAACCGTGAAACTTTAATTATTTGACAGATTTTAATGGACCGCAGCTAGAAAGTTACATCACCCCTGAAGCTTTTGGCACATGGAACAATCACAAATAGTCAAAGATATTAGTCACTTAGCGAGTGGGGTGTCACTTAACTATCTTCATACTTGGACAAATTGTAAAAATAAACTTAGCTTTACTATGAAATGTGTGATCACTTCTAGGTAGCCAGTACCCTAAAAAGAGAAAAGGAGAGAAAAGGAAGAAACAGAAAACCTTAGAAAGAGCAGACCACAAACCTGCTTTCAATAACACAGGTCTCCGGAACCCTAATGCTGTGCACTTACACCAAGTAGCCAGCGAGTCCAACTTTCATTCTTACGGACTCTGTTATGATCTGCCTGACACTGATGAAACCAGTAGTGTTGTCTGTAATACGCACCAAATTGTATGTAATACTGGCATCAAAGTAGTTTAAAAATTAGATCCTTTCTTCCAGTCCACTTGATCTCAAATTTTCAAAAGAAGATCCCCAACAGATGATGACACATCTCTTTTATTGGGGCTATGGTTTGACTCAGCCTGTGGACTGAAGCGAAAGGACCAAAGTTCACGAGCAGCCTGAAGCTGAGGCAGTCTCAGGAAGACAATACTTCATACGCATGAAAGGTGGGACATTCAAATGGCATCAAATGATTTAGCTGCTCCCACTGAAGCCAATGAGATTTCAGCAGAGGAAGGCTCAAGTCAAATATTCTTGGAAATACCGCACTAGATGGTGCCCAGTCCTGCTGTAAGCCAAGAATCTACTGCGCAGAGGAAGTGCAAAGCAGACTAAGCTAATTGATAAGTGCTTTATTCTCCACATTCAATGCAAGAAATAAAAGCAAGAGAAGAATTCCCTCCAGTCCTCCCCTCAATTTATCACTTCATCCCCATTCAAATGGCGCTTAAAAGCAGAACAGCTTCCCATCTGGGCAAAGAGTTAACATCAAGCAGCAAAAACCAGCTTTTTCCATAGGCTTTCCCATCTGTTGCTCCTGCAAGGCTTAGGCAAATCTGGGGCTTAAGAGATCAGTTCCAAAAAATCAAAGACAAGTTTTTACCATTCCAGCTTCCTCTCACACTGAAGAGAGTGTCTCTACAGAGGTTTGAGAGTTGTTTCTCATCTGGTACCTGCTGTTAGTCCGTAGCTTTTAGAAACAGCAGCCTGAAGCAGCCTGGCTTCAGCCAAAAGACATGCTGGTTTCCTCTCCATAGTGTGGTGTATGAGTTCCCAAAGTAGCTAATAATCAGAAAAAAACTTCGGTTTCTGCTTTATTACAAGCTTTGCTGACAGCAAATAAGGAATTGCATAAAAGCGCATCTGGGGAACGCTGTAATCCTTAGCAGATCTTCAAAGTCCATCAATTTTGGAGCTTATACCCATTCCCAGCTTCTTTCATAGTCTCTCTCTTTCCTTAATTATATCATCTGAAAGAAAAATGCTCTATGACAAGCAAAACCCGATGTTCCTGCTCTCCTCCACACATAACACCCACAAAAGAAAAAGCATATCTTCCTCTTACGGAAAAGGACATAATGCTCAAAGCGAAAGCTAACAGAAAGCAGCTCAATAGAACAGGGGTCGCTACATCAATTTAAGGGATCTGGTAAGCACACCTCCCGTTTCTTCACATTTTGAACAATTTCATAGCTTAAAGCAAGCCCCTCTCCTGACATGCACAGATGATATTGAACATATCCAGGAGTCACACAAGTTTATTGTCTCTGCCTTTATCTCTTGTATGACATATTTGGTTGGGAAACTGCCACATCAGGCATATTTCTCCAATACCAGCCTCATTTCATCAATTAACAGTTGTGGCCTGCAGCAGTAATCTGTACAAATCCTAACTGACTCTGGGCTTCACATGACTCCAGTGCAATTTGTATAGAGGTACAGCAAATACCAGTGCTAATCAGAGTCTCCTAAGGTGTGTCCACCCACTTAAGAAAACAAGATTGTGTTCCACATGACTGTGCTCTTATTCCACAGCAAGTGCCTTTCTAATTGAAAGGCTGCTCAGCTCCAGAAAACTCAAATCAACTTTTGCTGATCCTTAAGTCACATCCTCAGATTGGTACTATTCAAGTTATAAAAACACCGAAGCCTGTATTCCTCGCTATGGTTTCGTGGTCCTTTCCTTCAGAAACCACCTCCGCTTGGTTGCGACTCAAGGGAACTGTGGATTCCCCACCGAAGGATGTACGGAAATTTTATTTCCAGCTTATTTGCAACTTGAGGAAAGACACAAACCAACAAATCCTATTTTGAATAAAAACTTGTCTATAAAAAATGCAACCAAGCTTTTAATGATGCTGCTTTCTCCTGTGATTTGTGGCCTTAGGCTTCGGCTTAAGCTGTCATGGGATGGGCAAGTTACCTCTTGTGTTAGAGCTGTCCTGTATATTCATTTTCAATTTATGGATTTACTGTTTGGGGAAAAGTAAGAGACTATAGCTCTGCTAAAGCCAAAGAATCCTGAGGGGGTACACAATCAACTAAAACATGATGCAGTAAAACCAAGCAAATCCTGCCTGAATCGTCTCCATATGATTTCAACCTAGACTCACTACAGCTTTGCTTGCACAAGTGTCCACTGAGTATGGGGATGCTACCCATATTGCATCTTCCCTATGAGATGAGAGTACTATCTGTCCAGCTGCGGAGGAAAAAAAAAATCTGCTGGCTGCTTTGCACACTCTACAAGGTGCACTTTAAGCACAAGAGTGGTTGTTATCCTAGTTTCAGTTAATGCGTTTGATACACAATGCATATCTTAAGTTACTGATATATGTTATCCAACTGTATTAGTTGCAGCCACATTAATTCTAACTCCCTCCTCAGAAATGAAAAGATAAATAGGTGTGCACACTCCCTTCCCCTCTGTTCTTTGAGAAGGGCGGACTTTTCACTGCTTTGGGAAATAGTGTTTCAACACAGAGAGTAACAGAGGTTTATGTTACTGATGGATTTGACCACAGGGTATGTGCTTGCTTCACTTACAGCTTTTGCGTCAAGTCTTTTGCGGAGCAAACACTGACAATGGATTTCCTGTACACCAAGAGACTGCCTCACTCCAAAATAACAATACGCATGCAACCTCAGGCCTGGCCCTTGGCCAGCGTAAACTCCCTGACTTCATTCCGAATGTCCACATAATGCTGGCAGCTCTCCTTTCATTTTGGTTGTTTTCTGTATTTTCTCCAGTTTATATTTCAGTAATACAGAAAAGATCATTGGATATCTGTAACTTCCATTTAAAGCTTATGTTTGACAGCTGAAAATTTGACAACTGAAAGTTTGGACCAAAACTAGAATGCTACCAAATCAAACACTGAAAGGAGAGCAAAGGAGAACAAAAAAATCCCAATATGTTACCTTGCAATACTTTTGAGCCTGTGAATGGAAAGATGAAACTCCCTAAGTTCTTTCAACCCCATATTACAGTCTTACAGCTTTATGCTGAAATATATGCATTGCACCTCAAACAAACCTAGCTTCTCCTGTCCTAGTTGGTTTGCCTCATGCTAGTTTATTGCCTTCATAATTCTCTGGAATATGGCCGTGGGATTTCAGTCCAAAGTTCAGCTTACACAAAGTAAACTGTCTTAAAAGCTTCAGGTAGTTCTGGTCAAATAAACAGACATCAATACTGTGACATTATTTTCTTAATGGCAAAACTGCAAAAACCCACCCCACTCTGCTGCTGAGAGCTTGCTGATAATTTTCCTCATTACACACTGTTGTGTTTTTTAAATTTCTATTCAATTTTCTTAACAAACACACGGAGAAAGCCTGATTAAACTTCTGCAGATCAAAGTAGAGGCCTAGACACTGGAGTGTTCTGCTTATCCACAGAATTCTATAGCACAGCAAAAGCAGGAGCACTGCAGGTCACCAGCCACCAAGTAACTTCTGTCTAACTGGAGAGAGAACCTGCAAAGCTGAGAAAAAGTTCTGCTCTCACAGCCTGTGCAACCCCTTTCTGGGCTGCAGAGACCGTCAGACTGAAGGTCTGATGGGCTGCTGGTGTTTTCACCTACATTGCTATAAGCAGCTCCTTACTTTAGGTATGCCATCTACAAGGTGCAGATGATGACAATTTTGTCATTTGACAGTTCTAAGAGTTACTCAGCTACATGCCATTTCATTTATTATTTTGTAGCTTCCTCACAAGCAAAAAATTACAATAAAATTTTTAAAAGAGACAAGAAGTTGTCAATTTGTGGAAGCGCTTGCCTAAGAGCAATAAATATTTGGTTTGCAAAACTTAAAGGTATCTTTTAATGTTGGTAAGTTGAAATGCTTTTCTGATGTCTGCTCCTTAGACTACAAGGAGATTCCTTGTGGTTAACCAGCTTCACCTGCTCCTACTTAGGTTTTGTCACCAGACAGCACATTAGACATCTGACAGCCCCATCAGCTGAGCAGCATGTGTTAATAACCAGTGTTCTTGTTACAAAGGATATGCATTGGGGCCTCTTTCCTAGAAACTCCTTTCTTCCTTATGTAAGGCAGATGCCACAGTCAACTTGCCAGGTTGGTTTTGTTACATGTAATTGGCTTTTTATTTTTAGGTTAAAAAATTGCTAGAAATTCTCATCAACTCCTGGGCAGCACACTGGAGCATAATGCATTCAAACAAAAAAAGTAAAAAGGAAATAAAAATAAGTCAGCCATGTATTCTCTTCTTAGGCTTCAACAGTTAAAGCAAATAAAGATATAGTGTCACCGTGGCAATATATTCCATGCTTTGGGGGAAAAAAAAAAAAAAAAAAGGGCAAAAAAAAGAAGAGGAAAGAAATCCCCCCTTCAACAGCCCCAAGATAGCCACAAGTCAGCCAATGACTAACAAATTTTGGAGCAGTGTCAAAGTACCCTGTGCCAGGATTAAAAGCATATGTAAACTTTACAGCTATGGTTATTCAAGAGTAATCTCAAGTGGCCTCTGTCTGCTGGCTTAATGAACATTTAGAGAACTGATCCTGCAGCTAGCCAGAGCTATGAGTGCTTTTTATGACAGACTGTTGAGAGCAATTTCAAATAGGGTAAGAGCTCAAACTGATAAAGATCAGACCTTTTATGTCTGTAGGTATGAAAATAAAGGGCAGAGCCATTTGAAAGGGTAACAGAGGTTCAGAGATAGCCACAAAACCTCTAATAGTATCTCAAAGGTAAAGGCCCTGTTCAACTGCTATTCCTTCTTCTTCAGCTTTCCTCCTATTTACTGTCTGCAGGTTATGGAGTGAATCACTGACGTCCGTAGTCTGGTATAGCACTTAGGGCTGGACTACCTTCCTGGTGTCCAGGATGTAGTTAGGTGGGGGAAAGATAACTCAAGATTGCAGCGTAACTTGAGTTTGCTTGAAGAAAACCAACTGGCTGGTCGGTCAGAAAAATCCCACAGTGCATCTGTGGTTTGTGCATCTCACCTACAATGTTCCTCCAGGCTCATTTGAGCATAAGACCCCACGAACACCTCTGATGCTCAAGTAAGGTTGTCCGTGACATTTGCACCTCTCCATACACTAGCACTCCTGCCCTCTCTCCATTTATTTGGACTCTCCAACCGCACACCAACCAACTAGCCTCCTCTACTTTGCTCGGCTCAGACCATGCTCAATTTCATACTATAGTAACTTACACACCTGGGCCATCAGTTTTTCCAGTGGTTTAGGGCACTGGGACGTGAGGGCTCTGGGCTGCTTTATCCCCGTGCGGTCTAGGGATGCCCCTCAGGTAGGTTTACCCTGTGGTCTGACACCATCCCAGCACTCATAGTTTTGTCAGGAGTCCCCAGCCACTGCCACCCAAACCCCCAAGGCCATGGCTATCTGTGGTGTGCAACTGCACATTTGCTCTGCTGGGGACGTGGGTTCGCTCCTGAGCTGGGTTTACGTGAGGATTTGCTGCCCTTCAATCAAGTAGGTGATTGCCTGAGCTGATGAAGCAGTGCAGGCAAATCTGTTGCTCTGAACCTCAGCCGCCTGTCTACAATATGTGGATAGCAGCATTTGCCCTATAATGGATGTAACACCAAGTTAGTTAATAAACATCAAAAAAACTGCAAGGCACTCTGGTACATTGTAAAAGAGACAAGTAAGCACTACAAGTTTACAAAGTAACTTCCCAGGAGACAAAATTTAACCTCAATCTGTTGCCTTTAAAAATACAAGAACACAAAACCACCAGCAAAACAGACGGACATATTCCTTGCAACCTCATGTAATCAAACAAGTGTATTTTTGCTGCAGTCCTTTGCTCATTCTTTCTGGTATTTGTCTGCCAACATTTCTTGGTTTTTTATTTAACTCTCTGATGTAAGTTCAGATGTCTTTATTTCATATAGAGTTACTATGAACCACTGTTTTCACAGCAAAGAGGATTAGCGGAAAGGAACATCAACAGTGCTCACAACCTCATCAAAAGCGCACAACCTCAAGAAATAACATCATCATTAAAATGTCACTGTCTTGACTGTAATTACACACAGTTCTCAAGATCACATGCTTACCCAGATTATTGTGTGCTGGAGACATAGGGTTTGGAGATAAGTTTGGAGAACCTGAAAATCAAGACATTGTTATTGTTAGTATGGCATCCACGCAAGGAAAAACACTTGCACAAAATCTTTAGTGCTGCCCAGGCTTGTTGGAGGGATAACCCACTTCTCACTTAAGTCTCGTTTTGTGACACCAGCAGCTTCTCTGATGTTGATGACTCTTTACATGAGTTGTTATTACTTGTGATATCAACTTGCTACATCTGCAATACTGCTAAGCATCTTCATAATGCATTCACTTAAGCTTAACCCATCAATTTTCAAAACTGAGCATGCAGCTGTCCGTTTTACTTTCACTTGCAGTTATCAAAACTCCAGGTACCATCATGACAGCTACAGTCAAACCCAGTTAGCTGGGCATTTGAGGGCTTGATTTTACATTGCTTGACACAAAACATACTCACTCATAAGAGCTGAAAATATACCACTTTATATCGACAAATCTTACTGGTTTTGGGATAATGGAGTATTGGATCAAGCTATACAGATCTGACCAAACAACTGTCAGAATTTTATCCCCAATCATTTCAATTTGGTCCAAAAATTCCGTGCATATATTTCAAATATCTGCACTTGGATGTCCAGAGCAATTTCCAGTCTCTGGATGCCACATGGATGCAGACAGGTGGTACAGCCCATTTTTCCTTTTCCTCTTGCACTGAGTTCAGCTGGTTTCTTTAAAATGTGTTTTTTTCTATGAAGAGGGAAGCCCATGATATCTGAAGGAAGGGATAGAGCATTTGAACATAAATTGGGTATTTATAGCATCTTCCAGACCAATCCTATTCCAGTCCACTTTCCCAAAAAGCCATACGTACATTCCACATGTCAACCACATTACCAAAAACTGTATGCACTAAAATGGTTTGTGTCAATAGGCTTATGTTTGATGTAGACAAACAAACCCACACTGCCTTCCTCCATCTGTATAACTGTGGTGAAAGACTGCAAATCAGTCATCCCTCTTTTAGAATCCCACGTATGCTCTACAGCTGAAGACATGCACAGAAACCAAGATATTTGTGTGCAGTATTTGCATTAATTAGGTTCTGCATGTCTATCTTTATGTAAGTGCCATGTATTTGCATATCCCTCTTGTAAAGCATCAGCCCTTCTAACCAAGGATGTGTTTTTGCTTTTCAAGCAAAGGTTTTACGAATTTGAAGTCTGATTCAGTGGTTCTTACTCACACGCAGTGACAACACTCAGATCAACAAGATGCCTTGAACAGTTACTCCCAGAAAGATGAGACCTGCATGTTTAATTTTCAAGTGTTGAGACAGGTCAGCATGAGCACTAAGGCTGCTCATTCTAAACCTGGTTACTTGTTTTCTTGGCAATGAGAGAATCTAGCCTTTCAACTTTCTTTGGGATATATCCACTAAAAGATAAACCCATTTAAAAACAAATCTCCTAGGGGTCCTTTCAAATATAGCTAAACTGGACATTTCAGTATATAAACAACCAAACAATCAGAAAAATGCCTTCTGCAGAAAAGTGCCAGCTATGTGCAAAATTTTCACGTACATACAGATGCAAACTATCATCCTTAGATGTGTCTCCAGTGTTTCAGGCTCCTGCTTAGTACTGTCTAATGATGGATGTCGGGGAGAACAGGAACATGCTGTACCTTTCACCAGCAGCTCTAAAACATAAAGCCCTGTGCTTTACATGAGATGTCAGGCTATATTTGTACTCCTACAGGGATAAAATACCTCAAACCACCATCTGATCTTCAGTGCCCCAAAGAAAAACTTTTAAAGAGTCTCTGATATGGCCTAGAAAGCTGCAGCAAATGGCAAAAGATAACTTACCTGCATCCATGCTGGGGTTCATCTGGTGGTCACTCGTTTCTCCATCCTCACTCAAATAGCCTGGAGGAGGTGTCTCTAGAAGCATAAAATGATCATACTGTCATTGCAACCGGATGCAAAGTCTGAATTTTAGACACCAAAAACATTTACTTTGTTATTCACAAGGAGCTGAATTTCTTTTTTATTACTTTTCTTCCTCAAGCTGCTGAAGGGAGGAGCTGGCACAACCAGGATGATAGTCATAGCATATTTGTGAATAACAAAGGAGGGGGAAACAAAAAAATCCGGATTTTCAGTCCCATAAAACTTTAAGCCATGTAGACAGTTTTCTGTCCACGTATTTTTCCTCTCCTGGTGTGCAGCTGCATAGCTTGTCCATGCAAATAAGGTGTAAATTGCTTGTAAAAGAGATACATAAATAGAAGAGCTCAATTCCATCAGAAATTTAGAGAGTCTTACTCAAAACAGCTGTTTGAATTTCACTCGACTATAACCTTGCTAAGGGAACATTCAGCTTTAGATTTCACAATAAACTGAGTACGTACTACTGAAGGGAAGAGGTGAGTTTAGAGAAAACAAACCAAAACTATAAACAGCACTCTTGTGTGTCTACGTTTACAGCTTTCATCTATTTTTGTATAGGTTCCCACTCCTTAGCTTCATAGTAATGATGGAAAGAAAGACTTTCCAGTCATCCAGCTTGGCATACATAGACACGATTCACTGTGCAATATGACCCTTTTCCCTCGGCTCGCTGTATGGAACACATACAGTACCTGGAATGTAGTTGCTCTGTGGCTCGATACCTGCTGGGAAGTTAGTGTTCTCTGGAATAGAATGACTATAATCATCTAACGGCGGGAACTCAGCTGGGATCTCTGTGTGCCGAGGCACCAGCACTGGAGGTAACACTGCACAAATGGAAAAAAAGAAATAGAACAGCAACATTAACAGCTTTAAAATAAAATGACTGAAACCCTAGAAAATGAAGAGAAACCAGTTTGGAGTAACACCCTTAAACACATGCAACACCAAAGTCGCTAATTAAGGGACACAATTTGATACTTGCTTCTGAAATAACAGCAGCAGTTAAAGATGCTATTCTTAACATATCTCAGTTGGGGACGGGACACAAGCTTATCTGAACACACCTAGTCTGTCTGCCCCTTCTAACGCAAAGAAACAGGTCTTCTTGAAAAACCATTGAAGAGAAGTTATACCACAAGATTCAAAAGGAATAAACTTCACATAAAATGGAACAGCAAGGTAGGATTAGCATAAACATCCAGACTGGTTCTGCAGATTTGTACTGACATGCAGCAGAACTATCTGCAGTTCCAGATGAAAGCCTCTTTCAGAGGCAGGAGGAGACTTCAGAACAGGAAGTTCAGTTGTGCTGGGAGCTATTCTTAGATCCACTTCAACTTAACAGCAAGTTTATCCTTAATTTAATACCAACGACTAGGGATGCATAGAACACTGCCATAGCTCATACTTGTATCTACTATGTGTGTGAGTTGTTTACATGCACACAGTGCCACATTACGAACCTGGCAACAATGCAGCCTGCTCGACTTGGATTTTATCGATTTAAAATGATATTTCCCCCCTGAGTGCAGATTCATAAATTATTCTACTGCATACAGTAAGAGATTATCATCAATAATAGATACACTTTGGTTTTAAAACCCTATGCCTGCTGCTTTATTCAATTTTGAAATGCACTTATAAATCCCTTATGCTGGTACCGAGAAGCTGAGGTATCCACACATAGGTCAGCAGTACCTGGGGTTTCCACTCTTTGGTAATGATAAGGATTCACACAGACTTCATCCTTCTTCATGTTAAAGGCATACTCGCACATCTCCATGGCACGCAACTCATGGTGGCTATGAAGGTCTGGCCACCGCCACAGCCGGCAGTAGATCACATGGGGAAGACCCTTCCGGTGAGATACTTGCAGCCGGCCATCTAATGATCTGCAGTCAGAACATAAAGATGATAGCAATTTAGACTGGCATTAATACATGTGTAGTACTGACCACATCCCATCAAATGCTACACAGGGGAACCTAACGTGAAGACCGCAGACTTCAGCAGGAGGCTCAAAGCATAGGCTGCCCAGCCAACTCAGTATCCTGACACAAACCCAAAAGGTGCTAGTTACCAAAACCCACTGAGACAGTGCTGCAAGGAAGCATTCTGGTCCCAGTCTTCAGGCCAAGAAGTTATCTCTGAAAACTGTAAAATGTTTTTTTTATGTAACAGCCCTGCTCCGGATTTATTAATTTTCTGAAGAGAGGTTAATTTGGAGGCAGAGACAAGAGCTACAGCAAGTCAGAATACATCCATTTAGTGGTACTTCCTAAGCATTTATGTGTGTTCCAACAAACAGGTCATTTGCACAGCTCTCAACAATTTATGCTGTGCATGTAAAGGTATTACATCTTAAAATATGTGCTAATAAAACTGGACTTTTAAAATACAGAGGGACGTGAATTTCCATTGTGACAAAATCATCCAAAATTGGTATGGAAACCTTTTCTTTAAACAGTATTCACGAACATTACAAACAAGCAAGACTTCCAGTTTCATTTACCAAATTGCAGCTTGAAAGCAAAAAATAATCTTTTTCAGCATTGCTTACTTTTGTTTTTACATTTAGCCCATGTCTCCTCCAACTCATTTTTCACCTAATCCTATCCTCACCCCAGAATAGCCTGTTCCTAGCAAACCATCCTGGGAAGCAAGGCAAGTGCGTTCAAATCCTCTCCAGCAGAGGAAAGAGCTGGAGCAGGGTCTCCTCCATCCTGCACGAGGGCTCCACTCCCTGAGCCACTAAATGGGAACTGCCCCCAGGCACTTTGTTTGAAGTCTAACCCTTCATTTCCCTTGCTTTTCTTAATGGCTGAAATGAAACACTTCAGGGTTTTGGTGAAATGAATTATTTCTATTTTTTAATTTGTCAAGGAAAGAAAAAAATAAAAAGAAAATTGAAATTTGATTTGGAATTATTTCCCTTGGTTCTTTGTGTTGGCAGCCAATCTAGAAAAACAAAACAAAACCAAAACACACAAACAATTATTCAAACAGTGGTTGCGCTAGTCTTGGCTGCCCTGAGAAAGTTTTCCCAAAAGTTTCTCTGGCAGAACTTGGTAACACGCACACCTCTTCTAAACACTGCTACAACAACAAGGAAGGCAAAACGCAACTGATTCAAGCTATTACTGACAAGCACTTGATTTAGGGAAGCAGGAAAACATGCCGTGTAACTGTTACGTATGAAGTATATAAGGAGTCTATGCCATCACTGAGGGACTTGCTGGTACAGCTTACAAAACATCTAAAACCTGCAAGTATTTTAGAGCCCTGAAAAATGCACAACGCCCACAGTTATTATTTATAGTACATATTTATAGTAAGTATTTATGCATATTTTGTCTGTTATTTATGGGCCACACATTCTCTTCAGACGTCACTCTTCAGACTGCTCTGTGACGGGGTGACCAACCACCTGAGGATCTGGCACGCTTTCCAAGTGAGTTCTTATGCCAAGCTCCTTCTGAGGACAGGAAAGCAGAAATCGGTTTTCTCAGATGAAAGACTCACAAGGAGGGTGCCAGCGTCTAGAACTGATCTTCTGTGGAAGGTGGGAATCTTGGTATTGATTTCAATGGGGCCAAGACCTGACTTATGTCACCCCAAAACCTGTCAGTTTGCAAAAATTTTGAAAAAATGTATACTGGAAGTGTGAAAATATTCACTAAATTTAACAAAAAGAGAGTAGGCTGAAACAAGGAAAAAAACAGGACTGCTTTTCTGTTCCCCTTTCAAACATCTTTGCCCGCTTGGAAGGATATCTTGCATCTAAGTGAGGGTAAAGGAGAAAAAAGAAGACTCAGAGGGGTTATTCCAAGTATCCCACAGGAGACACAACTGTGGCAAGTGTTCTTATTGTTTGCAGTCACCATCAGCAGATGGACATCACAGCAGCACGACAGATTTGGGTTGAGGTTAGCAGCTGAGATGGGGGAACTAACACAAAGCGTGTATGACTTTGGGATTACTTGCAAGGATGGGTCTCTCCCTACATTTCCCAGGACAGAAGAAACTCTTTATACCTACAACAAACTTCCCAGTCAGCTGGAGGGTAAAGTGCACTTCTTCCCATCACCCCAGGGTTCTTCATAAAAGCTATAAAGTCTTTACAAAAGATGAGCCAGTACATCCACATGCCTGACACTCTCTGGATGCAGTGGCTCTCGCCACCCAGGTTGATGGAGCCCTTCCACCAACAAAGGTCTCACAGGAGACAGTGGAGACAGACACCAAGTCACTGTTGCCTGAGCAGTCCCCAAATCCTGAACAGCTTCAGTGGTTATCTAAAACAAAAACAGCCTAAAAGCATAACATAGCTCTCAACCGCTAGTATCACAGCTACTCATTTTTGTTAGCAGAGACTGCACGCTGCAGAAAACATGTTGTGCTTGCTATCTACCACTGCTCACGGCATGAATGGTGTCTATAAGGCAGAAGAGATGGACTTCTCTACAATCTTATCTAAAAAGACTTTTTAAAATGACAGAGCCGTATGTTTTATTTTCAAACATAATAACCTCCCCTTCTCCCCTCTCCCCCCAATAAGAAGATAAGGTAAAAGAAATTGTATTTCCCCAAAGCCCTGGGGGCTAATTACATTTTTATGATTGTGAAATCTCTCCTCAGGCTCTCTGTTAAGGGACTTGGGACAAACATCATCATCTGCATGTTCTTGGGAAGAACATGGCTAAGTAACAGGGCTGCTTTATTTCTTTCTGCTGTCCTGCCTCAACCCTCAAGAAGTATTTTCTCCAAAGCAGCAAGTAACTGGTATGGCTGAGATGGGACACAAGATTAGATGAGCAAACACTGCACTCTACTAAAGGCAGCTTTTTGTGTAGATGCAGCACTCCAATTACCACAGTCAATTGCCACATCTTTCTTAGTTAACTGAATGCTCATTCATAGATGCAAACACTTGATCGAGCAGGAGAACTGTCTTGAGCACCCAGTCATCTCACTTATAAATGACCTAGGCTGCAGTCTTAAGGACAGCTGCGCCAAGCTACGGGACTAGTACTGTCTTGGTGAGATGGGCTTCCTCCTGTCCAACACATTCCCATTCCCACAGTTCTGCCTTATCTCATCTCCTCCCTTCCTTCGTTGGCTCCTGTCCCCTCAGCATCATACCGCAAGCTGGCTCAGGTCTCTAACCTGGCAGAAGACTATCCACTTTCTCATGGGTTAGCAGGTAACATTTCTTGGAGGAACCTGATGAAAGGCAAAAGCTGGTGCGAGGTGAATTAGTATATACTTTTGTTAGCATGCACCACAGCTGAGGATGCATTTGACTGGCTCAGCACGTGTGGAGTCCACAGCCCTCCGGGATGACCCAAGCAGGTGTGTCTCTCACATCCATGTGCAGAGATAAACTCCATAGCACACATAACTTCTACCCTTTCTTGGTCCTGTTCTGAAGCACAGTCTGATCTTGAAGGCTGAAGTATTCCCCAAACAACCTGAGAGCTCAGCACATCCAGGCTTCATTAATATTAGCAGAATCTAAGCACCAAAATTTCCATTGGGTTACTAAATTGTTCCTCCCTCTTACCTTTCTTTTAACCAGCCTGCGTTGAGCAGATCTCCCTGTACAACTGACTTGATACATTTATTATTTCATACTACCTAACAGGATTTCTTTTAAAAATACCAAAGCTTCTTCGGCCAAAAATTCAGTGGTCCTCTCCAAAAGCAGCACCATTTATTTTGGTGGGACACTATGTCTTCGAAGTGTCCTCCTATACTGCATGGTGGGATTAAATAGCAAAGTTGTGAAGAGCTCTTCTTTTCACAGGTGTCAATGTTTAGACCTAGTGGGTGATGCAGACTCTCACTGCCAGAGGGTGTTCTAGTGCATCTTTTGTAACTAGCATGTATCCTGAAATTGCAAGATAAGAATGAGAAAATATTGTGATCCACAAGCCTGTTTTACTAAGGGAAATACAATGAGCTGTAGTCATCCCCTGTGAGTGTGAGAGCATGTAGGCTATGAGAGCCTGCAAGATAAAGTAAAAACAAAGCCAGAACAGAGCAAGATTGCTGAGCTGATACCAGTTAGCAGTGGTTTATAGCAAAGAAATTAATTCAACAATGATTCAGAAAAACAAAGTCCTGATATGACAAGACAAAGAAGCAGCAGAGAGGAGGAAGACAGCGGCTCAGCAACGTCAAGGATCAGCCCATTAAGAAGAACGGCAGACACCAGCACTTCCCCACCTGAATGACGACTCCATGGCCAGCAGACCCACTGGGTGGCTGTGCTGGGGCGGGAGAGCAGACTGATGCCTCACAGCATGTTTGTCCCAGCCCGTGTTGTGGGTGTTAGCAATAAAGATAATGACTGCGCACCCATATCCTGCATGTAGGTTACAGCTCAGAAGACTCAGTGCTTGGCAAAAGACGCCCAAGGAGAAGTCAGCCAAAGGCTTGAGGGTTACAATACGGTGCGTTCAAACATGATCAAGAGGTTACTCCACACCTACAGCAGTTATAACCAGAGATTAAAAAATACTGCATGGAGAAAGAGAGACCAAGACTCCAGGAATGCAGTCAGGTAATTTAATTGCTTGCACAACAGCACAAGGCATGGTCAGGACAACATTGCAGTGTCCATAAGAAACAAAGGAAAAACCCCTCAGGCTGAATACCTTTAAGAGTGATCCATCGTTATACGTTGTTACAAGCCATTACCAGGAAAGTTTAACACATTAAACTGCTACTCCAAACTGTCCAGACTACTGCTACTCAAAGAACAAAGGGCAACAGTGACTCTTAATAGCGAAAACAGAGGAGGGAGGAAAAAAGAATGACAGAACTACTGAAGCTTTTTTTTTTGAAAAACAATCCTCTGTAGCTGTCTGAAAAAGAGTGAGGAGTAAATAGGAGAACATTACATTGCATAACAGGAATTTGATTTCCAGGCCTGACTGGGGGTTTTTTGTTGTTGTTTTGGGGTTGGGTTTTTTGTTGGTTTTGTTGTTGTTGCATATGTGGTTTTGGTTTTTTTGTTTGTTTGTTTGGTTGGGTTTTTTGGAAACCTGATTTAATTTGTAATATCCTGAATCAGGAAAGAAAAAAACCCAAACCCCACGTTTCAAAAGATGTACTTGTTATTTCTTATTTTCCTCTCTGAGCATTTTGCAGCTATCTTTCCTCTAGATGGGTAATGAAAATCTTCCTTGCACCCATTCTCCTTCTTTAAAAGTAAAGTTGAAATCAGTGGAATGCAGCAGTGCAAATGAAGCAAAGTGATATAAGCAATAAGATATTACAGGGGGGGTTTGTCAAGGTTCAGATTTACTCTGTCAGAGATCTATTCCCTCCCCTTACCATTCACACACATACATTCCTGTTTGCAAAACCCATCAGTTTTATATCCCTGTCATTAATCTTCCAAGAGAGCAAAATGCCTGGAAGCTCAAGTATCCAGTAACACCAGCATGTACAAAAAAGGGTAATGAAAAGAGAAAAACAATCAGGAAGAAAAAGTTTAAGTTATGTATTTCCAAGGTGTTCTTATTAAAAACCATGAGCAGAAGCAGGTTTTTAAAACCATGACAAATAAGTTGCCAGTATGCTCTAAAATGCACCAAGAACTAGGGCCACAGGCTGATTTTCTCTTAAGCACAAAACATAAGTAGTTCCTTACTAGCCCTGCATCTGGTCAACACCAGGAAAGTAAGCATTTATTCTTGTAGCAGAATCTGGCTTTTGTGTGCAGAGCACTGCAATATCCACAGGGCTTCACTGAAAAGTTGGATAAAATCTCAGCTTTCCCTGAATACTGGCCAAATGAATAACACTGAATAAAAAAATGACCCATGCAGCACATTTGTAATTCCAAAGCTGATCCCTTGCCATCTCTTCCCCTCAATTTGCTCAGCATCACTACATTTTCCAATTCCTGGTGCAGTTTTAACAGTACTGTCATTCAAGTTCTAGAAATAGAAGTAACTGTGTCGAACTGAGGTTTGCAATGCACATTATCACACTGCCATAGAGGAAACTAATAATTGATACTTCTACTTAGCACTTAAATTTATAGAAGATTAAAAGAATTAACAAACGTCTAATTTGCAACACATCTCTGTGGAGAAGGTAAGTTTTTACTGCCCCCAAAGCATGAAGTTAAATGATTCTCCCAAAGCAAAACAAAAGTTTGTGTCAGCCAACACGAGGAATAAGGAGTTCATCACCCCCCTCAATGCTATCAAAGATCACCGCTATTTCGTGCTGGTAACTCTTTCATTCGGACTGCTTATTCTTCCCACTAAAGCCCTCCTTTGAATTTAGAAGAAAAACACATTTCCTCTACGTTTGCAGATGGTAGCTGACTTCAGATGCTTCTGACCTTCGCAAGGCGTTGCTAACAGGAGCAGAAGCACTGCGGCAAAGGCAGGAAGAGGAAGCAATGGGCAAAGCATGGGAACCCGTGCAAAGGTTATCACACCCTTTGGGCAGACCGCTGCGTGTGTACTTACAGGTAAGCACAGGATCACAGCCAGCGAGTGGCACAGCTCCACGCATCTGCTGGCCATGAAGTCTTGAACAGAGATTGCTACAATCTACAGCCTGCAGTATCAGGTAAAGATTTTAAAGGTAAAGAGCAATTCCCATTTCTTCTGATGCTGCATAATTCTTCTACTCAAGTCTCATTTGTTCTGGGTTTCAAAAGTAGCTGACAATACAGAAATTACCAATATATCTTGTGTGGGCTTCTTACTGCCTATTTACATCTCTCAGTCTTTACTAAGGCTTTGCAGACTTCCCCTTCCCCCATTCGAAAGCTGAAGAAATACAGCACGGAGAGTTGATGTCAGGATCAGATTATGACAGCATGAGTCATTTATTAAGATTCCAGTAATGCTAAGCTCTTTAGCAGGTGCCTTGAGACCATATTTTTCAGAGTCTAATTTCAGATTCAGACATAAGTACGTTTTATTGGTTTACCATAAACTGTCTGTCCATTGTTGCTTCTCTAAAGCCGCCTTCTGCTTGTCCTGTACTCCACAGCTCTCTTCTCTGAGCTGTGTCCACTTCTACTCCCTGCTGGCATGGAAATAACAGCTTAGTTTAATTTAGATTTCTTTAAAGCTACAGATCTTGTTTTGTCATGTAGTATCACAATCTAACTATTTTTTCCTCTGTACTTTTTACTAATCTCTGCTATTTACACCGCTTCTGCTTATGCCACAGCTACAGGATATTGGCCACTGGCTAACAAACTCAGCTCCCTTTCCTCTATTTTTAGCCATTTTGTAATTATATGCCCCTACACTCTCTTTCACCTCCTCCCTTTCTGATAGCCAGTAGCACAGAAGATAGGTACTTCAGAGGCCCAACCATGCATGTCCTTCACCTCCCTACCTCAGAAAGGACGTAACATATCCTAATGCTTAATTAAGGCTTAATCATGAACCCAGTTCTAAACTTTCTAATAAAAATCCCAATATTTCTGCCATCTACACTTGTCCAATTGCACTTGGACCTTCAAGGTAGATGGCAGTTCTCAGAAAAGTTACTCTCTTCTAATACTGACATTTCAAAGGAAAGCAATGAATTCCCCAGCAAGTCACAAAACTGAAGACAGACCGTTTCTAATAACTGCAGCATAAATTACACAGTTAAAACATCTCCGATGCTACCCCTCTACCCTGGGGAAGCCCACAGCTGTCAGCAAAGCAAGGTAAAAACCCCATATAACTATCCTGGTTATTACTGCAAGAGGCAGATAGGGCAAGCTTTATTTTGGTAAGAATGTGGTCATTCACTACTACTAATTTACCATGAATAGAAATCAGTAGAGAATAAGGGACGTAAGTGAAATCTGAGGCCAGAGGTGTTTCTGAAGGTATCGCATCCAAGTCCTTTCCCAGTTACCTTTTGTGGAGCAAACGTGACTTTTTATATGATTTTTATAACTCCTCTAAATTTTAAATCCAGTTTTTCTAAGCAGTTCCAGTCCTTTTATTTATTTCAGCAAAGTTTATTTGCCCAAATCTGTGTCAGACTCATCTAAATTTATTTGTGCTTGAGCCTTAAGGAGACTGGGGGTGGAGGAAACAGACACAGTAAGAAGCTCAGCCTCTCAAAAGGAGCGTGCCTTTTTGAAAAGTCATTTATCATATGAGCTCGTCATTTCTTCCCAGAATCCCATGTTTAACTTCAATCATGAAATCCAAAACCCAACGCACTTTCATCCAACCGAACCAGCAACATCCTCTCTCCAAGGAGATTCCAGGCATAGTGATGGGTCTGTGTATTTGTATGTTCAGAGGAGTTTCAGAAGGAGAAAATGGATGGATAGAAATGCCAAAGAGATTCAGATAATCTTCCATAAAACAGAGTGCATTCAAAACCAAAGTATTTCAAGAAAGACTGAATAACTGGAGTACATGGTCCTGCTAGCAATCAAAAAAGAAAAAAAAAAAAAGCTGCTGTAAAACTCAGTTATTCTGTTAGCTTCCATGGCACTTGTACTGATTTACATTTAATATCTAGCTTCAACATGCATCTTCTTGATACCGTAGGGAAAAAATCTTCAGAGTTGCACTGAAGTCAGGAGAGCTTTGCAAATTAGCATCACCTGTTGATATAGCCCAAATAAAACCAGTGCAAAAGAACCAAGAAAAGAATACGCTTCGTAACTGCTGAAAGAGAAAAGAAACTAAGGTACTGCGCAATGTTTAAATAGAAGTCTCACACCAAGAACTGTTGCCCCAAATATATATCTGTCTGCTAACAAAAGCAAAAGTGATTATCACAGTGAGTGTTGAAAAACGACAGTTTTAAGACCTTGGACTCTCCTCCACAATATATACAATTGCCAATGCCTTCAACAGAAACTTCATATAAATACCAGGAGTCGGAACTGACCTCTCAGGCAAATGTTTGTGCATTCTATCAAGTTGGGACAAAGCCAACATTTCTTATGGAAACATTTTTGGTGGTCCTGGGCAAAGAACGTGTTTACTTTATAGCAGATATAACTAAAAATACACTGTGCTACAGCCTCCAATTATCTTGTTTGGAATAGTTTGAGGCTACTCGAGGTTCATTGCTGTTATTTTCTTTATTATATAGTGAAAATGTTGCTCCTTTTCCTGTAATTTGAAAAGCAGCTATTTCAAGATTTGACATCTGTGTTTGTACCTCCCCCGCATGAATAACAAGATCCAGGGTGAAATTTTCCAGAGTGCCCATCTCCCATTTTCAAAAGCAACTCAGGTACTTAAGACATAGATCGATACTTCCCTTGAATTACATACGCCTTTTAAGTCTTCCATTAATTCCACTGGCTCTACATTATACTGCTTTTCAAGCTGGTTTAACAGCAACTCAGATATATAATTATTTGCACAACCGGTACTAATTAACAGCATACCACAAACAAGGGGACCTGGTCCCACAAACGCTCACACTTCCATCCAACATCCTCCCCCACCCCAAGCCCCTCTGCAGGGATGTCCTTTGGGATCTCTTCAACAGCAGAGCTACACATGTGCTCAGATGGCTCCGTGATGAGGACCTGTTCTTCATTAAGGCTGATCAACTTTAAACAAAATGCAGCTTGCTTAGAAAAACTTTAGTCTGGGTTCCTTAGCCTTCAGTCTCTCCTGTTCTCCCAAACAATTAACTGCCTCTCTTTTCCAATCGAGCTTTCCCAGCCTCCGACCCGCTCTGGCATCCCGCGAGTTGTTAATGAATCAGTTCAGCATGAATCATTTCCCATGTGCAGACTGCGTATTTCATCACAGAGTAGATTCTCACAGACTTTCCTCCTCGGTCCCGATGACAAAGAACTACCTCCGCTACCAAAACAAGCCTTCAAGTTTCCACAAGGAGTTAACAGAAGGTGTGTGCCGTGTGAGAGAGGTGAAAAGGGTAGTGGAAGAAGGCTGTGTTAATTTTACAACTCTGACTTCCTTAATTATGAGTCACCAGCATTGCAGGAGAAATTCAGCTTAAAAAGTAAACCTAAAAGAGTGTGATGTCTTAGGGGAATGCCGCAGATTTAAGATGAAATGCCTCATTAAAAGCCCACAGAAGTTAATATTTTACAGTCTCTTATGTCTGTAATTACTAGTGAAATCAGAGGCTCAAGACTCTGCAAGAGTTCATGTGTATTTGGAGGAACAACTTTGTAAACTTCTGTGTCTCATAATCAGGTTTTACAACACGTCTGAGGAGGGTGAGGGAAGAGAGGAGGTGGTGTTCCAGGCTTTTGGTTTGTTAGTTTTATTTTGGGGGACTGTTTCTATACAATAAGAGAAGAGGGTTATTGTACCAGGGAGGTGGAAAATGCTTCAGCTGAAATAAATTTTTTTCCCCCACCAAAAACTCTTAACAGCAAAAAAGGAAGCTGTGTATGTGGCCTACCTGAAAGCTTCCTTTCTTCTAGTAAATCTACAGATCAGTTGAAAGGGGTTTTTTTCAGGCTACCACTCGCAGCCTAATAGCACAGCAGACGTGCCAGGCAGCAAGAGAAAGTCACTTCCTCAGCCATCCCCTCTGGCCAAGATAATTATCTTATTCATGGAAGCCCAATTCTGCTTTCCTAAATTACATATTACATTAAAAAAACCCCCCACACTGAAAAACTTTGAGAAAAGGAGGGGGGAAGACTATTTTCCCCATGCTGTAAGGCACGAGGAATTCCCTTGCTCACCAAAAGTCAGACTTTTACATGTTGTTGCTCTGTCTATCAGGATGCACCATTTTCCCATCAAGATCTGCAGCACCCACTATATTTGAAGGAAATTAGCACAAGCACAGATGTTTTCCCTCTATCCTTCACTCTCCCCTGCCCTAAACTTCACCAGCTCTGCACTGGTGATATGGCTGGGAGCAAGGATGTAAATTTCAATGCTTAACTCTGACTAATGCAGGATGTGTGGGAGAGCAGCACAGCGGCATGAATAACAAACAGCTCTATAAAGTGCGTATCAGTATCACGCTAAGTCATTCTTATCATCCAAACAGGATCTCAAGCATGTGCGTGCACAGTACCTTTCCTGTAAAGGTTTTATCATTACTTTTGCTTGCATGGAAATCCAGCTGGTATGACATAAAAAGGAGCAGGAAAAAGCAAGTAGCCGAAATCAACATAAACAAATACCTTCTTTTCATGTAAATGTCAGTAGTAATAAAAACTTGAGGCAAGAAGTGATTAAAGAACAGTCCAGAAAAAAAACAACACGAAAACAAGTCACCTTTCAACCACCACAGGAGACAGAACTGTTCCCAAATGAGATGTTTTTCAAAAGTTTTCCATGAGGTGTCCATAACGAACAGCTGAAAATATCAACTGCATCAAAACTCACATTTAAGTAACAGAGAGACATTTCAAGTAGCTTTCCTGTTGTCATCTCCCCCTTTCCTCTCTCCAAACTAAAAAGAATATTTAATATTCACGTCCTGGGAACCTCACTGGATAAACACTTAAACATTAAGCTTAAACTAGAAGCAGATCTAGAGCTTGCCAAGGAGAGGGGAACAAGGAGGGAAGCAGACTCACAGGTAAATATTAGTTTGTACTTGAAAAAGCCAGAGCACATTTTAAAGCTGCTTTTGATTTTCATGCCAACTTCACATCGTCCTCTGTCAAACGTTGGTAAGGCAGGGTGACGCAGGGGGAACGAGCGCCTGGTGTCTTTGGCAGCTGGTCCAGGGTGACAGTGACACTGCCAGCCATTATCAGCCAAATTATGGAAAATGATCAGCAGAATTCCAGAAACAAGGGATGTTTTTTCTTCCTCATTTTCTTTTTGGCCCCTCTTGGCCAGAGCCTTTAATGCCAGCCACGCAGGAGTCTGGCTGGGCTGTTGTGTGTGGTTTGGGCACTCACAAAAGGGGCAAGGAATGCTGTTTGGGAGCACAACTCTCCTCCCATCCTGTAACCACACAGGCCTCTCTTTCCCAGGCCTCATATCACCTTGCCGTCTGGGAACCTTCATAAGTACTGGCCTGAGCAATAATGCTAGATAAAGACTGGAAGCTCTTTAAAACCACAGGAGAGATCCCTCCTGGCCTGCAGCAGTAGACGAGCACCCCTCTGCTGTGACCTGAAAGGGGAATCCACAGAAGACAAAACAATTTTCAGTTCTTCAAATCCTAAAGTGTTTCAAAACTATACGAGTGTACAAATAGATCTATCCATCTTTGTGGTGTAGCCAAAATGAGAGTTACACTAAAACTCCGCTTAACAGCTCACAGCAACACTACAGCACTTTCACAGTCAACATGAAGACCACCACCACTCACTCCAAATCAAAGCTTGAGGGAGACTTTAGAAGCAAACCACAATAACTACTCAAGATGAAATGCAGACGGGAGACCCAGGAACACCACCCAGCTTCTCTAAAACAACACGATGAGGCATATAGAGGTAACAGTCAATTATGGCCTTCTTTTTATGCCTCCTCTTTAGCAGCATATTGCACTTGCTAGGTCCCTGGGTCAGCAGTGACTCAGAGAACAGAGGGCCTTCCAGTGAATCATCCACACATTTTTAAGCACCCTCCAGGTTTTGTTGATTGGGAGATGTCTCGCTACCTACACCTTCCCTAAATACTTACTGGGCTGTCCAAGGCATGAGTGAGAGTGAGACAGAAAGCACGCGATCAAGGTTGCAAAAGAGCAGGCAATCCTCTCTGAATACCTGAATGGTGCGAAAAGGAATACAAGCCACACACAGATGTAGCAGCAGTGCTCACTCCTACAGCGTGTGAATACGAGCATAAGCTACATGAAGATAGGGAAACAATGGGATAAGTCACAAATATTTGATTTCACAAGTCAAGACAGTTTTCTTTCCCCTCCCCTCGTGACTAAGCCTTTGGTCCACACACCCACTCCATCTTCAAAAAACAACTCCATGAAACAAATTTGATTGCTCTAAAATACACACAGGCAATGACCAATCACACCTCCTCCTCACAGCACTAAGTCTATTTACTAAGAGTCTGCACCAACTGTCTGCTTTGTATGTAACAGGATCCAACTCCCTCAAGACATTAAACACTAGCAAGTCCAGCTCCTCTCCATTTTCCTTATCCCATTCCCAAACCTCCGAGTCTGCAGACAACATCGTTTGCCCAGATAAACTTTCTGAAATCACTCCTAGCTACTTCTAGGGAAAGGACACTGCAGTGCCGAGTGTGCCACGGACCAGAATTGATCCCAAACCAGCGCTCAAAAGTACGGCAAGGAAGCGAGAGCGGTGGGCTGTGCCACAGAGGTTCCTGCCTTTCAGTAAGGGAGAGTGCTGGCAGCGCTCCATGCCTCACTGCCTCCCAACATCGTGCTGGGCTTATTAACTTAGGCTTTGTGCCCTGCTTTACCTTTAATGCGCTGCTGCTGTGCTGGCTGAGCACTGCTGGTGTAACGACAAGGACGCCGCCTGCAACTGGAGGCAGAAGACCCAGATTTCATCCCCATCCTGGCACAGACCTGCTGCATAGCAATGATGTTAAACCGTACTCTAGGAATCTACCCATCATCTGGAACCACTGCTCCACACCATCTCTAATAGCCTTCCCAGCCATTTTCTATTTTGTTCACTACTTGTACCTTGATACATTTTCCTGCACAAGAGTCAAGAAAAAACAAAAAAACCCCACAAACCTCCAAAGCAAATGAAGATCTACCCCTTCTTTTTCCTTTTAGCAACCAAAACAACTTGCCTGTCCTATGTCATCCCTGCTAATCTCTTCCTTCTCTCTGGCACATCAAATAAATATCTTGTTCCTCCAACCCATCAAAAAACACAGCTGCTAAAATTATCATTCTGACCCATCGATCACACTCCTCTCTCAATCTGTCCGGTATCTTCTATGAGGTATTAAGTTCAAACAGCCTAGAGCCTCATCCTCAAGGCACTCCAGCCCTCTTTATATCACATTTGAGAGCTCATCCCAACTGCAGCTTCTCCCCCTCCTCCCCAATTCCTTGCCCAGACTGGACATCCACCACATGCTTCCCCTTGGCTTCTCCTTCCCTCCCCACCTCGGCCCCTTTCCCTGCCTTGTGCAGCTTTCAGCATTACACTGGGGCATAGAAAAACCTTCCAGCCCTGATGAGATGGAAGGATGATCCTTCACTGTCTCATTTCTTTGGAAAGGCCAGTTAAACTGAGTGCGCCATACACTATCAACATGATGCAAGCAGACAAAAAGGTTTACAGGGAGGAGATGGTGCAAAAATATTAAAGTAATTAATATAGCCCACGATTACAGTTTTCTCTGGATATTCCCACGAGTACTGTCTTGCACCTTTTAGATTGCCAGCTATTCAGTACAGGGACAGTCTGTATTTCCCCCCCCCTTCTAAAGCAATAAGCACATTCTCAGCAGCTAAATTATTAATAAGGAACAAATGGTAATTGATTTATAGATGAGCCCGAAAGAGACGATTTGTCTTCTTCAGTCATCTAAGTCATCATGCCCACAGGACTTTGTCCTGGTTCTCTCCACACCAAAATCTCAGTCCCCCAGTAACGCAGCATATCCAGCTCCAAATTATCTGTGTTTACATGACCTCTTTACCTCTGTTGTATCTGACCACTGACCAGATATTGCAAAAGAGAAACAAAGCATTTATTGTTCTTTCTGTCTCTCTTTCTTCTCAGCCGGCAAGAAAAAGCTTAACTGGATTAGTTCTTAAGATTTTATTTTTATCCAACATGAGCTTGTGAAAAAAAAAAGAAAAAAAACCCTGAAGGAAAAGATGAGTTTTGCATTCAGGCTTTGAATATGCTGAGCTTGGGGAATTAGCTCGCTCGCTCTGCTGGTGGAAAGTTCCACAGTTCTGGCCCAGCTCTTCACACCAGAAGTATCTGTCCTCCTCCTCCAAGCACTACTTTCTCACATTTCAGCTCTGATACTTGCAACAACAACCTTTGCTCCTGCTTTGCTGAATGAACTGAGGATTGCTGGGTAGGTCTTCCCCCTGCTATGAATACAGGCTTACTTGTAAGACAAGCTTGAGGAGCAACCCCTGAGAGCAGCTACTCTGCACACACATCCTATTGCTTTCATAACACTCGCCACAATTTGTTTGGCACGAAGAACCGATCAGCAGCTTGCCACAAACTCAACCTTTTTAAGGCTGACCTGTGGCTTTCCTGAGAGCAACACGAAGTTTGTTTCTAGAAACATTATGGAGATGACATGTAAAATGTAGCATTGCTGCTTAAATGCTGGCTGAATCCGCAACAATGGGAACTCTTACATGAGGCAAAAACAGACCTTCAAAGGCTTGTAGGCAAATATACTGTCACTGAATATTTTGTCATGGAAGCAAGAGCCTAAAAATATAACACGAGCAGATAATGCACTGAGACAGGCCGGCGCACATCCTGTCTTTGCTCTGTAAATACCACAATGCGAATTGGCACTATTGTACAAATCAGGCCACCCATACAAAAAGTAGGACAGTAGTTTGTAATGAACTGCAGCCTTCATCCCTGAGCCGCTACGCTCCTCGTCCCAGATATCTTGCTCTACATTGGAAGAACAAGAAACCTGGTGGGAGCACAGCTGGGCTGCCCCAGCCTCTGGCACAGGCAGGCTGCCCTTCCCTCCGGCAGCCGAGCGGCACATGCCTGCTGGGGGCACGGGGAGGTGTCGTCAAAGGAGGAAATGGTGTTACCATCCATTTTCTGATAAGGCCAGCACCTGTGGGAGCGCTGTGCCCTGCCCACAGCAGGAAACCCAGCCTTCAGATGTGCTGACTCACTGCAGCGTGGTTCCTTGCACTTGGCAGAGGTTTTTAAGTCTTCCCTGCAAGCGAAGGGCCGTTGCTATCTCCTTTCTCTACCCAGAAATCAAAGAAAAAACAGAAGTGCCCTGGGTAACTAGAAGACATTATATTCTGCATTCCTTGTTCCCATTTGCAAAATCTGGGCTTGAAGGGGAAAACATTTTGTTTAGCATAAATGAGAGAACGGTAAAAGCCATACCAGATTGAAAAAAAGTGAAGCACTGGGGGCACTGTTCTCCACCAGAGGATAGAAAGATTAATTTCTTGTTCTAGTAGATGTAGTTTAGCTAGATCTTGGTGAATTAGACCCAAGTTCTCAAAACCTTCAGATTCCTTTTAGGTCTTTTATTCTTACCAAAATCGTCCCCACTGGTCTCAATGCTTTTCTATAAAATGCATGTGATAGGTCTCTCTTGTGGAAGTATGTCAGGACACTGGAGACGCTTCAGAGTTTCCACACCACAAGAATGGATTTGAAAGCATTCAATGCAGTTATGCGTAACAGTGCCTAAAACAAAAAGCTATAAACAATCCTTGGGTATAACAATACACATGATCATTCAGACAGTCTAATCTTTTCTCCGAACCTCCAATGTGCCCAGAGCTATGTAAAGTAAAGTTCTAAGGCGTAAAAGGGTATTCAGAAAGGCAAACAAAAACAGGTTCCCAAAACCTGAAAGGTTAGTTACCTTCCAGGAAGGGAATGAGCAGAGCCCTCCAGTGCACGCTCATTTGCACATGCAATGAATTCAGTAAATTCCATTCCAGACCTCTAGATGACTGACTTTTGAGGATGCTAATTGTTTTATGGTAGTACCCACTAATCCCCACTAAACCCCAATCAAATATCAAGGCTAATACACAACCAGCATAAAAGAGAAAGTCCCTGACCCAAAGAGAACGTGATTTCCATTTGCAACAGGATGCAACAGATAAATGAAATGGACAAACAGGAAGGAGTAGTTATCACAGGAGCAGTTATTATATACCAGAAGTGTGAAGCGGCTTCATGGGGAAAAGAAATTAAAAATATCATCACCACATTCTTCTTCCAGCAATTAATCAGATTTTACTTTCAAAACATGTGTCCAGGTGGGCAAATCTGGGAAGCATTTGGTTTCTTTTTACATGCAGAGGAAGGAAAGAGGGGAAAAGACATGCACAAAACTAAAAATATTCATTTTTCTGAAAATCAGAGAGTGGCATCAGGAAGAGGAGGCTGTGGGCAAATCTGTATATCAGTAAAGCAAAGAGCACGAACCCTTTTTGCTTTCCTCTGCAGATCACCCTTGATAAATTATCATGACTCTCTTAAGGATTTTTTTAGATCTATTTTTTTATTATTACTCCTATTTTTAAGGAAGATAACATTGTCTCCGGTTTTCAAACTTCAGCAAGGGCCACACACTCCCACACAGAAGAATTTCACCTCTGTAAAAGCTCTGGCTGCTCAGTAGTACGGCTACTTAGTAGCTCTGGTGCAATAAAAAGGCAGCATGGACCGCTACAAGAGGCACTAAGACCCTGTAACGTTCCTGGATGCACACTGCAGAGAAGAAAGAAACATAACTTACAAAAATGACTTGCCCCCAGAAGCCGCTGAGGGCTGAGCGGTATGCCTGCATACCACAGAGCACACACTGCTTATACAAAACCTCTGTAACTTTGCCACGGGTGGGAGGAGCAGGAGCACTGCATGTGGCTATGTGGGCAGGACCAGCACCTGAGACTCAGCAGCACTGCAAATAAACACAGTTTAGGCATGAATAACTGTATAGTTTTAAGGCATTTATTTCTCAACAAACAGCAATAATATGGAAACCGTGCAAAAAGGTGGCGTTAGATTTTCTTGAGCCAAATCCTTCAGATGTTAACAAAAAACAAACAAAAAAAAAAAATCAAAGACAAGAAAAGGGCTGGAGAAGGGCCAGGGTGCATGCCAGCAGCAGCGGAATCCTTACATGACCAAGGCTGCGGCTGGTGCATTCCTGACTCATAAGCGAAGGTGCATCCGGTGGCTGTGTCAGATGCCGGACTGGCAAAAGCATTCCCTCGTAATGGCTTCTTAATTGTTTTCTGACAGCCATGACACATTCTCCAGAGGGCTGTGAAGCCAGAAATTTGGAAGACAGCGTGCCATTTGTCATGAGCGGGCATAGAGCAAACCAACCACCTGCTTCCCCGTCTGCGTCTCTGCCATTCTCACCTGCTGATGTGTTTAGAAAGCTCTAAGTGTGGTCCCCAGCGAACAGTTCCTCATTACCCAAGTTGGCACTCTAGAAACGCCCTGTCGATGTTACGTTTAAGCATTTGCTAGACTTCGTGCATCAGCTCCGTTAATTTAACTGCTTAAATCTAAGCACATACTTAGAGGGCCCTGCAGAAAGGAGATGGATTGAGGAAGCACTTAAACGCTTTGCTCAGTTAGGATGAAAGAGACTTTGAAATATTAAAACACTGCTGTTATCTTAGATAATGAAGTGTTTTAAAAGAAAATAAAAATAAAGGCCTTCAATATTTTCTTTTGTGAGCACCTATTATTTCAACCCCAGCAGGCAATACTGTCTAATATACCTCAAGGCAACAACTATGCATGCTTATTTAAAGAAAATATTCACCCCTACTCTGTTCTAAACTCCTACCTGAATAAAAGCCAACATATTTAGCATTTTGCTTCCTGCTGTAAAAATTCAACGACTGTAGGCCTCATCTGTGAGATGAGGAAAAACAACATGGAATATCATGTGTCACTTCCTTTTCATCGCATGCAAACCTGGGATAAGGAACAGGGGTGGGTAAAGGCACTCTCCTTTTACCTAGGCCTTCATGCACAATAAATTAAGAAGGGTGGGCCTTTACTCAAAGCAACTTTTCTTTAAAGCTCTATATTAATCAAATCCCTTCAGAACAAGTTCATTTGAATGTATTTAATTTCGAGACTGATAATAGCACAAGTGTATTGCATCATCTTCACTAGAACAGTAACGCCTTTTAACTTTCTTTTTAGTAGCTGCCTCAGACATGCCTTAGATGATTTTGTTGGCCAACTGAGGACTAATGCAAGACATATTCTATGAATAAATGCATTTCCAGAGCCTCAGTCTCAGAAGGTGATTTTGCAAATGGCCAATGAGAAGTGCCTGCTTTGAAGTGTTCCTGGAATCAGTTACAGTTGCTTAAACCACTGATGAAATTCTACCAAAAAAGGCTTAGAGAAATGTTACTTCAGACTAGGTTTATCTTTCCTATAAATGCAAACTACCGTATTAAAAACAGAACTTTCCCCTATAAAATATGCACTTTCACAGCTTTGGAGTATTTAACTGAGGTGCTTAAAGTCAACATTTCATTTTCTGTCTTGGAACAGTTGAAAAAAACTTAAAGCCAAACTTCACTGAATGGAAAAGGTAACTTCAAAAGTCTTTCCCCTAAAAATAAACGATGAAGTTACACCAGCCTCTGTGAAGGACCAGTTCTGTTACTCGTAGTGATACAGGGTTAACATCCCTCCAGTCTACTGTGCTCTACAAAGGGTTTCTTAGCCAGTAGGTCTCCTGTTTTTTCCTTCATCCAAAAGGCTCATTCTCTTTGGGACAAATCCAACAACCTTAAGTCAGTGAGAGCTCACTTGGCTTTGTACTGCCCAGCAGCATGTGCAGCCACCATGCAAAGCAGACGAGATGCTCAGCCCCATCCTGCACTTTTGCACAGCTTGGCCAACAGAAGATGTACATCAAGCTTAGGAAGGCATAGCTAATGATTCCTCTGCCTGGCATTTCCCAAGGAAGGACAGACAGCCCTACGCCAATCCCCTCCCAACAGTGCAAGGGACACACCTGAGTGTGTGGGCAGCTGGAAGAGGCCTGTCCCCAGGCCGGAGCAGCTCTGGAAAGCTCTCCGCAGTCAGCTCCAGCCCGTGTAGGGATTGCAGCACTGCTCTGAGGACTACAGCTTCTTGATGTTTCCTCCACAGCTGAGGATCTGGGACAGTGAGTACAAGAGTGGGTGTGAAACACTGCTGCTGGGTGAGTGCAGATTTCTGCCTTGGTAGTGGAAATCATTACAAAAGGCCTATGGTAAGAGAAAATGAGGCTTGTTGTGCTCTGTGGGAGTTGCTGGGTGCTCAACAAACCCCCATCAGGCCACTTACTCTCATGCTCCAACAGACTTAATTTGATTGTACACCTATTTAAGCAATCCTGGCCCAAGCTTCCCAAACCCATCTGGATTTGTACTTCAGCTTCACTAGTGAAATCTCAAAGCGTACTCTGCCCAAAATTCAGCAGAGCAGACTGCAGGAAATGCACAAGGTTACTTCTATCATATAATTCTAAAAATGGTCTGCCTGATATTTTGGGGATGCAACAGAGGAACAGAGACTGCTACTTAGAAGGATTCATTACATTTCTTCTTCAAGATTATTTTGTTCTACTTTGTATTTGTCGCAACATTAAACCACTTTGACTTACATTTTACACAGAATGCTTACAAGATGTGTGGGCAAATTTAGCTATATATATTTTTTAAACTTGATTACTCCCCACCCCCAGCCCAGAGTCTGAGTTACTCTATACATAAGGTTCCTTTCACAGTAAAAATGCCAGGACTTTCCATATGCGTTACTGCTTAAGAGCGACATTCCTGGCAGGTCTTAATGCATCTGAAGTGATTGCATTAAGCTCCCAGCATTGCTTCAAGTCGTATCTGAGGAGGACATACACCTGAAAAAAACACCAAGGGAAGCCATGAAAGAAAATATACTGAAGGAGCTCACAGACAAGGCACATCAGAAGTGCCTTACTTTAAGTCAGTAGACATTTCAAAGAAAGCACACAGTGGTGCTGCCAACTTGCTCTCGATGGAACATTTTGTTTCGAAAGGCTGTTTTACAACAAAGCTGTTTTCTTCTTGTCAGGATCACAGGAATCCTCAAGACACCCTTCCTGAAAAGTGTCAGCATTGCAACGGGCTTCAAGAAGGAAGGGAGATTTTCAAACACCTCCTTAGTGAAATGCCGCCTGGGCCCTTTCCAGTCGGTGGTGCAAGAGTGGTGCTGTTACTCCACCTTTGATGGCATTAGTCCTTGGGCGCATGCCTTTGCTTCGCTCATTTTGCTGTGGTTTTCCTAACATTATGCTTTTATAGGAGACTTTTGCAGCAAGTTTGAGGGAAATGACATCACCAGCCCTCAGTTCAATCAGCTTAATACAGAAAGCTGCCTTCAAAGAAGCTTTTAAAAATACATTTTCGGTGGCTCTTTAGCATTTAAAAAAAATGCTTGTGCATCCAAGCCTATAAAGTCATATAAAGAACTTCCAATTCAAACATCTGAACACTGATACATATTCATTCTCTACGCTGCTAATTAACCACAAGCTGATTTCCTTCAGCAGTGTGTTTATTTTAGCAGTATGGTTGTCCAGAATCCACCTTCCAGAACATAGCGATAATCAGCCTTCATAAAACAAATAGCTGTGTTCACTGCTATAGCGAAAAAAATTCCCATTGAATCAGTGTTTTGGCTTCTATCAAGAGCACAAAAGGTAACAGGCTGTGATCAGACCTGGAAGTCTCCACTTACAAAGAAGGAAATATTTCTCAAGAAGCTGATAACAACCATTTTTGCCTCTTAGTGGATTCATTAGGCCAAGAGTGACATGATATGGCAGAGGCTAAATTAAAACCCAAGATATTCTGTTGTTCAGCCACAGATTCCCATCTCTAGTATGCTCCTGTTCTTCAATACAGAGCAGTAACAGGTGAGACGAATCGATACTGAGGGACTGTGTGGGCAACCAGGAGAGAGCAAGGGTGCAGCGGCACAGGGCACCCAGAGGCATTGGAGGGAGCGAGGCTGCAGCTTTTCGATGCCATCGGTGGCAGCGGCTTGAGAAAAAATGGCAGCACGTCATAATTTGTCCCCAGAAAAAGAAACTAAACCCCAAGGGAGTACGCAGTTCCCTGAAATGAACCAAACGAGTGCTCTAATATGAAATCTAGAAATGGAAAAAGGCACAAAGAAACAGAGACAGGAAGGCGAGAGGCACAATGGGTTCTTTTTAAAGGCAGCGATAAAGCACTTGTGCCGGCACCAAGGGAGTGAGGAGGAATGAACCCATCTATCAGTGCTGGGTAAGCAGGTTCTAGTGAAGATAAAAGTTTTGGAGATAGTTTTAGAGATGATCAAATCAAGATACCTTGAGAGCAAGCTGCCCAGCAAGGAGCTCTGCCCTAGCCGCTCACCCCTGGCTGGGTGATGGGAAGGAGGGCTCGGCCACCTTGCTGCTGACATCGTGTGTACACAGGCTGTGCGGGAAATGAATTTTATCTTCAAACCACTGCTTGGCACCCTCCTCGCTTGTGTTCTTTATAGCTTGAACCTCAACTTTTTTGGAATAATTAATCCTTAAAACCAAAAACTCTAAGCCATGTTTAGTGAGGTACTTTTAAAGCCAGTAATAAACAACTGGCACTTACTTCACAGGCCTGTATTATGAGTGTTGACTGTTGGCTTTACGTAGGTGCCTTAATAACGTAGTGGATGCGGGCTTCAGAAAACCGAGGCCGCAGAACAGAGCCTTCTCGGCACAGCGACCAAAGTGCTTAATGGGAAATTAGCCTCCATCTGGCTGTGCCACTTCAGGAGATACCTTAATACTTCATATTCTTTATTTCTGCAGCAGACACTCTCCCCGAGCTGGGGCCCTCCTGAACATAGTCCCCTTAATGAAAAGCTGGTTTGCTGAGGCACATACCCATCTACTAAGGTATGAACAACCGCAGCACAAATCCAAAAGCACTAATGGGTATGCTACAGAGAATCTATGTTGGCATTATATATGAGCTCTTCCTTCTTTACTCTTAGGCTTCTAAATAGATTACCAATTCTGTCACTAAGTATGAAATTAACTGCACAACTGTGGGGTCATAACAAATTTTTCACTCACTTAAAGAAAAGCAGGCTAAATTCTGACTTTATAACCCTGTATCCACAAATAGCTCCATTAACTTGAGAGAGACTAACCAGAGAAGGTACAGCTATCGGTGGCAGCCACATATTAGGCACAGGGAATGTTACCTTGGCACTGACTACGCGTGAAAGGACTGCTCTGCAAATGCAAGAGGCAGCTGGGTCCCACTCAACTCTGCTGTCATTCCACTGCATATTTTCTCTCTGTAAGTTCTCTTTAATACTCATCTTTATTTTTCCAGGTAATGCCTAACATTCTTTCATGGGAAGATCTTCCACACACTACGCAGAAATATGGCACTCTTTTTAAATAACCATTGCTGGGCTTTGTTTGTTTCATTTGCATTATGAAATGCTTTTTGATGGCATTTCAGGATAGATTGCCAGACAATGAAATCTTAGTGATTGAGCACAAAGGGCGATAAATGAAGGTCAGTTTCATCATTAGCTGAACTGGTACTACTAGGTGGCACAATACCAAAAATATCCAAGTGTATGTTCTTCATTGATGAAAAATGCACACTTCCCAGTAACGATGCCCAAAGGTCACCCCAAAGATCACAAAGTAAAAGCAACTTGCACTGCCAAAAAACCAAAAAAAACCCCCCAAAACCCCAAGCGCCCAGAACAACAAAAAAGAATGAGGCTTGCTAAAAATGGATGCTTTGACCTCGTCAAGCTTGTGGGCTGCTTGTATTCACCACTCCTTCTGGGACTGCATTCCCAAAGAACAAGCCCTCCTTCATGTGGGGTGTTACTGGTTAAAACAATTTAGGAAGACATTTTTTATTCTCCTTGTTCTTTCTACCACCAATTGTTACTCATGTTTTGTTTCTGTTTATGCAATCAAGTCCTTTCACTCTTAACCATGATCTAACTACAGTTCTAACCAACATAAGGGCTGCATGTCACATGCTGGTAGGCAAGCAAGCACAAGACTGTATTTCAAATTGGCAATAATCCCATACAGAACTTTGTGACTTTCTTCTTCCCCCAGCAAGGTTATTTCTGCTGACAAGGCACACAGACACATTTCAGCCCTGCATGTGGTAGAACATCTCATCGTTGCGCAGTTCTGTTTTGCTCCGGCCTGGTTTTGCACAGCTCTTAGCTCTTGAATGAAAACTCAGAATGGGAAACCTCAGCTCCTTTATCTTCTCTTTTCACCCAGCCAGGCCTGAAATCTTCATTGGCACAGCAATGTGAATTAAAGTGTGATTCTTGTAGTCATTTTTTCACCAAAAGTCCTACTGTTGATGCAGCGGTATCAGTAAGAGACATCTTTTTTTACCATTATAAATTATTTAACGTTTATAACTGATACAAAATTCTACTGGCAGACTGTTTAGCTACCTTGGAGAATATTACTAAGGCACAATACTCCACAGTAAAACTTAGCTTTTTTTGTGAAATGCATGATTTCCAACCTTGGCTAAATTCTTAAGGCTGGTTAGATTCCTCTGTTGCCCAGAGGCAAGAGTAATACAGGACATAAGTACCAGCTTTGTAGGGAACATCCTTGCTTCCATTCATCTCCTTTTCAGTAGGGACTGAGACCTAGAGCTAACAGCAATGCAATCAAGGCCAGATGCCCAGCTTCCCTCTCCCAGGTTGCTGTGCAAGAGCCTCTCCTCTCCTGTCAGCTGACCCCTAAGGATCTTTCTTCTCTCGTTCACCTTTCTGATAGAGGGAAAAGGGATCAAGAGCAAGGCTTCTGCTGGAGCCTCTGGCTCTGCAAGGGGTGAGCATTCTCCCTGGTTTCTTCACCAGCCCAGCACTGGGTGTGGCTGCATATGGTCTTACTGGTAACCAGCTGGCAGAGACATTGTGAGTCTCCATCACAGTCGCTGTCAACTCGAGGAAGAACACACTCCAGGAGGGGCTGCAAAATGCTCAAATTTAGTGGGGTCCTCCTTTTTAAGCGTTACCATCTTCCACCGCCTTTTGCTGTCACAATGCGGTCCTATCTCTATGTGCAAGACAAAAAGCTGTCTGAAATGCTAGATCTTCACTAGCAGAAGATGTACAGTCAAAATGTCTTTGCTGCACACGCCTCTGTTGAAACTCTCAGAAAATTTAGTGGCAAGTGAGGATACATACTGATACAAGATCCTCTGTACTGTGAGGGCACCCTCCCATGAGACAGAGCTATACAAAATAATTGAGCAAAATTAACTGAGTGAAGTCATCGAGAGACCAAATGTTTCACCAATAAAATTTAAAACATATTAACAATTCCAAAATGTAACTCATTGGCTGTACTTATTTGCCTTAAAAATACCTTACCCAATGAACATGTTTACTCACTGCTCTTTTCCTCCTACTAATCTGCTCATGACTCTTGGCAAGTCAAGTTTTGATTCCATTTCTCCTGAAAATTAGTGTTAGTTTCTTTTTTTAAAAAAACCTAAGGAATTTAGAAGCTCAAGTTGAAAATTCTTCTTCATTGTCCTCATGCGACCTGCAAGGTATCTATCTAATGCTTTTCCGACGGCCAGCAGCCCGCCTGGCACGTACCGGCCCATTATGACACCGTATGGCATCAGGAGATATTTTACACCAGAACAATCCTAACCTAACCACTTTAGGAACCAGTTTAGGTTTTATGTCAGCTTTCTCTCCCTCCCATACCTAATTGAGGCAGGGATCCATTTTGTTATTCCCCAAGAGAAGGCAGGAAAGGAGAGGAGGGATATACGAGGCAACTTTCAAGAGTGCCTTACCTTGTCACAGAAATCCAGTTCAAGCAGAACCACTGTTGAATAAGGCCTTGCCCAGGACTACATCTCCTCTTACCCAAAAAACCCCAAGGCTATGAGAAAGGGCAAGTGGAGAAGATGACTGTGCCTACTGCCCTGCAGAGCCCAGAAGTCCCCAGAAAGGCTATTTGAGTGCTACGTCAGCCACGTTTCACGCATGGCAGTGTTGGTAGGCAACTTGATTTCCCTTCCTGGCTGTGGTCACATAGCGGGCAAGGGTTACAAAAAGTCACACTTTGTTGCTTGCCTGCTATTGCGGCGTCTGTCTTCCCCTGCAGCACTGGGGCAAAACTTGAGGGCTGCACAGATTGCCTTTACTCATTAATAAAAGGATGCTGCAACGCAGCCTTTACACCATACTCTGTCCCCAAATAGAAACATTGCTCATGATGCTGAAATTCTACATTATGTTTTCAAGAGCATTAAGTTTTCCCTCCTTACATCATTACACAACAAAGTGTTTATGATAACCTGAAAAAGAAAACTGCATTTTATATGTAATTACACAATTATATGGTCCCCACTACCATAGCATCCAAGTGCCTGATACACTTTGGCATACTTGTCTCAGTGCCCAGAAGAATTATTTGCTCCATTTTGAAGAAAGGAAGCTGACACAAAGGGAGAATAACTGATCTGAAGTTATGATGAGAACAGGAGCGCAAGTCCACCAGTTCTCTGTTACGCCTAGTATTTAATGCCGTTTCCATATCATGTATGCGTGTAAACATTCTTTGCAGAAAGTAACTGCAACAAGAAATAATAAACTTTATCTTATCTCCTACAGTGGCAAGACAGGAAATTCTTTATAATAATTTCCAACAGTGAAGAGTAAGATTTACTCTATATATGCTACTCTAATATAGACATTTCTAATAGTTTCCCTGCTTGTTACAGTACTCCTGCCTAAAAACTTCTAAAAGCCTATGTGTGTAAAGCGGGGAAGCGATTGTGCTATCCTCCTCGCTATCATGCATGCCCTCCTTGCTATCTTCTTTACAGAACAGTCACCCCTGCTGTATCAGGCAGAGCCCAGGAAAGACAGACGCACGCAATCCCGATAAGCAACTCCCTTGTTCCTCTTTGGAGACTTAGGACTTAATCCAAAAGTCAGGAAGAGTTTGTGAAATGCACATGGGCTTTGGATCAGGCCAGTCATGTCTGTGTATATATTTGCTTAGTATAACTTAAAAAAAAAAAAAAAATCTTCTCACAGTCTAGGGCTTACACGTCACTCCCATGTTGCTTCAGCAGTGAATTCTGTGGATTGCCCTTTGCTAGTCAGCCTCTCCGGGTGTCTCACAGGTCACTGTAAAAATGAAATACCAAGACCCCCCTCTTGCAAATTATAATGTCTTTGTCCCATCTACACTATGTGGTTTGGCATAATCAAATACATTTTGAATGAGTATGGAGTGAGTATATACAGCGGCAGTCTTTTATTAATTGGCTGTTATTTAAAAAAAATTTTTTTGGAGTGTCTCTTGTGGGAATTCCATTTGCTCAGTCTGTGCAGGAGGCCTCTGGAGTTACTCAGAGGAGAAGAGCTTCACTGGAGCTTCTCCAAAAAAGTAAATACAAAACCAAATTCAAGTACCCACGTTGCAGAGTTCACACTTCACCAAAACCCCTCCCCCTCACACTGACAAACAGCAAAATTTACCCTCTAAGGAATCAATAAAATACACATGTGAAGTACACACAGTAAAACCACAGGGGTTTGACAACCCACTCCAAACGACATTACTGAAACTGAGGAGCCCATAGATCTGCACAACCACCATTAAAGCACACAGACTAGGGAAAAACCTCTACTCACCAACCTTTTCACCCCACCTGAGCAGAGTCCCTTACACAATGTCTTCGAATGCACCCACGGCAGGCGCCCAGCTGGCAGACGGTGAAGCTCTGTGCTGCGCTTTCTCTCACCACGGCTTCCCCAGTGAAAGCGGGGATCTTCTGGGGACTTCCCTGCTCTCAGATTCAGTTACTCTAAACTACCCAACCACGACGTCAGGGGTCCATAACAGCAGCTTCACGCTACTTCTGTACACCGTATTACTCATTTGCAAATTCCAGCCTAGGCCACAAACACCTCTACATCTTTTGGGCTACTCTGGTTTTTGGGGTTTTTTTTGGTCAGCCAAGCACACAAGGCTGCACGCACAACTTGCTGGCCTTTCTCTAAACAAGCATTTGCTGTAATACAGTAATTTTTAAGAGCATTAGCGAGAAACCACCCTACCAATTCTGGTGAAAACCAAAATACCCACTGTAAGTGACAGGAGATACCAAAAGCAGAAGGCATCTTGCCAACGGCTTAAACAAGATCTGTAACGATCTGCAGATCACGGTGCAAGCTAACAGCGTGCCACCACATTACAGTGAGACATCTACACAATGTTGACACTGTCTGTGGGTCCAATACACGGTACCCTCACAGTGAAGTGGAAAGGAAAAAGTGTAACAAAATGAGGCAGAGGGAAATGGAAACGTACAGACTGTCCCTGTCACAGGCAAGGGGGAACATCGCGCTGAGTGCCTGGCACATTGCAGTAAGAAACGGAGATGGACTCACTGGTGAGGGACAAAACTAGCCAAGAGAGAAAAAAAGATGGACATGAGCGTCCAAGGGAAATGGAGAAGTGGTGACAGAGAATTGCAGAGAGCTCCAGAGGTAGATGGGAGTGGAAACCATCAGAGTAGGGAAGGTGACCCGAGGCTTTTGGCCTGATGGACAGAACAAAGGAGATATAGAGCCCCCAGTGTCGAGCTGCTGGCACAGAGAATGGGGTCTGGTGGGGACGCACTAGCTCTGCTCAGAGCTCAAGGGTGAATACAACAAAGTACAGAGAGGAAGCTCCTATCGTTAGTTTCAAACAGCCTCATCTCATTAGACTGGTATAAAACTGAAGTTATGGCATAAAGTTAATCTCTCCTTTGCAGTAACAGTTTATACCAGTATGTTGTGAAGAAGGTAGCTGGCATACATCTCTTCTGTAGGTTGCCAAGGTGCAAGCAAACACTCAAACCTCTGATTAAAAACTCCTCTTGAAGCCAAAAGTGAAACAGTTGTAACACCTGTGAGAAAGGCAGCACTAATTAACTCAAGAATTTCCCAGCTTGTTAAGCGCTACATTTCTTGACAGTATTTCAAGTGCAGGGCCAAAAAATACCGACATCTGTAACAAAACCCCAAACTAGCAAAAAAACACTAAAAAAGCTCCCCACACATGTAAGCGTACCAAACCCAAGATATCTGTAGCACAACAAGAAAAAAAAAAACCACCCTAGCCAGGGAGATATAGCAGAAAAGTTCAAGTTTTTAATAAGAAGCATATATCAAGTAATGTGATTTACAACTTAAAAGTCTAAAAGTTTAAGGAAACAACAGAGTATTAATCCCAAGGGGAAGACATTTTGCTCGTGTACCTTCTCTGAGAAAAAACCCAAAACAGAAAACTAGTATGTTTAAGGAGATTTCCACTTTTCCCATAGGTATCATATAAATAGACACATATATATAAACATTTGATAGCTTGGATGTATTAAGTTGCAATTTTAAAGTCTTTCTTTTTACTGTTGTACGAACTACACAGGGAACAACTTCAAGTTTAAATAGGGTGCCACTGACCTTCCTCTTCCTGCTCCGGTAAAGACTCTAAAAATTGGATAATATTACAGAGAGACTGTGTTGCAATTCCTAGGCACATCAGGGTCAGATAAAGTTCACTCTTCCCTTTGAACTTTCTTGCCTCTGTGGGCTATAGTCAAATCCTTAGTGTTATTTTAACATGGTTTTTAAAGTTTAATTTCCTTTTTGTGGCTTTGCATTATTAACATTATTGACGTTAAAAGCGATATGCAGTCCCCTTTTCATCTTTCAGAAAGCATGGAAATATTTGCGGATTCCTCCCCCCTACATTAATTAAAAACTCGCCTCAGCAACCCTCTTTAGTTGCTGCACAAGGCCTTTGCTGCACGGAAGTCAATAGGAGGAATCCGTTTTCCTTCAGTGGAACCAGGATTCCTATAATCCACTCTTCCCAGGAAGGGCTTTGCAGTTTAGCAGAGCAAGAAGCCAGCATTCAGCTTCATCAAGAGTGTTTTGAACTGGTTCCTTTTGGGTCTGAGTCTCAGTGCTTGACACACAGTAATTTAAAATAAGCAAAGCAAAAAAGAGTTTTAAACAAGTCTCTGTTAACCCCAGGAGCAGAGCAGTGACAAACCAGACTAGCAAAGCTTTGCAACATTTTGCTTTAAATCAACATCACCTGTACCCACCTAAACCACTTCATAGCCTTCTGGGAGTTGCTATAATGACATAGTTTGTTTTGAGCCTACTTTTTACCTAAAGGCAAGGTTCGTTATTGGATTCTACATCCTAGGATCTGCCGTGTGGTATCTCTTTTGGGGATCTGACACCAAGTTAAGACAGGCACTACAGCTGGAAAATCTGGGCGCCCAGCTGAGAACAGAGCCAATATAGAGGAATGCAAAAATATGGGATCCAGAAGGCCATTTCCCAGGAAATATCACAGCGGCCCATGCGCTGAGATTAACCTCAGCCAAATGTGGAGCACTGAGCTTTGATTTTTCAAAATAAACAATAATAGCAAATAAGCAATAAGCAAATGAAGTGTTGAAAAATCAAAGTCAGTTGGAAAATAAAATTCCATTCTCAAACGAGTTTTATGCCTAACCTGTTCTTTTTTCATGCAGAACTCCGTCCTCATTCCATATTAATGCACTGAATTAACCTGAAAAATCAGGTCAGCAAAGCGTGACTCAAAGAGGGGCTGGTGTGCCTGGAGCACTTGGGGGGAAAAAACCAAATAAACATCAAGGTCCTCAGTCAGAGATACTTTTAAAAATCTAAAAATACAGCTTCAGGCATCTAATTTTGCAGAATCTTTGATTCTAGAATGGGGGGGGGGGAAACACCAAACAACCACCACATAAATCCAGTTAAGATCCTATAAGCTTTTCTGTAGCAGCCACTACTTGCCATAGAAAAGCAGAAATGATTCATCTAACTCTGAAGCACTGAAAAGAAAAAAAAAAAATTAAAAAAAAAAATCACTTAACAGAAACAAGTTAGCAAGGACAGTTTGATGACCGTTTTTCCGCGATGACAGGCTTCTAAAAGATATGCCAGTTACAATAAATATTTCCAAATTAGATATCTGGCATTAAGTTGAGAGCACCCAAGGCTTAAAGATGTCCCATACATAAATGCAGCTCTGTTTAACTTTGCAGTTTCTGAAGCAGTGAAACTCTAGGCTTGCTCTCTTTTTTTCTTCCCCTCCCTCCCTTTTTTTGATATGCCAAATCCATGACCAACACAAGAAACTTCTTTTGCTCCGCTGTGACTAACATTTATCATTTGTATATAAAGTAGCCATTATTCAACCAAATGCGAATTCAGCAAGTGCTTTTAAAAATCACCCACCCCCTAGCAAGAACCGCAAACCAAACAGCCGCCCACACCCCGGCTGGAGCATGCCTCTGCATTCCTGAGCGCTGAATAACAGGAGTCTCTTTGAGTCCATGCTGCGCTTTCTTACTGCTACCCAAAGCCTTAAGAGAGACCTTCCTCTATTGCAGAATCAATGCTGGAATGGCAGCTTGTGTCACAGCTCACGCCTTCAGTTTAACTCCTTTCTAAGTGCAGCTTAAAACCAAGATGCCCCGGACTTCTTTTTCTTTTNTAAAAAAAAAAAAAAAAAAAAAAAAAAAAGAAGAAATGAAGTATAAAAGAACGAGTCCCTCAGCTGTGTCCTACCTCTGTCTCAGAATCACTGAAAGAAAGAAGAGGTCTGAGATGCAACTCGTGGGTGATTCTGTTCCACAATGATGCCAAAGATGATGCCACACACGTCCTCACTGATTCAGGCATGAAAACCAAACATGAAACCAGTCTGGCCAAAGAGCAAGAGACCTACCCAGAACTCATTTCTTCACTCAGGTGGAAAAAGGCACCTTATACTAGAAGGTATGCAAACCCCAGACAGGCTGGCTTTGGGCTGCCATACCAGGAGAAACGTCAGTCTGCTGTGCCAGGCTTGGGTCCCTGGCTTGCGCAGGAGGGAACGGGACCTGCCCTCCAGGTCCACAGCAGGTTTGCTGGCAGTACTGATCCCATTTCTCACTGCTTTGCCCATCTACCCCAGTGAGGCCTCCTTGCACTGCTGTATATAATACGGCTCTAGGGAATGGGGGCAGCACACACAGCTGCTCCAGGCTAAAACTGGAGAAATATCCTGAGAAAGGAATAGCGTCTCTGGCTGGAGAGCGTGGAAGGCTCACACAGCCTCCAGCAGCTGCAGAAGCAATTTTGGACAGTGGAACCACAGAGAGCAAAGGCCCCCCAGGAACCAGCCCCCTCAGAGTAAAACCAGAAATATTTCCAAATGATGAAATCAGGCCACAAACAAATTCTCAACAATATGCAGATAAATTGCTCATGTTTAAAATCACTTCTTTACCTAACATGAAGTTCCGCGTCAGTTCTCAACTTCCATTTGCTCCATTCGCCTGCAAGCCAGCCAAGCGACAGTCAAACCCGTGACATGGGAAGGGGATGGTAACAAAAGTCTCACCTCAGTGTCTTGTAAATGTTGATATTCTGCAGAATGCTTACACTCCACACTTCCCAGGTTGAAGAGGAAGCACCTGGTAGAGAAGTATTGCACCACACAACAGCAATTCCCAGATTGGTCACCTAACCTGCAGCAGCTAGATTTGAAGATCTTTAACAGGAAGCCAGATATCTCTCTTGAACTTAAGTCCTGTATTTTCCTTTTGTCCAGTGTTAATGTAACGTTTCCATGCTATGGGACAGTCATGGAGTAAAGCATCACCATCCAAACACTGTTGTACCACAAGCTGCACGTCTGTTTATTTATTAGGCTGGGGAACACGTCCAATGCTTTGGGTTTGCTGCTCTACTCACTTCATTCATGTCATGCCTTACCTTGATTGGACTTTTATAATTCTCTGAGGCAAAAAAAAGCGCCAACAAATCAAATACTAAAGACAGATTTAAAAATGGGATTGCCATTTTGAGTCATTGAGTAAAACTCAATAAAAAATGAGTAATTTTTTTGCTGTAGAAGGTAGTCAATCATCCTATGCTGTGTGCTATATCAAGGCACAGAGACTTTTATTTTCTTTTGCTGCTAGCTTTGCCAAGATCTTTACAGGAAGGACTGGAAACTCCTATGATGCATCACACGACAGCTATGACCCAAGGCAGGTACCCAAGTTGGTGAGCCAATACGATAATCCTGTATTGCTAAATCCATTGTTTCCCTGAAAAACCTTGAATCACATTCAGTACTCTGTGGAGTCCGGGCCAAGGAAACCGGATGTTACTTTCTGCAAAACCTGTCACCACCACTCCCAAGTCAGCGAGAAATTGCTCGAGAGAAACAAAGATTCCCCCAGGCTCTTCCGATGGGAATGTTTGGCCCACTCTCCTTCCTCCCCTCACCTTTGTGTGCCTGAATGTGAACAGTCCGGGAAATAAGGACAAAATATTTAAAAATAAAAATCGTTGCTACTGTAAAGCCGAGGAATTTTTGTCTGTAAAGAATTAGACTCCAGGTTTCAAAGCAACAAGTTATTTTGGAAAAAAAAAAAAAAAAACCCAGAAAAAAATTTTGTTGTGTAACTGGATAGAAGTAAGAACTCTTGATGGGTTAACTTAATGAAATGATTCCAAGTAAGTTCTATTCTCCCCTTATTGATTAACTGAGTATCTAGCACTTATCCTCATATAATGGTATCAACACAATCAATAGCTCTCCAAGTAATGTCAGCTGCTAGCTAATTTACACTTCCATAGTTGCCATCTGCTATTCAACCCATTGTAACACAAGCCATCAGCCTAGGATCTTTAACTAGCATGGTCAAAACAAAACTATTGGAAGACAGAAATTTTATCCATATTCCCAACGGGTAAAGGAACACATTTAATCCAATTACGGTTTCATCACTGTTCGTTTTTCAAGTTTTCTTCACACAGCCAGAAAATTGTGTTACAGTATCTGTTTATTTAAATTCAGCGATCAGCCCTGCATTTCAGAGAGAAATGAAAGATACTCATTGGTATCTTGGGTAAATTAATTAAGACCTGAGAATTCCAAATAAAAAAAAAGCTAAATGATCCTCATCTGCATGATCTCCTGAATGCTTCCTATCATTTTCAAAGTATATTTTATCCAGCCTCATGGAAGAAAAAGATGCCTAGCTTACATTAAAAGCAAGCGTCACTCAGGAGGATTTCTCGATTCTTTTTTAACAGAGTGTTCAGTGACGGAATGTAGTCCTTCAGAACTGCTTCACAAAACCACGCAGTTACTACAGCACAGGATACAAATTCCAGATTTGATCAGAAAAGCAGCGAAGAGATCAAAGACTCAACAAACTGGATGACAAATGTTCAACTGTATGAGTCGCTACAAACAGAATCAGCATGATAATGCTGAACTCTGTAGCCAGGATTATAACCATGATGGAAACAATGGGACATATGGGCACAAGCAATATTCCTCTTTCTTCAAAACTGTCTATTGTTTAAGAACAAAGCAAACCACATCCAAATACATCTGGCATCAACATCTAATGTTTTGCAAGCTGATCCTTCTTTCAAAAACCAAACAACCTGTACATCTGAGTATCCCCTAAATTTTGCTACAGCACATGATGAGTCTGGACATTTTCTCAAGGAGGAAGTTAACACACACATTGTGCGGCCCACCCCGGGCCGCTCAACCAAGAGCCAACTGGCCTAATCCTCACCACCCTCCTTCCCTTTCATGTGGCGGAGGGCAAACTTTCTCTAGGAAAGATGGTGGCTGGAAATGGTCTATTGCTACCACAAAGGCAATTTATCCAGTTTGCATCCTATCCCCTGCTTAGATCTGAAGAGTGTCTGGGAAAGAGGGCAGCTGGGAGCTGGCTGCATATTGCCCTGGAATGCAATGGCAGGCTGCTTTTAAACCACATCTTTTCCCTGCGGGGAAGAGGCTGCCGACAGGAAACGGGCTCATGTGCTGTACAGAGAATTAATAGTAAGGAATATGCTCCCACAAAGCACTGGAGCTACCACAAGCTACTGCATGCGTACACCCAGGAAATTCAGAGCTTCCGAAAACGCTTGAGCGCTTCCTCGTTGTCCATGTATTACAGCCTGGATGTGCTCTCACTTCTGTCTGAGGGACCCTGAACAGAAACAAGACAACCCTAAAATTTCCCCAAAGAAATGACAGACGATTAAATGCACATCATGCTACAGGTTTACCTAGGAACAGGCCTTAACAGTCCCCCCCACCGCTGAGAGAAAGAACAGGGCCCACTTAGGGCCCAGTTAGCAGAAGTTGGGCACCAATTTCCATTTGTATGTGCTATTTTGAGCAGAAACAACCCAAAAGGTATGCAAGCCATCTCCTTTCTTCTCAGTCTGCATTTGAATACTCGTTTCCCAGGGTGCAACTCTTGTCCAAGTATTGACTGTAGCTGAAGAAATGAAGTGGAAATTAATCACGTTGCCATTTTAAACAGCTTTCCTCCAGCTAACGTGTTGCCANAAAAAGGTGTTCAGACAGAGCTTGAAGAGTTTCTACATTTCTTCATGCTTTCCAGACCTGCTGAAGCCTGGTCAAAGCTACAGGTTGCAGTAGGTCCAGAAAGTCCAGATACATTCATTGCACATGCACAAACAAACTGCAAATGTGTGCAGCAAGTCTGACACTTTGAAGAGGCACCTCGGCTACCACACGTTTTGTAGAGTCAATTCACACACTGCGAGGCCATCCAGGCAGCCCAATACAATGGATCTAACATCTTGCCAAAACTGCAGACTTACTGGGTGTGTGTAATACTACAGATGCACACGTTTCTGTCCAAGAAGTCCTGAATAGAAATACAACAGCCTTAAGCTTTGCCTACAGAGTTTGCATCGCAACAATTAACAATGCAGCTCTATGTTGGAGACTGTCCATGCAATTAGAAAAAAAAAAAAAAAAGAGCTTCTAGTATTAATCACCTTTTGACAATTTTCACCACAACAGTTTATAATCCTATCTACTTTAATTCCCCAGAAGTGCCAAAGTTCATTCTGCACTGGAGTAAAACCAAGAATGAAGCAAAGAAAAAATTCCACAAAATGGCAATCATCCTTCATCGCACAGCTCAGTACTAAGAGCCCTTTTTCTCTAAGCAAACTGATAACACTGGAGAGGGACCCTTTAGCTTTTATAAAAGCTAAAGAAAGAACAGGGACAGGAAGCTTCTTTTGGACCTCAGAACCGCTCAGGTGAATGCTGAATTACTCATCCTTTTGCTCACAGCCAAACAGCCCCCTATCACCCCACCAGGTCTCTAAGCTTTGCAAGAGCATCAGCCTATCAATCAGTCAAAATGCATCTTCCTGATCATTCCCTGGAATTGCAGTTTTTCAGGCACAGGAAGCTCAGGGCACCAGTCTCAGTGCAGCACCATTCCGGTGACCTAATGCTCAACTGGTCTTCAGCAACTTTAGATTCCTAAGCCACCTGAAGATCACCCTGCTATCACAAGCCTCAGTTCGGCCAAGTATTTAAACACATCTTTCAGTCCTACTGCAATGAGCACTACACAGCCCTTGCGAAGTAGCTAACTGCCAAAAGAGAGGCAGATGTCTTCTGCTGGTTTAAACCACATGGGGTGAATGAAAATTCCTTGCATCTCCTTACAGCGTGTGCTCCTGACTGAGACTACAAACTAGTTTGCTTTGCTAAGCACTTGTAAAGCATATTTCAAATAATTATAATCTTGAGGTCTTCTCTAACATTACCACAATGTATATTTATTAAGTTAAAAGCACGCGCGCTGCTACCAAACAGTTATTTAACATTCATTACAACTTGTCCAAGCAAGCCTTGTACGCTGTGTAATCATATTCTTCTCCTCAGGGCAGAAATGCTAAGCATAGCTTGAAACAACAAGATACTGTTTTGTCCTGAGTTTACCCATAAAAGAAATACTTGAAGTATTGTTAATATATTCCCACACCCCTCTTGAAACTGTAAAAATCGTATGAGCATCTTAAATAAAAACAAATATAAATTGGAAAGAATATAGGAGATCCTAAATTTCCATTTGTCATAAAATTATGGAAATCACACTCAAATCTAAACTCTGACTTGCCTCATCGGTGCTTGTAAGCAGAGCACATGTGCGTTTGTTCATGACCTGGCATTGTTCTACTCCAACACAGGTNAAATTAAACCTTTTCAGACAGCTTCCTGGACAATTTGCCCACTGTCCTCCAATAGCCCATACTATTCAGAACTATTTCTAAGCAGAATCAGAAGTACTAAAAATAATCACAGGACTTCTCCAGGTGGAAAGAATCGAGCCTCTTGAGTCAGATGACAGGTCCGTGGCAAGCTGTCTCACCTCCCAGTGCCTCTACAGAGGAATCTGTGAGGTTTTGTTTCCACAGAGTCAGAGTGTCAGGCCATGGGGACACCCATGTTCCAACATGCTCTCTCCCATCCCTCTCAAATCATGAGGCAAACCACAGACTTTAATTCAGAATAAGTCAGCAATATATTGTGCTGCTTAAGCGCCTTTACCCTCTTGAAGCCAGCAGACCCAAAAGCTGTGCTTCTGGGGACAACTGCTCTTCAGAAAGCTCCTCTGAAGGACTGCACAGGCTACAAGGGCACACAAACCAAAACATAAACAACCCCCATCACAGGACAAAATTTAACATCATCTCAGAGGTGGGGGACTTCCAGAGGCAGGTACAGGGTAAATTTTATCTCCAGTGAAAAAAATTAGAAGACCACAGCGGAATTAAAGACCACCACAACTCTGGGCAATCTGGTTTTAAGGTCTTCTCAAATTTAGTTTCATTCTGTTATTACAGGAGAAATTCGGTTGATAAAAGGTAATTTTCTAGACACAGTATGTTTAGACTTTTGTAAGGCAATTGCCTGTGTACAGCTTGGTAAAAATATACCCACAAATATTAAAACAAAAGATATAAGAATTTCAATCAATTGTTTTTATTAAGACAATGACCGAATGACGACTGAATCACAGCAGTGTAAACGTATGTTTATTGGAGGGGAAAAAGTGAATATTGAAGGACTCTTCAGTCTAGCCAAGAGAGGTATAATGAAGCAATGCTGTAAACTGACACCAGGCCAATTGCAGCTGAAATATGGTACCTTTTTTTTTTTAATGTGAGGAGTTTATTAGCTGTTGGAAAAAAATAGAGAACATAGCAGAATCTCTGTCTTGGTATCTTTAAATGAAGACAGGATGCATTTCTAGAAGACACACTTGTACAGGTTACTAATTTCAATACAGAGGTCAAAACTCTACCCACAAGTCTGATTTAAAGTGCACAATTTACAAGATATCAGTCTGGGTGATCCTGTTGCCATAAAGATAAAAAGACACTATGAGAACTCCAGCAATCTCTGCACAAGCAGGCAGCAGACTCACACATAGATAGACAGAAATGGGATTATGCCTTTTAATGGCAATCTCCTATTAGACTAAATCAGAGGCGTAACATGAAGCCGCATCCTCATTCAGTCCCAGAATGCTTCGTTTTACATTTGCTTGCCAGTAGAGATGTGTTTTCTAGAAACAAGGAGCTAAACTAATTATCTGATATTCCATTTTCTTTAAAAACCCAAAGAATAATATTAAATACATATTTACTAAGAAGACTGCAGTCACTGCAAGCTGAAAAACCACTTTACAAGCAATCCTCTCCAAAATGCTTTTAGAGTCCAAAGTAGCAGCAACCCCGCTGTTAAACAGATCTGTTATGAAAAGTAAAAAATAAAATTAAGGAAATATTACTGCAGGCAAAGCAGCTCCCTCAGAAACACATGCATCTGACAACACCTCAGGCAATACCATAGCCGTGTACAAGCAGTTGCAGATTTTAGGAAGGGAATCGTATGGTTAGACTTAGACGTGTGATTAGTTCCACTGACTTATATGAGACTCAATCTGGCAAGACTCTTCAGAACATGTCTGTCTTCAAGCGTGTGTGAATTTGGTGGGACCGCTATTACTCATCCTAAGTGTTCACGAGGCAAAAGGGCTTCCTACAGCTCTACATGGACACAGGGCTGGCCACGGAAAGCTCACTGCAGGGCCGAGATCACAGAAATCTTAATTTAAAGAAAGCAGTTCTTAAAGGAGGGGAAGGTGATTAAAAAAAACCCCCAAACAGTGTACACAAGCCCCAACAAAATTTCAGTGTTCACGCTTAGAGATAAACCTTCCCCACTCACCACCACCCCCATGTCAAAAATAAAGACAAAAATAAACCACGAAGGGAAGGAAGGAAAAACCTCACAAATTTTTATGTTTGTTTTAGGCTTACTGCAGCAACTGCTTTACTTAGCTTTTATCTGCTTTCACAGTGTTTCCAAGCCCTTGACTGTAAAAGCAAAGTACTCTATACACAAACAGCAAAGGGTTTTATACAGCAGGCAGAGTCCTTTGTTACTAATGGAAATTAGAGACAGGTGTTGATTGCAGAATGGACAGTAATTGCTATGCACAGGGAACCTGGGAAGCAGAACTACCAGAGTCCCTGAGACCTTATTACAAAGATAGCTGTAAGCTTCTTCCCCCAGGCAGTTACTAGACCAGTCCGTGAGAAAATAAGTTCTGGTGATGACTATGGTTCACACACATATTGTAATAAACACTTCCAGATTTCATGTCTCGCAGCATACTATTACTGTTATTCATTATGTGCTAAGAGATGACAGAAAGCAAAGTATAATAAACAAAAGAATAGAAAACTCCACAGCTCCCACCCCAGAAACCTTAGACTGGTTTTGCATAGCGTCCCTCCAGGGTGCAAGTCAAGGCTGTTTTTCCCCTCTGCCTTTCCAACAGAATAAATGAACAAGTTGAACAGCTTGTGATACTTGCATGACTGGGGAGAGATCATCCGAACAGTCTGAACAGCCAAAGTCTAAATAGTTTGTGAGTAGTAAAAAACAGTTAGCGACAAAGTCCTCTGAAGACCCTCACCTTGCTGATTGTTGCACTGAAAGTTACTACAAGTATTACGAAATGAATCAGCAATGACAATCAAACCCTGTAATTTCCACAGTAGGCTCTTTCTACTTATTTTCAGCTTAGAGATAATCCCACTTTTATTAGGTGCTGATCTATCACTTCAAGTATTGCTAGTGCACTGCAGAGGAAGAGACCAAATGCCAGGGAATGAGAGGTTTTAGCTGAAATAATCTCATGAAGGGCTTCAACTAAGGCAAAAAGATGAGGAAAGTAATGCTACATTGATTAGAGATGCATATGAACACCACCACCTGATGGTAACAATATGTTAAAAGTATACAAGATTCTTTTGATGTCACTTAAAGGAAAAAGATTTTAAGAAGTGTATTTTCATTCAGTACACTCCAGGCACAATTCCTATCAATGACAGTTACACACCCATGTTCTGAAATACTCTCATCTCTGACAAAATGCACGGTGGTGATCTAGTTAATTTTCAATGAAGAAGAGAGTCCCAAAAAGTTATAACGCTTCACATCTGCATTATCCAACACATCTGGGTAGCAGATTATTGCACATGGGAACATTAGGCAACTGCCAGGCAATGTTGCCTCTTGTACAATTAGCTTATCGGTGTGCTAACAAATGCTCGAATTGCAGAGAGCCAGACTCGGTTAAGAAGATGGAGGAGTATTTCAAAGGCTGCTCATGTACTTGTTGCACAAGGGCCACACAGCTACTCACGTTCCACACGAAGAACACCAAATCCCTGCAGAGTCCAGCAACGCCCAGACAGTTCTGCACCCGCATTTAGTGTTGTTGTAACACCTTGCTCCAGCATGCAAAATGCTTTCAACCCTCATGAAAAGTGCTAGACTAAGGATATCTCAAGAGCTCAAGTTCTTCATTAGAGGACATGACCACTAACAGGCTACTTACCTTACACAATGAGACACCATTTAGTCTTTTCTTTGAAGGGGACATCAAAAGGCATACGGGAGCCTGCATCTTCAGTGCTAGTCACTTCAGAGGCACCTTGTAAGCACAGCTACCAAATGGCCAACTGTAATGGCTTTGCATGTCATTAGATGCCTGTTCACAGAGGAATCGCGACATACCTATTTGCTAGTAAAGCCACAAACTTGTATTGAACAGTCCCTGTTAGCAACCATGACAAGAAACTACCAGTCACTGGCGTAGGATGTGAGAAAACAAAACACTTCATCATAGTCACGTTCTTCAAAGTCAAGCGGTTCACCCAGTGAGTAATATTCCTGCAGTGGTTTGTAGGTAACAAGAACGATGCTTGTAGAAGTGGAAACCATAAATAAGGTTATGTTACTGAGGTATCATTATCATAATATGTAGAGATATGACAGCATAAAAGTACAATGGAAATGAGGTAATTTGGAGTTGTCATTTCTGTTAAAATGAACTTGGCTTCCAAACAACGTTAATGAGACACAGAAGCGCAGCCCGAGATGTCTACTCTGTCCAAATCCACTCTGCCATTTATTGGCCTATTAAGAAAATATTTGGAGTTAAAGTACAAGACAAAAAATTATTGACAAATAGAAGTGGGGGTTATCGCTATCACAACTCCCACCAACATAATGCCGCTCACTACAACAAGCTGGCTTGGATGCATCTGCCAGCCAACTGCAGGCATTCACAGTGGCTTTCAACTTCTTCAACCTGTGGAAAACATACTTAAAATTTCCCAAAAGAAAAGACCGCATGAGCAGTTTCATCCATGTAGACTGCTGCACACCACACACGAACATAGTTTCCTTAGTCACTTCTTCTTCAGTCCCTGAAAACTACTGCAGTAGATATAGACATATGCAAATTTTAAACACTTCAGTTGCTTACTCCTCCTCCAGTCTTTTGTGCCAGGAGATAACACCAGAAAACAAAACCGGAGAAAGGTTACCCTCTGAGCAAGCCTGTACAGTGCATTCCCAAAGGACTGACAATTTCAGATTAAGCAGCAGACCTCAGTCCCCGTGATAGCTACAAAACAAACTACGCATATCGGGTTTTGTGAACCAAGAGACATGTTTATTCTAAAGAGGCTAAGTACCCTTGAGTAACAACCTCACTTGCTGTAAAAACTAAAAATTAAAAAAAAATCGTGCAAGCTAGCATTGGATCCAACTCAACGTGAGGTGCAATTTTTAACTGACAGGAATAAGTTACTGAATCACTGTTAGAAAAGTTACGGCCTGTGTTTTGAAATAATCCTTGTCTTCTAAAAATAATTCTTCAGTGATTTAATTTATAGCAATACATTACATATGCAGTTACACTGCACCAACTTTCAGCCAGCTTTTGACAACACTCAACCCTCAAATGAACCTAGAAAAATATTCTTCATAGCTCCAAGTAGCACAGTGACTGCAAACCAAAATTAAGGATGGAATACGGCATGATTTGTAAAATCAAGATGTGATTCGTAAAATCAAGATGTGATTCTAAAGCAAAAGTGCAACAAAGCCTTTTACGCTTCCCCAGTTAGTCTCTCATAGTGATGTAAATTCAGAGCTGCTCTGCACGTGCAAAAACGACAGCCCTGAAGTCACACAGATGAAAAAATATGTGACTTACTGAACTAATAACAAAAATCAAATCCCACTCAGGCTTCAAAAACAAGAACACCTATCCCTGGATTGGTTTACGCATTGTCACACTAAGTAATGCCTTTTGCTTTCATAACAAAGAACATTTTTGTTCATTTCCTTGACCTCCAAGTAACCATCTTTCCCTGTTGTTTAAGGTTCTCAGACACAGCACAAGGAAGAAAAATAATATTTAAACAAAAAAACCCACCCCAACCCCAAACAAACAAAGAAAAACACACACACACAGGAGAATGCAAGTCACAAAGGCACAAATTAGCAAAGAGACTATGGTCAGCTGCATCTCACAAAACAGTTTTAGCAGGGCCACACAGCATCACAGCCCTTTCAGTAGGAGGGACGGAGGAATTTTGCATCTATACGCACTAACTACTCCATCCCCGTGTAATTCCCTCTCACTGCTTTTACGCCCTTGAAGCAAGTCAAATCTCTGATCAGCATTAGAGCTGACTGGAAAACCATCATCCCATTATTTCATTGATGTGGGCACATGTACAGTACATACTAAACAAGGGCTATTCATATTTTGTTCAAATGTTAATAGACCATTAACTTTTTTTTAAATGAAGTTACAATACTTTATCTTTTTTTTCCTCCATAGAATGGTTAATTAAAATACCAGTTTCTACTTGAAGCTAATTCTACCGGACACAAGTTTTTATCTATTTATATACACATATTGAAAAAATAATATATATATACACACATAGAAAAAAATATAAAATGCGCAAAGAACTGTTCTAAAACTCTCTCCAGTCCTAAACTTCCTACTTTTCTTCTACTGAAATGCACAAAGACTGTCAAAATGCATGTAATCAATGGCTTCAAGTGCAAGCAGATCTTTCATCGACTATCAGATAAATTGGAAACATATAAACTTTGAACGTAAGCACTCGAAATCCAAATGAATAACACACTATTAGTGCTCATTAGCTCTACCTCCCACCTTTCCTCTTTCTTTTTCTTCTGGAATAGCTGGCCTGCCAGTACAGCAGAAACTCTGAAATGCCATCCTAAAAATAGATAGCAAGAAAAGGGGGGGGGGATAAAAAAATAAAAAAAAGAGGGGGGGAGAACGGGAACTGAGAGAATAAGCAGAGTGAGAAGCTCTGTAATATAAAACTGTCTCCAGCTTCAAAGTCATCAGCCAATCATAATCCAATAAATGCTTTTTTTTTTTTTTTCTAAAATCAGAACACTCAAATGTCTATTTTTATTCCTGTTTAGAAGCAGCTATCTCAACAGGGTTTTCACATCAGTAGAGCCTGGCATGCAAAGCAGTGACTTACAAAACTCAATTTCAAGCCATAATTTCCAAGGCCTTCACGTGCTTATATGGGTTCATTTGTGTCTGGCACACCAATACTTTACAGCACAGACACCATTAGCAAAAAAATGGAGAACTAAAGGAAGGAAACTGAGGGGATGTTTACATGAAACTATTCTCTTAACCCAGAACACTATCTAAGGGTTCTCCCTTCATGACTGTACACCATTCCATGTATGCAAATGGTTATACAGTTCTTCCAATACCCTAAGATACATACTCTCCAAGTGCAATCATCAAGAACTGCAATACTTACAAATAGGTTTTAATTAAAGCTTGTTCGTCTGGCCCTCAAACATATCAATAAGAATTGCTAGGTACACTTAAGGTACTGAAAAATCAAGACAACAGGGAGCTGTACCCATCTTAAGTCTGGAAAATATGCACGCATAACAAAATACCATCTCTCAAGTATCCACGGAGGTGTATCCCCAGCACTTTCAAACTTTCTTTGTGTATAGGTTGCGCAGAGAAGCTGTGAATGCCCCATCATTGGAAGTGTTCAAAGTCAGGTTGGATGGAGCTTTCAGTAACCTGGTCTAGTAAAAGATGTCCCTGGCCATGGCAGGGGACTGGACTAGATGATCTTTGAAGGTGCCTTCCAATCCAAACCGTTCTATGATTCTGTGATTCTAAAATGCTAGAGACCTCTTCCTGTGTTTAACTGAAAATTAGTTTTATGAATATAATTATCCATGCTACGTTATGAATATGTTATGAATTATTGGTATAACGCAGAAAGAGCAGCTTTCAAACTGACTCCTGTTTTCCATCCAGAGCATGGGAAGATGCACTCTCAAGAGTAATGTCACTTCTATCTTCTATATGGAACACTGTAGCAGGCCTTAGGATGTCTGTACCCTAAATGTTGCTTTGCCTCTGTCCCCCATGAACCTCAGGTAAGTGAACCAGGTTCTCAGGACTTCACTTTCCCCATCAGCAAAAGGAGGTAAAAAACCTTTTGCTGTAAAGGGCTTTAAGATCTATGGTATAAAATAAGAAGTCACAAACATTCCCCCTTCAATAGGGCATGGGCACTTCAACAGGTTGTGAAATGACCATAACAAAAAGGTCTTTAAAAGGACTCAATGAATATTGCATAGTAAAGATTTTTTTATTTTTAAATGGGAGTAGCTGACAGCATCTGATCTTAATTGTTGTCCTTCACAGAAAGTAACTGTTTAAAACGCACAAGGACTAACCCGGAGGTTGTTTTGCTCTTAGGAAAGCTAAGTAACCACGATCTCAAGTGTTGCTTCTCGATCCTTAATTTTAGTGAAGAGATACATTAAATACACTGTTTCCCACAGCAAGAATTCAAATTCAACTTGCTTCAATACCTTTGAAAAGAGCATTTATTTCAAACTTGTAAATGATTTAAAAGAGAAAGCTTAATTAATAATGTTGTTTCCAGCCAGATGGCCAGCTATTAGTTTTCAGTCATCTCTTTCGGAACAATTCACCACAAGTCTTCAGACGCAAAGGACTTATAAAGCAAATAGATGTGATTGCCCAGCACTCTCAGCGGCTGCCAAAATGTTCAGTAAGACACGGCTACAGGTACAGCAATGTTTAGTTTTTCCAACTCGTGTTGCTGTGGGTCATGGTCGTAAAAGTCCACTAACAACAGCACAATCGCTTGACAAACACACATTTATTTCATTTAACATTTTGTATTTGGATGGCATTAAATTCACATATGGTTATATAATATTACTTAAATGCAAACATGAGGCTACATGTATAGTGTTTCCCCTGGACTTGTGCTAACAGACTTCAAACTTAAGCTCAGTAGCAGACCACTGAGGTATGATGTGTATCAACCAGTCAAAATATTCCCTGTGCACAGGAGGCACCAGCACAGAGATGAATAGATAAATATTACGCAAACCCAGTTAAGGTTTACCACTAAACATCTACGGAATTCTAATATTCTCACTGACGGAGCATCTACATATTTTCAAAGAAAGTTTCCAACAAAAATTAAAACTGCTTTCTTAGTACAAATGAGACGCTGAACAGCAACAGAAAGCTTTTTAAAGTAGCAAAGTATGGGGTTTTGCAACAGAGTCTACCTCTCAAGATTTTAAGAGCTTTCCACAACTGTTATTAAATTCTCTGACATCCTTGTGAGGCAAGTACTGTATTTGCTAGGTAGTTAAGAGTAAGGTACAAGCAGGTTAAACAACGTTACATAGTGGTATGAAACAAAACCTGCTGTTTTCAGTCTTCCCTAACCACAATGTACATTCATTATGCAGTAATCCACAACTGAAAACCTATCTTAATTCAGTTATGACTGGGAAAAACAAATATGCAACTGCAATTCTGTACATGAACTTTCGGCCTATAGTTCTACCAAACGAGCAAAACCAGATTTGGGAAAAAGCTTCAGTGATCAGCTGTCTACCTACACACAAGTTATTTATGGCATCTAATTCAGAGCAAAGCTCAAAACAGTTTGCAGCCTGCCAGCAGACTTTTACTGGCGAAAGAAATCAGCTATGAAGTAGTATTAGCTTTCATAATCAGACAGTGATTATCTACTTTTTTAAAAAATTTACATTTAATTATTTTGTAAAGCTTGTTTCTAATACAGTGGTTTCAAATCAGTTGGTTTCTGCTTTCCACCATTCTAACAGTCATCTTCTGCAAAAACTCCACTGGCCATTAAAAAAAAAAAGCCTCAAAATTTTGAAAAGAAAACAATAACATTAACAGGCCAAAAATATAGTTTCAACTTATGGTGAAGCTTACGTTCACTAAGTCAGGTAAATTTAGGCCCAAGAAGAAGGTATGGAGAAAGATTAGGCAAAGCGTATGCAAGTTTCACCATTCCAAGTCCGTGAAACTCTTACAAGGTAATTAATCTGGGGTCTCCAGAGTTAACTGGAGTTTCGCTTGAAGGTTCCAGGCCAACACCAGTAACTGTTATAGACCTTTCCTCCAACAGGCTGCTGACCATGGGAGAAGAAAGAAAGGATAGATGTTATTAGCAAAGCTTGTGCTCTTCTGAGTTCAAGGCCTGTAATTGTGGGTGGGCTTTATCTAGGCCACGCAAGAGGAAATCCCTACTCCCTCCTGCATTTGTATAGCTGTGTAGCAGGGAGGTGGGAACGGGGCTCAGGGAGAAGCACATTATAAGGGCTTCACCATTGGTATGCAAGCTGGTTAAAAAAATGAAAAAGGAAAAAAAAAACCACAGTGAGAACAGCCAAATGCTGCCTTCTGCACAGGCTCAGGAGCCACTGCCAATGCCAAACCCGCTGCCAGCAGTATCTCAGCTACAAAATGTGGAGGGCCTCTGCCAAGCCACACTAGTGCCCATCAGAAAACCCTCAATGAAACATGAGCGAGAACTCCTCCGAAAATGAAATGCTTTGCAGAGAAGTATCATTTTCAACAAACTTCCAGCTAAATCCTGCCTAGCTTCCTGCCAGATTTCCAGCCCAGGGCTGACAAGTCCAGTCGTCGCGGGACTGCCACGCGCTGCAGCCACGCAGCGTGCCCAGTGCTGAGCCCTCAGGTCTTGCAGGCTCTGCTGGGCAAGCTTCAAGTCCTGCAAAGAAGAACCCACAGAAGCCCCAAAAGCCCTGAATTTAAAAGAGAAAAACGGATGATATACAACCTACAAACACCTCTATCCTCCGTTTCAGTTCACTGCTTTCTTGTGCTGGCCTGACTTTCCTTTCACTTGCATGTAAATCAGAGGTAAATTTACTGAAATCCATGTAATTACACAAATGCAAAAGGAGTGGGAAAAGACTCAGACTCCAGCTGCTTATTAGCCTTTCTTTTAGGCAAAGAGTGCTTTTTAAACACTAATATAATTTTTCAGATACTGTTACACGTGTGCTACAAATTGGCTATGCATCTGACTCAAGGGGAACAACAATTTGTTCCAACAAATAATAATAAGAAAAGGACCTTTCTGTACAGTTCCACATGTATGGAAACCACAGACTTTGTATCTCTATGAAAAAAACCACATCTGGTCTTTCAGAGTATAACAAAATTAAAGGTGCTTGTAGTTGGGTCTTCCCACACAGCAACACTTAAAATCCAGTTATGGAGGGAAAGGAAATTTGGGGGGGGAAAAGTGTTCTCTAGCTGTTAAGTAGATAAAGGAACAACAGTTGCACATTCAACACAAAACCAAAGAGGCATGCTCATGTTCCCAGATGTCTTCTACTAAGCTCAATATTTTTGTGAACTTTAACTGTTCTACATCTGTGAAGAGTAAGTGAATTTCTCTTTTCATGTTCAAGCAACTAGAACAGGAAGGACAAAGTTCTTCCTCTTTTACTGTGAAAAAGGAGAGTCAGTATCAGCAGCCATCATCCAACCATTGCTGGCTGCAGCTTCACCACAAAGGAGGAAATTTCTGTTTTGACTTCCTTTTTTAAAAAGATTGTGTTACGGTTAATGAACGTCACCAATTCAAAGATAATCTCCAACCCTTCCTATGACAAAATTTGTAAGCAAAAGTTTAATGAAATTTTCCGATTAGATAACTACAAATTATGAATTGAGCTAAAGATGGTCCACCTAATACGTCAGCCCTGAGACTCTCCTTCCTGAGGACCCCAAAGCATGGAGGAAGCGAGGGCCCCAGGCTCTCCGACACCCTGTCCCCTGCGATCTTCTCTCCATGATTCACAGACCTCACCTTTTGTAAACTGATGCACATTCCTCCAGAGATCGAAAAGCGGATGCTCATGTTCATGGGGTCAGGCACACGGCCCATCTGTGGTGAGTGCGCAGGTGCCCTAGGACAAGGTAGGCACACACAGACCCCAGTCACACGACTACCTGAAATGTTCAACTTCTTTGCTCTCATAACCTCAGTGCAGAACAGCAAGTGAGCTGTAAAGGTATTTCTGGTGACAAATAAAAGTTATCAAGATCACCTATTCACCTTTCCTAGACTTACACAGGTTACATTTCTAACAGGTATGTTTTACTGGATTTTTATGCATGTTCTTTCATGAGGCCCACCAATGAGATTTATCATTTCATCACGTCTTCCACATCAACAGTAGCTCCTAATACTTTAAAAACACAATCAAATTGACTCCTGGTGGAATAGCATGATTCTGAACACAAGCAGATTGAAGAATCAAACTCACAAGGAACAATGACCATTTTCTCCCCATGCTTCCCGGTGTCCTTTCCCCAGTGCTGCTCCTACCCACGGACATCTGCTACTTCAGAAGTGCATTCTTGATGTAAGCAAGGCCAGTATCAGCAATCATTGCTCACGCTGAGTAACGCCTGTTCACGTGGAGATTCTCCACTGTAGAGAAAGGAACGATGGTTCAGTACTTGGAGCAATTGCTGGGGCACACAATCCCACAGACTTCCTGACCATTTTGAGTAGCCTAAAGTCTGCACCACGCACAGCCATGTAGGATAGAGAAACCTACCTTGTCACTAAATGAGCAAATGTGGATACCCGAAACAGTGCAGCTACAGCAGCTTAGGTTTAACAGGCTTCTTAGTTGACAGTGAAGATTTGCTATTCCAGAGCTCTCACAATTCCTGGGTGATCCTCTAAAAAGCAGAGTGTTATTATTTTATTATTTCTTACCTGGCGGGCTCCTATTACTATGCACAAGTAGTTTATTCCTGCCCACATTTGTGGCCCATGCTTCTGAAGGATCAAGCCTTTAACACACAAAGAGCCAGCTCTGGCTTTTTATTCTGTTTCTACAGAGCCACAGTACCAGTAGCAATCAAACTTTCCTGCTTGCCTAAGGGCAAGTCCCACCATTCTGACAGTGATGGTAAAGAGATGCGTGGGCAAATGAGGATCAGGTCTAAAAGGCTTCAAACATCTTTAAAAGCAGTATTAACCGCAACAATTGACACATTATTGTCTCTTCAGTCACACAGAAAGTTGTACTACCAGTGACAAGTACAAGAGCCCAATTATTAACAACTTCCTTGTCTTTATGTTTGGACTCAAGTCGCATGTAACAAAATGTAATTAGCAAACATTTGCTAAGCTTGGTGGAGTCAGCCTACTAGAACTAGAGTGCCTGGACAAGAACCTCTGCCCTGTCTTTATTCCCCTCACTCCTGTCTGCTCTCTTCACTGCCAATCAACACAATCAGCTTTGGACTGGAAAAAGCTTTTTACACAGCCCATCAAGGCAGACAAGGACAAAAGTTAATTAGGACTATTCATAAGCCTTACTGGAAGAGAGTGCTGCTTCCCATCCCTGAAAATTTAATTGCACTCAACAGAGGAAAGCTAGAAAAAATAATAATAATAATAAAATAAAAAACAGAAAAAGATAATTTGGGAATAAAATCTGATTTCAATTTAATTCAAGCACTGTTTGGCCCTATTCATTTCATAAAGTAGTTCATGCAGGATAATGGCATTATTGTGCATCTAACAGCATTAGAAGCTCCTAATAAATTAACAAGTGAAAATTAATGGCTGCTCAGTCCATTAAATCTTGTTAATTTTATTTTTGTTGCAATAATATAGCGATCACAAGTTTACATTATTAAACCAATATTTATTAGAAGAGCTCATTTTAATTGGATCCCTGATGTGATAATCCCGTACAGTGTGTATTTCTTGATTTCATCAATTTTTTGCATTTATTTCTCATTATATTTAAATGACTGCAATGTTCAGGGTCTTTTCCTAATACTATAAAAGTTAAGCAACCATTTTAAACATTTTATTTCACAAAGATTCAACACTTACTACAGAATATAATGAGAATCTTATGAGTCCTTTCAGAAGCTATCTTAAATATTTTAGTCTTCTGAGAAAGAGGGGAAGGAAAAAAGGCAGAGATATGAATATTTGAAAACATCTCAACAAATAGTAAAATACCCTTTTTCCCCTTAGCCCATCAATGTTCTATATAAACATTGCTGTGTTGTTTTTCAAGTCAAGAGGAGTTTTACTACCGGTTTTAATGCAAAATGTTAGCTGGCCTGCACATCTCAGGAAAAAAAAAAATGAGAGAGAGAGAGACAAAAGGTTGTGTCAATGTTATTGCTTTAGCTTAACAGCAGTGTTCTGTTTTTTAAAATGGCGTAGTGTGGACTAGAAGTCAACTACACACACTATTATCCAGGCTAATATAAGAGGCGGTTACTCTGATGCAAGGGTGGGGAGAAGACGTTGGAGGGGCTGAGGGGAGCAGAAATCTCTGTGCCGGGAGACCTTTGGGGAGATGACAAGGAAGAAGACGAGAAAGGTACTGATGGACAAGTGGGACTGCAGGCAGAAAGTACACCTGACTAAAGGCCTGTGTCCACTTATGTGCTGTATTTCCACCTTCAGACCTGATCTGCAAAGTCACACTAATGCCACAAAAGCTAGTTGCAAACAGATTTGTAAGGCGGTGTCTACCCTGCAGCTATCGCTGCCACAGCTAAACTAGCTCATGTGGGTACTGCTAGCAGCACAGTTGTGGCAGCACAAAGGTTAGGACAGGGCTGTAAAAACCTGCCCATAAAGCTAGGTCAGTACATAGGTTAGCGCACACAGTTCTGTAGCAGTAAAATTACTGGCAACAGGGAGCTAACAAGTATAATGGCAGCTTGACTGTGCGTGCACACAGGGACTCTACTGTAATCATCTCCAGGTCACCACCGTTATGCCAATCTAATCTTAAGTGCAGACACTCTTAAACAACTCTTTGCAATATTAAAGCTCCTCACATATAGGGACAGGCCAAATTGAAAACAAGGTAGTTTAAAATCGGCATTAAAAAAAATATATACAAATTCGTGCGCGGACACACAAAACTATGACTGGCCCTTTGCTTATTACTGACACCAGATGGGCACCAGTCTCAAAAGAAGAACATACTTCACTGTCTTGCAGATAGCCTTTGCCACTTACTATATTTACAGTTTTCATATGTTCCTGGTATCAAGGCAATCCTAAGAACACAGTCAATTCTTGCAAATATTGTGTGGTCAACTACCAACAGAAGAGAAGGTATGCTCACACCCAAGAGGTTCCTAAAATCACTTATGTATTATCCCTGGTTTTCCCCACCAAAATATAAATCATTTAAGGAACGCCTTGTTCAGCTGCTTTTAAAAAGCAAATGTGCCGTGTTTCCATTTCAGTTGGTACATTCTATCCTTATCAGATGAGTTCCATAAGAAATAACACCCACCTCTCTTCAAAACTATTTTCTAAATTAAAAAAAACACCACTTAAAAGAAGGTGTTCCTTACATGCAAGAATCCTGGCTCCCCTAAAACCACTGGTGATATAAAAAAAATAAATACAGGAATAGGTTCAAAAGAAAAATACACAGATGAAAATATATCACAAAATGTCGTGAGATTTATGTCTTAATATGTGTAGTACCACAAAAGCTCCTGAAAGAAAGCGTTTACTATCTTGTCCCATATCAGCAAGACTATATATACTGCACAGCTTTTCGAAATTACTAAGTGCTCATCACATGTTCCTGGCTTCTGCAGTTCAGACCCCTATATAGGTTAAGACTTAAACACTCATCACAGTTCAGCCTAACACACTTTATTTCTAGGGCAAAATGCTGACCGTTTGTCAGGTGCACAGCATGGCCTCTCTTCAGATCAGGAATAGTATTAGAAACTCATTGCTCTTCTCCCAAGGATGAGGTCCATAGGGTTCTGCAGGTTATGTAGTAACGTCAGCTGTAGACTTTGCTGCCATCAGATTCCATGCTTACCATACTCTTTGGTCTCAGAAGCAAACAGAGCCATTGAAAATTCAAAAAATCTGAGAGCAGCTGGAGCAGAGAGACCGCAAACTCGAACACCTGGCTGTGCTAGGGTATGTGCTAATGGCACGCTATCCTCAAGCTTGTCTGAAAAGTGATAAAATTGTCCATCCCGAAAGCTGGGCTTTCAAGGTCAATGCAACTACTACAAAGGATATATTTCAATGGGCAAAAGAATGTGTGTTTTCAACTTTATCACCCAATACAGTATGAAAAAATGTCTTACTGCCATGCAGACCCAGCTTGCTACCACTCACTAGGTCAGCTCCTGACACCAAAGCCCACCAGCTTAGTACATAGAGGTTTAAAGGCAGCTCCCTTCTGGAGAAGGGTGGGCTTTGGCAGCAGCGAGCCAGACAAGGGAAGGAGGAAGGTCCTCTAAACCAGCCATTCTGTCGAGCACCAGTAACTGTGGCACAAGTAACAATCAGATGGTGTGAGACCGGTAGGTTTTTCAGGTGGAAATTACTTTCTGCTCCAGCAGAAAAAAACAAGAAGGGAAAATCTTGCCAGCAGAGCACTACACTGAAAACCCTGAAGGTCTCTTCAGCCTTTTGCTGTCTGCCACAGGTCCTTCCAACAGAAAAACCTGGGGCCTGAGGCATCTGTCACATCATCTTACAAATGGAGCACTTGGAAAAGTAATACACACTGAAAAAATACACAAGCAAATAAACTATTCATTGTTTAATAATCCGTTAGGAGAGAGAATGTAGTATGTACATTTCCAGTTCCAAGTAGATAAAAATGACAGCAGGAATAAATCTGGTATTCCATTTTCTTAGCCCTACTACAAAAATTATTTTTTTTCTTCTCCTTTCTTAAACCAATCCCACCTGATCGCTACAGGAATTTGCTGTGTAGCCCTTCTTCCCGTGAGCAATGTTTCTGCAAAGCTCAAGCACTTTTACCTCTGAAACTTGCTTCGTCTCATGGATACAATAGCTAATTTTGGACTTACCCTACTCCTGCTGGGCCAGAGTCATCACTGGCATAGCTCCACTGTAATTCAGTCTACTGATGCATTACCGACAATGCACAACAGGATCTAATCCTTAATGATGTTTTTTTCCCCCCAACATACTTACTTGACTAAATAATAAAAGGACATATGTAGAATTATTAAAACAACAACAAAAAAAAAACCCCAAAACTAAAACCATACTAAAATTGTCTTGCAAACGCAAATTTCAAGTGACGCCATAATCAGATTCACAGATACATTAGGACAAATGGTGCAGTCCAGAGAAGACACAGCTCTTAAAGTCACAAGGCCTGGTTATAGTTCCAGCTCTGCCACTGACTTCCAGACAAGCTGTTTCACATTTCCACACCATTCCCCAATCTCTGATACATAGGTATTAACCTCTCAGGATGCTGCTGCAGAGGGTCCAGCACAGACTAACCTAACCCTGCTGATTTGCATCTCTGTAATATACGTACTAAACCATAACAAAAGTACATATGAAGTGTCATGTTTAAAAACTAGTGCCAAGGCATAAGGAGCTACCACCAAAATATGCTGACACTTCCCCCACACCAAGGTGTAAGATTTGCAGGATCCAGGCTCCGTGTCATCGGTGAACATGAAATGTTTCAATTTCTGTACAGATTTCCTTTAACGGAGCAAGGTCTAGGGGCAACAGACATTCACTTCTGCACAGCAGGAACAGCCAGGACAATCTCTGGAGGTGATCATATTTATGACTTGTGATATCTGCTTGTATTGTTACTTATTTTCAAGCTTTAAAATTATTTTTCTAAATTAAAGCATCATAGTCCACCCATCTCTTTGCTTCCTTTGAATCATAAAATATCAAAACCTTCCCCCCTCAACCACCTTGTTACTAGTAAAAGAAGTACCAAGAGGCTTCACGCTCTGCTCCCTAACAGCTCAGCATCAGCTAGACACAATACCCAGGTCACATCAGCAGGGCTGCTCAAGTCATTTTCTTCTTTTGAAATGGTAAGTACTTCAGGGAAGTGGTTTAACTAGGGTATAATCTATGTGGAAAGCACACTGCTTACCAAGAATTTAAAAATATAGGTTTTAAGGCATTTGTATTGGGTGGTAGCTCTACAGCCTTTGATTTCTTCTTCAACTAGGCGAAGCCAGAGAAACCGTAACAAAGGCTGAGAGGTCTATTTGCATTACTGGCCAAAATCTTAGCCACAGTCATTCACCACCAAAAAGATAAGGAGACTTTATTTTTCCTTTAAAAAAACCCCACTATAGTTGTTGGAAGAAAATTTTAGGAGTTCCAAATACCCACATTTCTAAGCTACTTGCTTCACTTTTTCATGCAACAGATGCTGCTTTGTATTAGCCACTGCATATTAAATCATTCTGACAACCAAGAAAGCGTACATTTGTTTGTGCGAGAGAGAAGCATGAATACACACACACACAGATATCTTCTCACGCAGAAGCATACAATTATGCAGCATTCAAATATTTGGGATGAACTTTGGCCTTTGTTTAAAAAAAAAAAAAAAAAAGTACCCTCAAACAACAATCAGTAACAGAATCAGCAGTCATCTGGCTGAGCTCACAGAAATCAACAAATCTTCAGCAATAAAATACCACTTGTGGCCAGCTATTTGAAAGTTACTGGGAGAGTTTTTCTTAGATGGGATACTTATATACACGTCCGTTATGATTTATGGATGATCTCGGAACGGAGGCTAAAAGTAAAATCCGTGTTAATTCAAAAAATGGAAAAAAAATCAGTTATATTCACCCTTACGTGCTTTTTTTCTTGCACTCCAAACAACCCCCTTCAGCTATGCCATTTGCATTCCCGATTTAAAAAGTAATTTGAAAACATACGCACAGCAGGGCTCTAAATCACCTCTTCAGAGCAATATCTGTCTAGCTAATATGGAAGAAACTAAGCAACTCAAAGAAAACCAGTTTCCTGATACATTAAGCAAAAGAAAATCTTAATGTAACAGTACTAGAGACCACGCTGAAACTTTTGACAATGGGAGTATCCACGGTAAGTACAACTGTGATCCAGAGCGCTTCCAACTTTTTTTTTTTTTTTTATCTCGGCTGGAGACATATTTTCTCCCCTACATTCCCCTCTTACTTTCTTCCTCTCTTGTTACTAGAGAGTAATCCAATTCTGTAGCCAGTTAGGGTTTGGGGGTTTTTTTTAAGCTATATATAGAGCCAGGCTAGAGCATGCGGGAGAGGACTAGCACCGCACCGGAGTGCAGCGGGGCTGGAAAGCAAAACAAGCCCTCTCCCAGGCTGTGCCAGAGCACGCCGAGTCCCTCGGGAGAAAGCTGCTACCGAAGGGCTTCCGAGCCCC
>WAAD01030122.1:46351-178242 GCA_013389945.1 Fregata magnificens | reverse complement strand
TCACCCGGCCCGCGGTGCGGGTTCGTCCCCCGCAGGGCCGCCGGGGCCGTGGGCTCACAGGGAGGGTCAGCGCGGCCGTGAAAGCCCAGGCGCCTGGGACAAGTCCCGTCGGGGGGGGAGGGGGGCGGCAAAAATAAGCGACAAAGTCCCCTTCGGTGAGAGGAAGGGACGGAGGGTCCTCGGGCAGGGTGGGATGGATGCGGCCCCCGCCGCGGCTGTTTCCTCAGTGGAAAGGTGTGTTTCCACACAGAGGTAGCTGAACACAACTTGGTCGGTCGTGCTCAGACGATCAGCGGTTTTTGTTTCAACCTCTTTAATTTACTATTCCATTCCTTCATCTTTCCGCCCCAAGCACCAGGTACCCGAATAATTTTTGCCCTGTATCAGGCGCAAATGACACCCTGGAGATGTTTACTACCAGACCTGGTCAGAAATTCTCAGACGGAATATTTTTGTCAGAGGACGGCAGTTCGTTCAGATCTAGGTGTTTTGTAGAGATGCTTCGGTTTTGGCTGACTCGGTGGCATCCAGGTGAATTTCCAGTTTCTCACTTTCCATTGCTGGACAGACTGGGCTGTCACACTCCCCAGTCTCTAGCATCGCCCTCTCCACGACGAAAGGGAGCCCAGGCCCTAAAACCCACGTGAACACAAACGATGGCTCCTCAGGGCTCCAAGTTCTCTGATAAACCACCCTGAAACAGTGCCAAGCGGCACGCATGGCAGCCTGGCAAGCAGCAAGGAGGCTGGGGGCCACCTGCAGAGTCACCAGGTGCCTCCGCTGAGGCTGGTTCACGCTTCTGAACTCCAGCTGCTTCACAGCTCCCTGCAACAGCTGCCCAGGAAGAAAGGGGTAAAAGTTTTGGGGGACCCGGCTCCGAAATTCTGAGGTTTAGAGCTGAGATACACTTCCCAGTTTTCTCCATCCTATCAAAAGAGATGATGGTGAGCCCGAATTCAGGAAGCCTCCGGGGCTGCTCGGCAGCTCCCAGACACACAGGTTCTTGCCAACCCACATTCACATATTCCAGGTTCCAGTGCAACCCAGTGGGGAGACTCCTCGAAAGCCGGCATCCAAAAACTTCCCGTGCCTGCGGATTCGAAGCAGCCAGCCATACAGATTACCTTGCGGCAAGTTAGGAACCTATGGGCTCAGACGGCGTCTGAGGCTCAGAGGCAACTGGCTTGGCTTTCACAGGGGTTTAAAACAAACGCGTGTTTTATTCTAAACTGACAGTACCAAATTTTGAAATATTAATATTGGGTACAAATTAAATACTCCCTTCTCTTTATTTTTTTTTTCTCCAGCATTCTCATATTATTCCCCAACATGCATTCCCTGAGTGTCTTGAATTTTGGAGGCTCACCACTAAAATTTTGGAACGTTGCCCTGACCCAGTTTTTGGCTGCCTCGGTTGAGATGCCTGAAGTACAGAGATGTGGAACCCCTGTAGATGATCCCAACATCATTTGAGGAAATAGTTCCTCAACACCTCTAAAACAACGCAAAACAATTTTGACACTAATTACACTAAAAGCAGGATGCCTAAATTACTGACTGTTGCTACTGCTGTTGACTTGCTGCATGTTTGTGTTTTTCTGAAAAGGCCTAGTTCCTGATAGCTGGTGATTAGTTAAGAATCTGAACTTTCATTTTAAAAAAATTCTTTTCCCCACTGTAGAGACTAACCTGAATTTGTGAACCAAGTGAAACACAGGTGGTGAAGTTAAATACATTTTTTATGTAGAAATAAGTACTTATTACAATTTTAAACATGGTGAAGTTTAAAGTAATCTTTTTCTATTTTCCTACTTCTTGGCCCAGCACGTTTTGCAGCTAAAAGAAGCCCAGAACAAGACTGAGCGTGAAGGGCCTGTCTCAGACCTGGCAAGTCAATGCTAAGTCAGGGTGGTCTCAGCGCAGTTTTCTGTTGGAGTTTTCTGCATCCCTTTCTTTCTAGGTGTTCTGGCTAGAAAATTATGGGGACCGTCCCATACTTTTTTCGTCCAGAAAGTTTGCAATAATACTCAAACCTCATCTCTACACTCAGAATTCACGCTGTGACCTCAGTTCAGCAGGGCTTCCAGAATTTTCTGTACATATTCATGGGCTAATCTTCACTCCGTTAACAGTCATATCACAAGTGATCGACTGGGTAAATTTGAATAAGGGGAAGGAGAGGAAGAGCTGAGTGGTTTGCTCACACTTGTACAGTGATTTAGTGGCAAGAGGGTGAATAGAATTTGCTAAACGCTAAACCGAACTGGGTCTCGCTTACAGTGTCATAAACGAGGTGTAGGCAGCGAAATCACTGATCTAAACTCTGGGCCACAGCAGCACTGTGAACACTACTGAAAACAAACATTTGGTTTCAGGATGTAGAATTAATTTTTAAGATTAGGGACATGACATTTTATGGAACTGCTCATGTGCCTGCTGGGGTTACCCATCAGAATGAACTGTTCTATCAAAATATGACTCTCTGAACCCCTAGACAGTAATCCTTTATTTCAGAGAGTTTTGGACACTCTCATAGTGGAAAAATTAACAGACAGGAAAAGACAGGACCATCCCAATTTTGCATGGTCTGGATCTGTTCGCTGGTTTAAAAAATGTCTGATGCCTTGGAAGCCACCACTAGGCAGGATAAGTTTATGGACTTATTTGTGATACAATTTTTTCTTTGCATTTTAAAAATAATTATCTTTGTATGTTTGTGGCATAGTACAGGTTCAGGGACTTCACTTATTGCAGTTTGCTCTTACTGAAAAATAGAGAGAGAGATATAGTCTGCAATAATGTGAGAAAACCGTATACTTGGTTCATATACTTGAAGAAAAAACCCATACCCTTTACGGCAATCTTGCATTTCTTAACCTTTTACTAATACACTAGCACCTGAACAATTACTAAAAAATAATGTCTACATACCTCATTTATTAATAGGGTCAATCAATGAATAGGAGCAGAATTGAAACTTTACTTTCACAGAGAGAAAAATTTGGCTTTGATTCAGGACCAGTATTAGCAGGAGAAACAAGAAGGTGTCCTCTGAAGCTCACACATGTGCATACGTACCTTTATTAGAAATATTTTTAACAGCTTTTGAGACTGAAGGATAGCTTCTGTGCTTCACTCTGTGTTCCCTTTATATCCTTCAAGTAGCGAGAAGGGAGCGAGGGATTTTTGGGCAGACACGAAGCTGGTTCCATCAGCTCCCGCTGCTCTCCCCAGCACCTCTTGTGCAGGGGCGTGCTGGAACAGGCAGGCTGGAGGAAGCGTGGCCAGAGCACGCTGTTCTTTGGCTACGCTCAGCTGACAGACGGTTCTTAGGGGAGCCTGGTGCCTGCTGAAACAGCTCCCAGGCTGTCTTAACATGCAATTGTGGCTAGTTTGAAAATCAGGGAGTGGTTGAGAACCAGCTTCTAACGTACTGCCCCCATCTCTCTTTCAATCACTTAGTGAAATATTAAGTATAATTTCCTATGTGGGTATTACCTGTATGTGGAAGGGAATTTTACAATGGCACTGACCAAGACAGCAGAGAAGCAGGTGGACAGCCTGTGAAGTTCACAGCAGATAGGTATTTACTAGAGCAGCTATGAGGGCTCTGACCTCCTCAACTCCATTTGCTCCACGTTATGTAAGTAGCAGCTGCACTGAAGGGTGAGATAGGCAGCAGTGAAAATGAGGAGAGAGTTTTAAATTAGGTTATATTCATATGTTAACTTGTAAATAAGGGCTACGACATTTCACTTTGAATCTATGTCACATATAATATGCATAAACAAGGGAAAGTGTGGGAGCTTTCCTTGGTTAAGGTAATATATATATATATGTAGAACAGCATTTATATGCAAGCAAACCTATCTTAATCACTCAGAACAAACCTACAGGAAAATAACTTCTGGGGTGAGTCATGAAAAAAGCAAGGTCATTCTAAGTTAATGTCTTCAGAGTTCACTTCAATGCTGTGAAATATACAGCTCAGACAAATCCTTTCAGGGTACAGCAATTACTCTTCTCTACATATGAGAAAACATATACGTATACAATAAAAAGTTGCTTTGTTGAAAATTCATGATGCTTAATACACACAAGCTAATTCACCTGGATGCTCCAAGAGGCTCAGTAGTGTAAAAATCACACAGCCACCTCTGACCAAAGGTCTAGTTAAGCCAGAATCCTGTCTGTGACCGTGGCAGTACCTCTTGCCTAAGGAAAAAATACAAGGCAGCAGCATGTCCAGAGTGATCCTTCTTCTAATATAGTCTCCCAATTTTTGGTAATTATTTGTGTAGGTACTCCTGAACTGGAGTTGATCTCCCCAGAGAGCCACGGATAGGCCATTCCTACCAAGACCTCTCTGCTTCTGACTTACATAGAATCATAGAATCATTAAGGTTGGAAAAGACCACTAAGATCATCAAGTCCAACCGTCAACCCAACACCACCATGCCTCCTAAACCAGGCCCTGGAGTGCCACGTCTACACCTCTTTTGTACGAGTGGCCTCCACTAGACGCCCGTGTCCCATCTGGGACACAGAATAGAGCTACTCTAAAGATGAACTGAAATTGTCCAATGAAAATATATTGCCTCTAAGATTCCCTTGTTACTTATTTTACAAACTGGACAGTACTTGGCGACCATACAGGAAGAGAAAGGGCAGTGTTGTGGCTAGGGCAGGTGAGTGCTTTCCTGGCAAACTGGAGTTTTCCCCTCTCTCTCACTGCTCCCGGGTGATACGAGGCAACTTCAGCCAAAATGGTGCGTGTTTATTGTGTGCACCTCACTCTCGGGAGGTCTGGCTGCTCCCCTGGGGTCAGGTCTGCAGCAGGGCACACACAGCTGCACGGGAAGCTGGCGAGAGCTCTGCTTCAGTAAAGCGGGACGTCCTGGTGGTCAGGGTCCTTAAGGACTTCCTTAAAAACACACATCTAGCAGAGTTTTGCAAGTGGCAATCCTAATTCTGGTTTTCCCTGGTCATTGAAGGCTTGGCTTTGAAATCTTAATATACCTTATATGACAACTCTTAACACGGTTTACATGTGTCCAGCAAGTGACAGGAGATGGCAGTCAATAGCATTGAGGATAGTTCTTTGGTTTGGGTTTTTTTTTGTTTCATGAGAGACAATAAAGCATCTTGCTGGGGACACCACAGCATCTTCCCCTGCACAGCTCCTCCCAGAACAGGAGAGGTGCATACAGGGACACAACAGTTTCCCAAAGCTGAGCCCTCAGTTGAACCACAATCACTTGGATAAGGCCTTCTAATCTTTACAAATGTGTTAACAGCCTGAAATTAATATGCTTTCAATTAACCTGGAGATAAAACTGCCTACTAGTATAGACATCCATTAGGCCGTGCAGATATCCTGACGGCACAGAGTGGAGTATTTTCAACACCCGGCACTGCGAGGTGGCAGCACCTGCAAACGCTCAGCACTGCCGAGACTTTGCATACAAGTAGCTGCTGTCAGGCTGTTCCTCGGTGGGATTGCATACACAGACACACAAACACAAACACTTGCCTGTTCCAAGTCTTGCAACCTGAAATTTTGTATTTTTTAAAGTATGCCATGTGGTTCAAACAAGATCCACATGCTCAGTTATAGGGAAGTTTCTCCTCATAAGACATTTCCCTCCTCTGGTTGCTAGAGTGACCAGGGTCCATGTAAAATTACACAGATAGTCTCTTGCAGTAAAAAAAGCACCAGTGAAAAAGCTTGCAGCCAGAAAAAAGAAAGAAATAGGCCAGGCACCAAAGGCCCAAACACAGAGGCTCGTTACAGGTAACACAAAAACTCCAGCTCCCAGCCACAAACATTTTATTTGAGATTCTTTTCTTATGTCCATATATGACTGTCTGTCCCTTCTGAATTCCTTGCTGTGTCTACACCCTTTTCTTTGCCAGGGCACATCTGTTGAAGTCTTCATTTTGGCTTTTGAAGTGGGCACTTTAAACCCAGCTGAACTTTAAAAAAGATCCTGAGCAAAGGCCTTTAACAAGTAAATATAAATATATTATTTTTATGAATAGGCCCCTGTTTTCACATGTTCCATTTGCAATGCCCTCTTGTCCACAACTGCTGGCATGTCAAACCCTCTATGGGAAGAATACAGTTCTGGAGAAATACACTTTTCTTTGTTGTGCACAAGGGAGATTCTCAAAGAACATTCTGACGACAAATTTCACCCGTGCTGCAGGGGGAAATCCCACCATTGTGCTGCAGTCTTGGGTAGCAGAACTCCCCCTGGAACTGACCCCCCCGCACTATAGGGAGATCCTCATCCAGATTCAAACTGTGTGGCTCAGACACCGTCTGCTTGCATTTGTGCTGAACCTGGGCAGAGCTTGAGGCTGCTTGTAACATACATCCACGCACATACACACCAGAGAACAAATGCTTTGGATCTCAGCCCTGCCTCACCGAAGTCAAGTGGGAGTTTACTAATTTCAATTACTATAGAGTTTAGCCAGTAGTTTTTATGTGGTGGCTCCTCTACATTAAAACCAACAGTTAAAGGCTGCTTACTTTTTCATTTTTGAGGTTCACTTAATTGAGAAGTGCCATTACCCTCCTTTTTGTTTTAATTCTTTTAACCTGAAATGCAGTTGAGGCCCCACAAAGGGACTGTCATTCTCATCTGAATCAAGAATCCTCTTTAAGGCAGCAGCAGTAAGGAGTGGCGTGGAATTATTTGCCCATGAATAATATGTTAATATTTATACATAGCTTGCTTAGATAAGAAAAACAACTTGAAGATTTATGGGAGAAGCTCTGTATGGCCACGCTTTGTGGAGCAACTTTTCAAGCTCCATGTAGAATCCCAAGTGTTGATTTTGCCTCCTGACAGTTTAATGTGTAACCCAAGAAAGTGCATTCTTCAAGATCAAAAGGAAAAAAAAAAAGGGTAAAAAAGGAAAATCAAACCACTACGATCTGCCTGCTCTGCTTTTCTGCTGGGAGTTTCACTACATTTTGAAGAGAGCACAGTCACATTAATATGGGGATCCTCAAACAAAGCTGAACTGGAGAGAGTCCATGAGCTGTGCATGTACACATACAAAACCCGTGGGTTTCCTTTTTTCTTTAGTCTTCTTCTGCGTGCTTACTATTGCAAAAATGCAGCTTTGCTTTTTCATAAAATTTTCATAGTCCTACTTAGGCTATAGGAACGGCACAGAAGGGGAAGAGAACCACAAAGAAATGCTCCTGCTCTGTGTGTGTGAGAGAGGAGGGATGTTTACTCCTTGTTTATTTGTTCTAGGGGGGAATAAAGTGCTTTGTGTGAGGGCTCTTTGCTAGTGAGGCTGAAACGCTCTCAGGGCCCCACTAGAGCATTGCCAAGTCTGTCAGGAGAGGGGAAAGCAATCTGGGCTGACTGCCCTAAATTAAAACGAAACTCAAATCAAATTCACTTTAAGCACACAGTATAGTACTTGATATGGATGCTAAAGGCAGAATTACCCGCTCAAGCATTAAAAACTCCTGAGTCAAGACCCCAGCATATCATCAAATGGGCTTAAAATTGTAGCAATTAAATTAAAATAATAATGCTGCTTCCTTTTTTCTGCTCTTTTTTGTATCTCAAAGGGTTCATGTTTCCTACCTTGTCTGGGCCCACATAAGAGATGAAATGAAATTAAGGCTGAGGTTCTGATGCAATTATGTGTTTCCGGGAGCTAAGGGCTTTAAGAAACATCACCTGTGTGAGGCTTGCAGTAAACTTGTGAGAGGTAGGAACAGTGCAAAAGAAACCAGAGCTGTGGAGAAAATGCAATTAATTATAAATTTACCTGAGATACTGAACAAATTAAGGAAACCTCAAATGCTGCATTATTGTAACACGTCGAGATCCTACACTATTTGTTCTTTCTTTTAGGATGAGCTAACCAGCAAAATTTGGACCTGTATCAAGATTTCAGACCAAAGCTCAAAGCTGCCTACATAAGGCTTCTTGTTGGGTTTGATACGAGGCTTTGGGATTTATTTTTTTTTAATGATAATGCCACATCACTGGTTATAAGGCTTTTTGTAATGTATCAAAGAGCAATTTTTTCAACATTGATGGCCTTCCTCCCCCCATGGAGTTGGGAGTAGAATTGAAAATCACATGCTTCAGCACTCAGAGAGTCCCGGTGAAGTTAACGGAAGCCAATTTAGGCACCTGGGTACAGCCTTGATAGAGATTTTCAAAGAAGGCACATGTGATTTTTATGTCCTTACTACTATTTTTTGCCTTTAGAAATCTCTTTCATAGCTTAACTTCAGATGATACCTCTTCATGAAAACTCTGTCCTCTGTTTACTTATTAGCACTTATAGATGTCCTTTATAGATTTATGTATTTTAAAGTCACTGAAACAAATGCTGGGGGTCTTGGAGGGGGGAGTGAAAAGTAAGGAGGCTATAGATAATTTCAGTTACCTAACATTTATTTGTCTTAGTCACGCAGAACTGGATCAGTGCAGCCGATACGGAACGATGATTAGACTAAACCCTGAATCTATATTCCCATGTGATCACCCTCATTATCTCTGCTATCAAGGTTGATCTGACAACTAACTTCTATTTAGAATCAGCTATACTTCTTTTCCCCGCCTACCCCAAAGGCACCAGAGTTGTTTGCAGCTCCCTACTTAGAGAAAGGAAAATGTAATTTACGCCTACAGTGCAAGGAAGGAGCTGGGTAAAAGAGAACTGGCTTCTTTATCCTGGGGGGCCTGAGCCAAAACCCATTACAGGCAAGAAATCAGGGTTTGTAAGGCGTTTGAAGATCCTTGTGTTAAAAAACACAGAATGCTATAACTCAGTTATTAAATGTCCATTGATTCCTTGCTTTCTCATATACATTCGCATAAAAAAAATGCATATATATTTCAGTATCACTTGTAATACTGCATAAATTGTTACAGCCTAAGCCCAGCACACTTGACCTTTAGTCATGTAGACAAACTGCTGAAAGTAAGACTATTTTTACAACAAGAGGGTACAGAAAATATTAGTAACAATCACGTTAGGCAGAAATTTCTCTATGCTATATACTTACAGGATATTGAGCGTGCTGCTAGATAAAGCGTATGTTTAGTACATGGGCCCATATCTCTGCTCTGGTCTATAGGGGCTGACCTCCTGGCTGACCTTTCTTTTAGTGAAGCTGACTCAGTAAATGAGAAATGGTTAACTTGCCTCCTGTACCATCACTCTTTCTGACCAGATGCGGTAATGACAAACCAGAGGTACAAAGGTTCACAGAACTGATCGTTTCCAAAAGATGCACTATTCCTAAAAGAAAGGCAACCACGCTAGGAACTAAATTTGCAATGAAAGGGTACAAAGATGGTCTTTTTCAACTCTGATTTCTGGTTTTGGTTTTGCTTGTGTTTTCTGGCTTGTTTTTTAAAAACTTAACCAAGCTTGCTGAGGTGGAGATTGAGGCATGTTTGAAATTAGTCAGCTCATTTTTGATTTCTTCTGACAATTCTGAGAGTTACGAGTTCTCCTCAAAGATTGTTGAGTTGTAACCTGAGGATCTCTTGGGTCTGGAGCCTGGTATGGTGTGGAAGGTGGCTTTTACACACTGCCCAGTTGTCAATAGTTCCCACTGGCTATTAAAACGGGGGCTGGGGAGCAAGGGGGAGGAGGCTATAAGGGTGCTGTGAGCAGGGAAGAAGAGGATCCAATATCAATGTCATTTCTTCATCATCGGTTTGTGCTTCTATGGGAGGAGAATCCTGAAAGGGCCATTGCTACTGGGGTTATGAGGGCTCTGCAAGGCAGGATGAACGCAAAGCTGCTGCAGTGCAAGGCAGGATTTGAATGGATTTAGGTAAGCTGAGAATTTGGCCTTCGCTCTGCATTTGGTTGGTACTTGGTAACCAGAGGGACTGTGCTACGTAGCAATTTGTTTTGATATTCTCGGCCCCTTATTTTATGAAATATTGGCTTCATTTTATAAAATACCTCTGAGGCAAGAAGGGAAACCAGGCAAGTTGCAAAATAATTCTCTGATCAGCCACTCAAAGCCCCATGAGATCTATTATTCTGACAGCAGATCTCCCCATGATGCATGCAAACTCAATTCCCACTTCTGCACTGTCATGTCAAAACTTGCATCCATCACGCTCTCACAGGCTGCTTCAGCCCTTGGCCAATTTTGGTACTACCTGAGGTATGTGAAGCAATGTTCTTTCTCCTGATATTTGAAGACAGAGAGGCCTCAAGTAGGGGGAGAAATTTGAAGGCAGCCACCCAGATGTTGCTGCCGCAATGTGGGAGACAGAGGCTTTTGTCTCTGCTGTCACTAAAGCTAGAGAACAATTTATCTGATTTGTGCATGGAGCAACATTATGTGTCTTTCCATTGTGTGCAAACATTTCTCTTGCTTAAAATGTTACACTTAATGGAGCAGTTAGTCCTTAAAGCTACAGTGTTTGTTTTTCTTTGATATAATTAAACCTGGAAGAGACCAAGTCAACAGTTTGCCTGTATACAGGATTAGACTTCCCTGTTGCTACTTGTATAGCTCAATAGATTATGTGCAGTGCTTTGCACAAATACAGTAAGACCTAAATACCTTATCATTGATTCATCTACATCAGATTTAACTCCCTTCTCACACTAAATAATTAATATATGTTGCCTGAGTGATTAACACACCAGAACTGATGAACACTGGACAGTTAAGAGATAAGCTTAAGGAGTAGAAAGTTGACAGGGAACTGTCTCGTTCCCATCCACCCATTCTTACCCTCTCAAAAAAAAAAAAGAAAAAAAAAAAAGGAAAACAAAAAAAGAAAAAAGGCAATTGTTCAAATTACAATGGAGTGGGGATGAAGGCATAAAGCCATCTGAGAGAGAAGAAACGGCATTATGAATAGACTGGAAAACTTTAAATTCTGAAAAGGGAGAATGGCAGGGCTGCGATGCAGCTGAGTGCTGAGCTATGTGAGGAGTCAGAGGTGAGGAGAAAGGGAAGGACAAGGGAAGTCAGGGCCTGACCATGCAGGGCCGGTGGTGAGGCATGGGGAGGGGTAAACGATGCTCTTTCCCACCCAGAGGATGGTGCAAGCCTCGGGCAGGAGTGGAGGAGAAAGTCACCATGGCGGAGGAGAAGACCAAAGTCAACAGAGTGACCTGGTAGCAGTGCTGGTGGAGCAGGGGAGGAGAAGGTTCTCAGGGAAAAAAAAAACCAGAACAGTGTGTAGATACAAAAGGAAAAGAGTTGCTGAGTGAAGAGGCCTTGAGGTTTTTCCAGGGCTAACATGTATAAGGGATCTTCACTGGACTGGGGAAAGGGGAGGATGGGCTGACAGAAGAGTTGGAAAATAGGAGTTCAACGAAACAGACAGAGCAACCTCAGGGTCCTCTTACATAAAAAGAAAGGTTGCAGGGCTGAAAAGAAGAGGACACAGCAAGGCAAAGGTGAAGCTAAGGAGGGATTGGATTTCTTTGTCCTTAAGAGATTTTATAGCCAATGCTATGTTAATTTTGTGTAGTGCCAAAGACAACATAAACTGTAGAGAAAATCAGATCTGTAGTGGTTGAGGATGTAGAGAAACAGTCAATTGTATGTTTAACAGGAAGTCAGAGAGATCAAAGGGTTTTCAAAATGGTTTTGTTTTTAAATGATACCCTGGCTTTATTTTGTTTAGATTGAGCTGGGGGCCACTCTGAAGAGGATAAAAGGAGAACAGAAATGTGTAACAAAGACATTTCCCCTCTCCTTAATAGTCAGGGGAACTTGACATCCCCGTCAAGCAATAGCACCATTCTGTGTACTGCTGCAAGAAAGGAAGCTATCTTATCCTTGGAAGGAAAGACAGATGTTATCTTTTGGAAAAGAGGTAAAATTCTGCAGAAATTCAGTGCTGCTAATAAACTGTTATGACAGTGTGCAATTTCATTTCCAGCGAACAATGCATGTCAAAGGCCTGAATGCTACAGCGGTTAACACAGAGGATAAAATAGAAAACAAGCGCTGCAGAACCAACACTCTCTGGTAACATATCCTTCCAAATATTCTTTTCATTTTAAGAGTTAAATTAGATATTTACTTTTAGCTATTTTCATCTCAATGTGAAGGGAATTAATGGGAATGGCAGTCTAGCTTGTAATGAATTAAGCTAGAATAATAACATTAGACCCTGGAAAGAGAATTCTCTAAAAGATCTTCTGTGAAAGGGAACATCTTGTAACACTTCTGGAGCAGGCCCTGGGCCCAAATTTTGCAAATAAATTAAGTGTATGCTTAAATCTGCCTTTGTTCATCAAAACACTGAAACATCTTTATAGTTTTTTCCTGATTTAGAATGGATTTGAGTGAATACTTAAACATGTAGTTGTTTTGTAGGACTTTGAACTTAATGTGCAGTCAATGCCGTGCTTCAGTTTCATACTCCTGGTACGTGGGCAGCATTATGAAGCTCAAACCTTAACTTCCAGTTAAAACAGGATATTAAAGATTACAAGTTAGGGGATACAAGAGGAAGAAGGGGTTCTCCATGGGAGGCACGTATGCCCTCTGTGCTTCAGAATGAGGAACAAACAAGAGGCTGTTTCCTATTTCTGCAGCCACGGCTGATGTTAGTATCAGAGTCATAGCAGCCCCTGCCAGAGTTACTACAGTTAAGGTGGTGCCAGCCTTTCCATTAGAAACATTATAGACACCATTTAATAACTTGGCCCTAAATACTTGCTTCAGGCTGAGACTTGGCATCGAAAATTATCAGTCCTTCAGCAATTCTGAAGACATTTCCCTCCTCCCCAGTCTTGAATATTCCACAAGTATTTTAGTGCAGAATATCTATGATTTTTAAAGTTTCCTTTTGGGTAGGTATTCCCATCATTTCAAAACAATTTCATCTCTCTGAGTGAACTGTGACACCATCTTGCTCATCAGTGCAAGGGAAAGCTGCAGTCTTTAGCTGAAATCTTCAGTGTACAGAACATGACATACAAATTGTTTATGATATGAATTATGGCCTCTCAGGTAGCTTCTAAATACGCACATATTTCTATCTTCCCTTTTGCTATATCATGCAGCTGAGGACCTCAGAGCGATCTGTAAGCCCCGTAAGCCCTCTCTTAGCATCATCTTTACCAGCGTAGGCCCAGCTTTTTGTCTCTCTGTTCAGGCTGTCAACTAAGACCTTCCCACCAATGCACCCAGTTTGTTCTTTTTCTGCTTATCACTCATGGATGACTTTCCATTTAATGCAACCGTTTTAGGGATGCAGGAGGCACCTACACCTTGATGTCTTTGCCTGCTGGCAGGGCTCTTCATCCCTATCCTCATGCCAATGACACAACTGTTTGGCTACATTGCTGCTGAGGGCAGTGATCATAGCGGGATGGGGGAATCGTGCCGCAAATCTCTATCTCCCAGCTACAGAGAGGCGATGCCTGGGTGGGAGCAATGTGGGTTACCCCTCCTTCCCTATGGCATGCAGTCCCAATGTGAGAGGAGAGAGGCTGTGAAACCCCATTTTCCCTTCTCTAGCCACAGCTGTGGTTGAGTTGATGAGTTTTTGTTCCCTTTTTGGCATATGCTCCTACTTCAGCTTCACCCTAGCTCGTAAGGATAAAGCTCTACTTCAGCTCTCCGCTCTCATCCCATGGTGGCACGCAGAAGTGTCCAGGGGCGGTGAGTCAGGCAGCCCTTTCTCACCCACAGGCAGCTGCCTGTTGGGTTTGTGGTCTCCATCAGCAAAATGCGAGGAACCTTCATTTCACTAACCTTAACACAAGGCTTACAGTGTTCTCCATTTGACTGAGGTTGCCCTCAGTCCGTCCTTTTGTTTTCAAACCCTAAAGCCTCTTTAGTTTTGGGATTCCCCATAGCTTTTGATGGCAGCTGTTGCTGATCACCTGGGGATCACCCACTTTCCTCCTCGAGGCCGGGCCCATGGATGCTTTAGATTCAGCCTCAGATGCAGGCAGCGTGTCCAGACCTGGCGAGAGGGCAGCACACGGGGCAGAGAGCCAGCAGGAGAATTTCCCTGCTGCAGGAAAGAGACAGCTCTGCCTCGTGAGTCAGGGCCACGCACCTGCAGAGCCAAGGCTGTGCTGAAGAGCACCCATCCCTACCGAAAAGGGCATTTGTTCGAGACAGGTGGTCAGCAAATGTCTTATCTGCCCCACAGATCGCCAAGTGGCAGCTCTTTTAGGCCATGCCACATATCAGCTGGAAGGAGGAGACGTGAAATACGGCAACGCTGGAAATCCCGCAGAAACAGAGATGCTGAGAAAAACAAAGCCACCCTCAGAACACTTAGGTTTTTTTTTTGCCTTCTCTGACTAAAGGAAATCTTTTCTACTCTCGACAGAGAGGGGAAGAAATTACATTGCCTGTAGTAATGCTGCCCTGAAGGAGGAACTAACCTGGTTCACTCTGGTGTAACAGAGAGCAGAAAGTTGCTGAGGTGCTGAGGACTCGTGTGCCGCTCACACTGGCTCTTCTGAAGCAGTATTCACCAAATCAGCACAGAAAAATGCCTGGCACCCAGTCACTAACCTGAGATAACTTAGCCTAACAAGAACATAGAGTCTTCAGCCTGACATTCCTTTGAAGGTGTGCAGCATTCACTCATTCACTTGACTCGATTTTAAGGAATAAAATAGTAGATTGGGCCCCTAAACCACATAGTTGTATCTATATGACACCTCTCAGTGGCTCCGAAGTAGTGATCCTTGCTGTCTGCTGCCTTCTTACTCCGTTCTCCCCGCTCTCTCTGGCAAGTGGCTGCCTGGGTGGAATTTCCCCGGTGACTACACAGGCAGTTTGGCAGTTGTGCTTACGCCCGGGGCTCCCTGAAAGCCTGGGAGATCCTGCAGGCGTGCAGCAAGCCCGGTGCTTTTGGAAAGCGTTGGACCTACCGTGTGCACAATGCTCAGGCAGAGCAAACATGTGCCTGGAGTTTCCAGACCTCCTGCTGCTGCTTGAAAGGTCTCGGGGGGGGATCTCCCACGGTACCTTCCACCCTGATAACCAAGCCTTGGGGGACCCTGGCATGGTTTATCTTGGAGGGGCTTTACGGCTCTCAGGGTCCAGCTGTGATGTCCCAGGGACCACACAGGCTGAATGGGCTGGATTGTCATTGTGACAGGACCTGTGTGAAAGTCAGGAAGGACAAATGAAGCCTGTGGTCTGGCTCGGGGTTTACGTGGGGCCAAGGGACATGACAATCTGGTACACTCAGTAGTTTATCATTTCTGAAACAACACCTTACTATATCAGTTCCCCCTCCTTTGTCATCAGAGAAAAACTCACACTTTCCTAACCAAAAGTTCAGTCTAAACATAAATGTCACTGAAAGCCCAGCGAGACCTTTGGTTTTCTAGTTTCACTCTCCTGAGCTGTGGGGAAGATTATGCAACAGGAACACTGGGGTGAATCATCTTCTGGCATTGCAGTAAATTAGGAAATGTTTGCTGCGATGTTGTATGGGTTTCTACCGTCTATTTGTGGTCTGCTTTTTTCTTTTCCAGTGGATCTTAGGGTCTTCAAATATCAAGCAGTTGCCTGTTGCCGTCGTCTGAGCTAGGAAAAGGCTCATCAGTAGGTACTGTAGCTCAGCTTTGAAGAGCAGGGTAACGGCGGCAGCTGTTGTAAGGAAATGATGCTAAAGAAATTCTGAATGTCCTTGCTCAGCATTTTTTCCCTGTGAATATTTCTAGCAAGTCTTTGAATTGCTCACTCTGTTTCTCTACTGTAACTCTTAACATACTAACCCATTAGGCAGCGCGGCACTAAGGGGGTCAAGGAGATTTTCCTCAAATCTTTGTTCTTGCAGCACAAAGCTTGGCAAGGTCACAGAGACTATTCTAAGAGAGTCTGAGTATATCAGAGGAAGGACAAATTGCGTGTAAGAAAAATCATGAGTCAGGCTCATCCCTCCTTCCTTGCAGCTCCTTTTTATTTATGGTTCAAAAAAATGTATGCTTGTCTTAAAGCATGAGAATCCACAAGTTCAGCCTTTCCTTTCCAAATTTAAGGACAGAAATAATTTTTGGAAGGAAATTGAAAGGTTAAGAGAAATATTAATATTATGAGATTCAAAGTAAAACCATGAGAACTGGAAACACTACAAAGGACATTAACCAGACACTTGGTTAAGATGTGTGATGCCATAAATAACCTCTATGTAAAGATGTGAGCCTTAGTCTCAATTTCATTTCTGGTTATTCCTTGTACCACTACATATTTTTAAAGTAAAGGATTAGAAGGTGGAAAGCCCTGCAAACATCTAAAGCTAGATCAGAAATTCCACAGATGAACTCCTTTGTCGTTAAAAAGTAGAGTCCTGAGTTAGGACATTTCTGAGCTACACAATCTGTTATGCTTGATATAAACTTAAATTCCAGGGAAATAAAAAGGGGCATGAGCTTATTGGCTTGCTCTGTATAGCACTTCGTGTTCATTTCTTCTAAATAAGAAAATATAAACTTATTTTACCATGGAAATCAAATAAGGCATCAAAGCCCAATTTCCTAAAGACAGTATCTATCAGTTTCTTTGAAGCAGACATTTTTATGACTAGCTATGTTAACAAATCCAAACTAAGTATCCAATCTGTCAAGGAGAAAAATAAGTTTAGAATGAAAGTAAGTATTGCTCGTTAAACTTTAATGGCAAGGCATTTAAAAGAAAAAAACCATCCATGATAGTGTTGGTGGAATAGTGTCTTGTCAGATTCTCCAGAGAGGATTTTTATCATGGTTTAAATATCTGATATTAAGGGATGGTTGTTACTCTGTTCTCTAAACAGAAGACTTTTGAGAGGAAAAGTTTATGAGCAATATATATCCTCTTGTGAAAGTTTCCTTAACCACACAGCAATTAAAAACAACTGCTGGGCACTAATGCTACCTGTCCCAAAGCACGTGCATGGGGGAAGAGTTGTGCTGATGCAAAGCTGAACTAAGCAGCATGTATTAACATCAAGAGGAGAGTACAGAATAGCCTTGAAGGGTTTATTCCATTGTTTTGGAACCTGCAGGATCAAGGACTTCTGTGATTAGTATCTGCCACCAGAAAGAGAGCCATTGCTTTAGGCCTTGGTAATGAATTTGGACCCACACTGATAAATCGTGAAGCTAGAGACCGTTGGCCTGCTTATCACATCTGAATTTTGTGTCCCAATTGATCTCTGGTTTTTGGAGGTTCACAGTAAGTAGGTCACCATGAGAGTTTTATGGAAGGCAAGCACCCCTCCCCTCCTGACGTCTGAGACTGGTTTCAGAAAGGGTCTCCTGGATAAGCCAGATAGATGGATTCTACTTTATTGGAATGCTCCCCTGGCCATGGCTCCATCCACCAGGTTAAAACTTTAGATAAAATGTACCCTCTTCCCTGATTTTTGTTGCCTTTTTCAAGACAGAACTTGTTCTACATTTCCTTTACTAACCCCTCGCTTCAGTGATCACATCACGTGGGTCCCTGACTCAAGTCAGCCCTGCTTTTGCAAAAGAAGAGCTTTCCCCTTTAAAGCCTGTTCAGTTTTAAAAGATCATAGAATCATAGAATCATTAAGGTTGGAAAAGACCTCTAAGATCATCAAGTCCAACCGTCAACCAACACCACCATGCCTCCTAAACCAGGCCCTGGAGTGCCACGTCCATACCTTTCTTGAACACCTCCAGGGTTGACGACTCCACCACCTCTCTGGGCAGCCTGTTCCAATGCCTGACCACTCTTTCGGTAAAGAAATTCTTCCTGATGTCCAACCTAAACCTCCCCTGACGCAACTTGAGGCCATTTCCTCTCGTCCTATCGCTAGTTTCTTGGGAGAAGAGTCCAACACCCTTATATGGGAGTGTTTCAGTTTTGTTATAAACTACTTCCACGCCCAGAAATCCACCATAAGAAATGAAAGGAAGAGCTACAAAGACTTGGTCTAACTTTCTCTCTGGGAATCCCAGCACAGTCACTGCATGGGACAGAGCTCCAGGCACGGTGGTGTCGCTGCTGATGGATGCAGCGCTCAGCCCTATCTTCAGCCATCTCTACCTGGCAGCACAAGAGTGTGCAGACTCTTTGAACCAAAGATTACCACCTCTGCAATCTTTAATGATTTAATACCTTTAATATCACTGTCTCGTCTCACTTTCTTTAGTTGCAAAAGAGTATGAGGTCACTACAGCCTTCTTGAGTAAAACACGGCTATTACAGTTGATGCTACAGCTCGCCTATGCTAAGGCTTGCTGAAATCTTTGCCAAACTTTCATCACTTGGGTTGAAACTTTTCATGTCAAAGGCCTGCCGTGGTCCAGTTTGCCTTGAGGTTTTATTTGCTCTTTTGATTTAAATTAAATCAAGTGAAACCATTCAGCCATTTCTGAAATGAGGACAGAGTAAAATAGGTTATTTTGCCTTTTTTACAATAACTCTGTTGACTTTTCCTCTGAGAAACATCCTTACTCTCCAGAAGAGAAATCTGAACTTTGGCAAGGGAAGGGGAGTATTTTTTTTTTTTTGGGGGGGGGGGGATCACTCAAGTTTGCCCAGGTTACAAACCTATGAAGGACTGCAGTTTGGGAGTGCTGAGAAGGGACCTGCTGGATGCTCACTTGTCCTCCGTGGATGGCCTGGTCTGGCAGAGCAGGCGTCAGCCCAGCACCCAGGGAGGCTGAGCAGAGCTGGCTTTGTCACCGCAGCTCACGGGTGCTGCAGGCAGTGTGGGTCTGACGGCCTCGTGTACTGCACATGGAGAGGAGCTGGAAGCTGTGGCAATCTTGCAGAATAAAGTTTGGGCAATGAAACTGGAAATGGATGCCAGCGCAGGAGAGAAGAGAGGGCAGAAATCTTGGCTATGTGTTAGAGGATGGAACAGGAGATAGGTGCAGAAGGGGAGTGGGGAGAAAGACTAGAACTGGAAATGAGTAGGAGTTGTGGAAGGAGCCAGAGAAGACACAGACCTGATGATCTGTCTGTGTCATCCTACTGTGGCCGCCACAGACCCATTTATTACAAATTATATAACCACGTCCTTGTTTTCCCCTCAGTTTCTATTAGCATGTAGGCAAGAGCCTATTAAGGGGTGAATTAGGACGGCAAGGTGATGGAGGCTATAGCCTGATGGGCCTCTACTCCATTTGTTGCAGAAGGTGGGAAGAATGTAGTGAATTAAGGAGGAAATTAGAAAGAGAACCAGCTAATGCAGCTGAAAACCGACCTGGAAAAATGTCTGTAAAATCTTTGCCTCTGCACAGAACTGTTGAGCAGAATTAGGCAAGTCACTTAAATAAAATATTCCCAGATGGTCACTTAATATACATTCTTCATTCACCGAGTTCCTGACTCCCGACTGGATCTGAAGACAGCCAGGCTTCGAGAAGCTGCAGCGCTGCATGGGACTACGATCGCAGACGCATTGTGTCCAAAACCAGAATTGGTGAATACTTCTGAACTTGATTTCTCTCTGCCTCAAATGTCATCTATAAACCAAGCATAATACCACCCCCACATCTCACAGGGGAACGGTGAAAAATAAATTCACTAATGCTTGTCATCAGTGCCCTAAGAGAGCTCATAAGGAAATGAATAATTCTGTCTTCATAGCAGGATTTGAACAGTGTGCAGTAAATAAGGCATGGGGCCACACGTTGCACAACAAGGAAGAACAAGAGGTTGAATAATGGTTCACTAAGCAAGTTGGTACATGGAAGGAGACAGGAGCCCTACGAGGAAAATTGCACATAGTCATATAGTAGAAGATAACATCATAACACAGGGACACATATACGTTCAAATAGACTCAGTGAGCATCCTTCTTTCTTAATGGCAGTTCCTACCTTTTGAGTACTTGGCTTCATCACCATTTGAGTACTTGATTTTGACACTTGAGCACCAAAATAAGTCTTCCTGTGAAAAAGAAGCGTAGTTCAAGTCAGAGAGAAGGTAGATACCTTGTGCGCAATGAAAAGGGGTAGGGGTCACTTTGGGCTGGAAAAGATTTCTTTCTTTTCAGTCTCTGCCCACAAATGGTTCCTGCCCACACCTCTCCAAACAATTGTCTAGAGGGTTTCCTGTTCTCAGAGCTGCCACAAACCTGGGCAGAAGCTGCTGTGTTTGTCTGCACTCATGTCACCTTTCCTGGGACACCAGCAGGTAGACCCCCGTGGTGCTTTGGGGAAAGCTGCGGGGAGCTGCTCGGTCTCAGCCCTTGCTAGAACATGCCTAGATGTCTTAGGAGAGCATCTGCCAGATGATGCAGCTCTCCCAGCGACCTCCTAAATACCTTTCACTGATCTCTTCCATCACAGACCCCACGGCTGTGGCTTAGGCTTTGCAGGGTGGTGCTGGGGTTTTCCTTCTGTGCTGTGGTCCTGTGTGCTGGGGAGAGCAGGTGGTGGGTTGGTTGTGTCTGGCACAGGGTTGACAAGCAGAAGATGATTAGCAGTCCTGCATGGACAGTGCGAATGTGCATCCGCACTCAGCATAACCCTAGGATGGCCTTTGGCCACAGGCTAAGGCTGGAGCCCTTGCTCTATCATGCCAGCCAGCTCCAAGTAGCACAACGCTGCCCACCGGACGTGTGCCAGACATATGAATGAGAGAAAAGACCCATGGCTTCTCCATCAGCAATGCGGTGACACCGTTTGGAGTTCACTAGCAGCACATTTGATTGATTGTTTTTTTCTGCTTGAGATTTGAGTAGCTCTGTTCCACCTCCACCACCAACAGCCTTGATCATGCCCATGGCAAATGGCAAAACTCCCCCACGTTGCAGAGGGAGCAGTGTTGGAGCACTAGGGTTTTTTTCAGCTGGGTTGTGCAGACACTTTTTGTCAGGCTCAGCAAGAGCATTGGGAATATATAGTCTTATGTGTCAGTCCACGAGCAGACTGCATACGGATATGCAAGGAATCTCCTACTATGATCCACTGTAAGGTTTTGGACCTTGCCTTTGAAGCAGAGGGTGATGCCTCCCTTAGAGCACCATCCACTGCAACTCTGTGATGCTAAATTTCTTCTGCAGCTCCCATCATTTCGAATGAATTTCAAAGTGCTCATCACCCACCAGACTTGGACTTCTGATACTAGTCAGTTGAATAAAATAGAAGGATGAAAAATGGCATAAACTGGAACTATTATTTGTCACATATCTGGCAGCACAAGGGCTGTCTGTCGGGATTCGGGTCCCTGCAGAATATGCTTTCCTGCCCCACTTTCCCTGGAGATGTACGCAGTGACTCCCAGCCATTTAGAAGTAAAATGTTGAATGTGGAAATAAATAATTTTTAAAACAACTGACCTTAATCCAGGGAGACCTGTCAACCTTGGATCCATCTCAATTTTCCCTTCTGAGGCTGCTCTAGTAATCTCCAGCTTATAAAGCTCAAGGCCGGGGGAATCAGAGAGACTTGTGATCCTTGTGCGTGGCCTCTGCACAGCTGCATAGTTAGCTTTTCCCTCCTGGGTCAGTCTTTAAAAGGACTTAATCAAGGCTGATAAACCTAAAATTAGATTTACCAGCTCCGGGAGGAGTGTGAGCATATCTCCCTGTCTCTCCTCTGTCTCGAGGCTGCATCTTTATTCAGCCAGTGGTGGCTGGAAACCAGAATTCTTGCATATTTAGGAGCTGTGTGGACAGACATGCAGGAAGGGAGCATAATAAACGTGTTGGTTTGTGCTGTGCTCAAGTCCACGTTTCTACTGACTCCACCAGGTTTTGGATCAGGCCCTAGATGGGAATGAGGGTAGTGGGAGACAGTCTCATTAGCACAGAAGTGCCGTTATACTTACAATGAATGCCAGTAAATGATAATTTCCTGTCCTCTGCAGCCCTCTGTGTGTCTTCTCTGCCAGCAAATCCCATGGGGAAGGGAGTGTCTCTTATTCTGTGTTTGTTTAGTGCCTAGTACAATGAGGCTCTCTTCCAGTTGGGGCCACTTGATGCTACCGCAATATAAATAATAATGATTCTAATAATAAAATGCAGACTTCAATGGGATGTGGGTCAAGCTGCTCAGAAGCGTTGGCCTTTCTTGCTGACTTGCTTCCTCCCACTTCCTCGCTTCCTCCTCCGGTAGAAGCGCACTTCTACATCATCAATTCCCAAAGGTGGTTGTCCTCACTGTTGTTTGGCTCTGCAGGAAGCACCATTGCTTAAGACACTTGGCCTTCATTTTTTTCTTTTTCCACTGACGTGCCACAGGAATTCTCTTTCCACACCCTTCACTTCCCGGGAACATCTGCCTGCTTGGATCATCCTCCCGAGCACGGCACCACTTGCACACTGTGCACTGCATTTGCAGCAGCTACGACTTTCTCCAGCCCCGAAGACAAGGAAGAAGTGGAGATACCAGCCAGGGGCACAAGCTGGCAGGAGGTCGGCAGAGCCTGCACCACCTCCAGCTGTGTGGTGGGGTTTCTCAGCAGAGGACAACACCCTGGGTATAGGGCTAGGGAGCAGCGGGCGGGCGAGTGCTGGGGTAACTTCTTCCCACAGCACTTCGTGGATGTGGTGGCAGTCAGTTTAGCTTTGTGACCAGGGCTGGTTCCAATTTTGTTTTTCACAGAGCACTTCATTGACAAAAATGGCTCTTGGCTAAAATACTTCTTTGTTTTGGTTGGAATTTTCCAAGTTTTTGGACAAAAATGCATGAGGGTTTTGATTTTCTGTCACTTAATCTGCTCCTCTATTGGAAAAGCGGAAGCTAAGTGGAAAAATGGACAGCTAAATATATGTGAGGCTTCAGTTAAAAGATACAATAATGAAGGAGGGAAATCTGTGAAAATTTTTTAACTGAACAACCATTTTTGCAGAGAATATATATAACATTTTCCAACCAACTTTACCAGTGACCTGTAATTAAAGAGGAGTCCAAGCCACAGAGTTCAGAACCAGACTTTCCCAGAATTTATGGGTGTCCCTGTCTGGGTTTGGTTCAGCCCAGTACGAAGCATGCCAAGTGCCGAGATCCAACTCCCACCTCTCCCGAGGCCGGACAGAGATGGTTTGGAGGCACCTCTTCATATAGAGCATCAGCCCTGGCAGGCGGGGTGAGCATCCCGCTCTGGCTCAGGGGAGCTGGCTTGCTTCCACCCTGCCTGAGCCCTGGGTAGGGAAAGCAGGACAGACAGAGGTGTCTGTACCGCTCCCAGCATCGTCCTGGGAATGCTCCCCGCTACAATACAATTAATGAATCACAATTGCAAATCATAATGCTTTGGAAAGGAAAGCCAACTGCAGAAAAAATCAAGAGTGAAAGAAAAGAGAAGAGGTAAGGAGAGAAAGCAGAAGGAAAGGAATTGCACAGACTTTATTCAAGAAATGACAATAGTTGCTTTCAAGCCACAAGCTGCCAGATAACTCAAAGGGATTCCTCATTCACCTCTGAACAGCAGTAGGAGAGGTAGGGCAGTGGCAGAGGTTGTTAGCACTGCCAGGCTGCGTCCAGGGGTCTGGAGAAGGGTCTTAGGTCTCCTTGCATTCGGTGCAGTGGGGAAACATTTGTGACACCCTCAAGGTATGTATTTCTCTGCTAGACATTATGGGGCAGGTTTTCAAGCAAGCTTTACATCTTCGATGCTGACCTCCTTAGAAATTCTGGCCCTGCCAGTTGCTGCCAAGTTCCTGAATCACTGGCTCTGGGCGATTTTGAAAATATGGCCACACCTGTCCTCATTTCACATCGCTATCAACTTCAGAAAATCTTTAGATTGGCACGATTTCAGCATTGTTTTTAATTCCTTCTGCCAGGTGTTGTTTGCGGAAACATGCTGTCCTAGCCACAGCGCATTATGTCTTAGAACAACTTAATCTCATGTTTTGGACCCAAACCAACGGGCCATTCCTACAGGCTAATAAAAATGCTTATTTTATTTTCTTGGTGTGAATATGCTGGGGTGGTTTGAAAGGGATTCCAGGGTCTGATGAAAGCAGGCTACCTGCCTTGCTCCTTGTTGAGACTGGTTGGGGCAGGCTGCCAGCAACAGCTGTTTCTTAATTGCATAGACACTTATCTTGTTCTGACACCACATGCAAACATTAATGTTTTTCAGCAAATATGAATTTGGAGTTGACTCTGTGGGCTTTCAAAAGCCTTAGGTATTTTTTGGTGCTTCAGAAGAGGCAGATGGAGAGGCAAAGTCTTGGGGACACATCTGAACAGAGAGACGCACTGGAGCCTGGTGTTACCTGTTAAGCTGGTGACACAGAATGGTCTTGTAGCACCAGACGTTTTCAAGCATAGGTGACAAAGGCCAGAAGCCAAAGCCAAAACAATATGTATCAATATCAGTTATGTGGAAACTATCTTCGAAGAAAAGAGGTTGGCCCTAGTTGGGCTACACACTGCACATGCCTACCTGAGGCTATAGGAGATGTTTGGCCCAGCAGGCAGAACGGGGCTTTGCAGTTGCCAGAAGATTGTCTCTAGGAAAGACCTCAAAATACTAAAAAGCAGATCAGCCAACACAGTGGTGGTGGCCCTGGGATCAGCACCTGCCTGGAGACACAGTAGTTGTTCAGCACATGGTACACCCATCCTTGTTGCAGGCGTATAACCGAATCACGGGTTGAAAAACCACCGCCTGGCTGTGCCGGAGCTGCCCCGATCAGGGGAATGGCCGTGCTGCTTGTGCGTGGTGAATGTAAGTAAGTGATTCACTAATTTTAGAGTAGTTTTGCAAGATCAGGAGATTTTTAGATCTGTGGGGCTTAGCGTTTCTGGCATAAGGGTTCCTGCACTGGCTGCCTGCCTGCTGGTCCTAGCTGAGAAGCCTTTTTTCCATGGTTTCAGTCTTAATCTATACAAACACACCTCTAGTTTGCTCCTTGATCTCCCACTCAATCCTCTAAAACTCCAGCTGCATTTTGTATAGGAACAGGTCAATGAACTAGGATTAATTAAGGTTAAAGAATTAATCCAATGTATTCAGCAGTATGGAATGAAATTGGATTCATTTTATGCAAAACTATCAAGACAGGATGTTTTTAAGTCACACTGTGAGAGGGAATAAACAGATAACTGCACAGAAGTCATTCCTCTCTTGCTTTCACCAAACCCCAGTTACCATCAGCTGAACCTCCTCTGACTTAGACCAGACCTATTAAACATACGTGCTCTGGGGTGGTAAGACGTGGTATTGCTGAAGGGCTATTGTGTCACACGCTTTGTCGTGATGGTGCCAGGACGAAGTTGTCACTACCCAGGTTGGCTAGTGACATCTGTGCTTGGCAGTGATCTGGCATTTTAAGCCTTTTCACAAACTTAGCCCTTTGCTGAGGTGGGGGCTGTGGCTCGGGGCTTATCTTGGAAATGGTGAGTGCACCAAGTAGGAGCACCAAGGAGGCATGATCTGCACCAGCTCATCATTAACTTCAGGGGACCCTTTCTTTTCTTAGACCAGTTCAAGAAAGAGCAGAATCAGACCGTATGTTTTTAAGACATCTGAGATAACTTAGTTTGAAAGTCAAATACCGGTGGGAGTCTTAAACTGAGCAGCACTGGCCCGGCTTCCTCACCCACACGGTTATCCCTGGTGACTTTGGGGCTTCCTCCTGAACTACCTGGTCTTGGACAGCCCATCAGGATCTGCTCTTGCTTACCCCAGTGTAAGTCACTGGTTATTTGAGCCCTGGAGATGTCTATGTCAAGGCAGCATCAGTTTCTGCAAATTCTATATAAGTGACCTGCCGCCCACGCCTGCTCCAATACCCATCTCTAATTTTCCACCCGAGGAAGCCCGTCTGTGTGTTTGGGCGGGAGCGTTTCTCAAGATTCCCAGCGCTGCGTGGCTTTCAGCAGAGGGTTTTATTTTTGGTCCTAATCCCTAAAGCCAAAACCCCGCTCCTCCCTTTGCTCCGACCGCCAGTGCTGGGAGGCTGCTGTAAACACTGTCTGCGGAGGGAGCAGATAGGGAGGACGAGCTGGGAACGGAGCTCCTGCTGCAAGGAGGGGCTGCAGGGATGGGTATGATACATCCTCGTTGGTGTTACTATGATTTATAATTAAGGTTTCCCTGGTGAAGACATGAGATCACCAGGAAAGGGGACCTTGAAATATCTCTGTTTCTTGTTCAAGGCATGACATTTAAGATTAACCCCACTGAAAAGAGTCCTTGAACAGAAAACAGCAGCTGGAATAGTCAGTGTTGGTCATCAGCTGTCTGTCTACCTCTCGCTCACCCCCAATCCCAGGAGAAATCCTATGGAATTTAACAGGCTTAAACAATAGCTTCCACAAAGATTAAATTGAGTCACTGCTCTAAACCCCCCCCTACAATGTACAAGAGTGATCTTTCTAAAGCTTCCTTTCAAAAATCTGTAGTGGGTTAATCCTTCTGCATGACATTAAACAGATGATTCAAATGATTCGTAAACAAAGGCCAGGTCTGCTCCGGAAACTTTCCCTTGCACAGCTTCCCTGCTTAGCAGTATGGGTTTTTACCACATTTCTGGACCAGCCAAAGCCCCACAGGTACTCTTGCCACCAGGCCAAGAAAGACTTTTGCTGCCATACCTTATGGTATTCTCGTATAAGGAAACATTTCCTTCACCAATACAAACTCTTTGCATAACAAGACAGTTTGTTGGTACTGCACACAGGAAGCCGCTGCTACAGAGGACAAGACGTCAGTGAGGCTGAAGCTTTGTTTGAGACCAGAAGTGTAATACCAGGAGTGGAAAAAGGTGCTACTAGCTGGTGAAGTGAGTTCCCTTGTGAACACACGCCACTGTGATGCAGGGAGATAAAAGGAAGGTGAAGGAGCTGTTAAACCCATTCCCCTTCCAGACCCTGACACATAATGTTGTAACGCTGGTGGGCTTGAAATGCATCTTCACTTGAATTATTTCCCCCTTCTGTTCTCTGTGTTGCACTGGGCTCTTTTGCTTTTTCTTTCTTTCTTTTAAATGAACAAACCTCTCACACCACACATGCACACTCCATTTGCAGAACTTACAACTTCCTAATTTTTCTTAAAAGCAAGAGTGAAACTTTGCAGTCGGAGCAGAGTGGGGATGAGCAAGCACTTGCTGCTCAAATGATACAGAAAGGAAAGCAGTCTGGAAAGGGAATAAGCGCATACAGCGAATGTATCTGGTATCTGAGCCACATCCAGGCACTAAAATAAGTAAATGTGCTTAACTGAATCTTGAATGGGCTTGACATTAAGCATACGCTAAAGGACTTTGCTGACTGAGTGCCCTGGATGACACAGAGAAGCAGCAACTGGCCTTATTCCTGTCCAAAATGGCATTTGGTGGGTGCCTGGGAGCTCGCTGCCTGCTGGTGATGCTGCCGTACGTACACCGAAGGTGACCTCCTTGGGAACGCGCTTCTCCGTTGCACCGGGACTGCATGCCAGGAGCTGCGGGGAGGGGAGCAGATCTGCACCCCCTCTCTTGGGGCTTTGCAGCAGTCATTTCTGAATGGCTCCATTGACTGGCTGCAGTGAGCACTGAAATCTAACAACTTGCCCAAAAGCACGGTTTTTTTCCTAGACCCAAATTTCTGGCACTGGTACAAGCTGGGGTGTAAAGTTCAGGTGGTTTTAACCCCCCACCCCCAGGCACACTGTGATGGAAAAATACCTGGGCACTGGCTGCAGCACAGTTTCAGCAAGGCACTGTCATCCTGCTCATTCCTTCCAGTCTGGGCAAGGTGTAACTCTTCAGGTGCAGTCCCACTTGCTAAGGGCTTGCGTGGAAAGCATCGTGCTGTGCTTCGAAGCCCTTAGTTGGGGCCAGGAGTCGGTGCCAGTGCATCCCTGGCGATGCCAGTAAAGCCTCTGTTTACCTGGCTGCCTGACATGCTTAAAGGGAATATTATTGTTTTGTCAGTCAAATACTGGGGCTCCACTGAGGAATATTTTCCGTCTGCAAGGGAAAAAAAGTCTCTGTGAGTTCCAGCCAGCCTGCTCAGACGGAGGGGAGTGATCCAAGGTGCCAGGTTTCCACATGCACAGACTTCCCTCCGCAATACCCTGGAAGCGACATTAATAATCCCAGGTGCTGGAGTTGCCCTCTGCCACGTGTGTGCCAGGCGAGTGAGGATAACACGGGCAGGGCATGGAGAGGATACGAAACAACTCCTCTGTTGTATTCACCCTTTCCTATACAGCACATTTTTTTTCACTCTGATGGAGCAGTAAATCTGCCCCTCTTTCTCATGCATTCCCAGCATTGCACAGACACGGGCTATATGGCTTACTGGAACCGGCTTGCCCAAAAGTTTTTCATTAACATTTTACTGTGAAAAAATATACACACCAGCCACACAAGCATGTGGTTTCAATCCATTAAAACACTGATTCATAACGTGTTTAGCAAACATTTTCTCCTGCATCTGCAAACAATAGCTACTTCCAGACTTTCACTGGCCCATGAGCGCTGCTGCTAAATGCGTTAGCATCTCCGAAACCAAAAGGATGAAGTTTCTTTCTGAGTGACAGCCACCCCTCCGAATGGCTCTGCCTTTCGCCTGCTTCCCAGCTGGGAGTGCGACCATCCCACTAGCTCGGAGGGGCTGAGATTTAACCCTCTGTCCTGATGCCCTCAGAAAATGGGAAAGCCACAAATGTCTTTGGGACATCCTTTGGCAGCACATCCCGGGGCTGCAGCGGATGAGAGGCTCCGAGAGCCCTGAAAAGGGCCTCGGTCCATCCGAGATCCTTTAAAAATGACGTAGAGGAAAATAAAAGGGAGCCTATGGCCAGGGGCAGGCACACACCTCTGCCTATTTGGGGTAACTAAGCACCGCCAGCATCCCCAAGCAGGTCAGCCTTTCATCCTTGGCATCCCCGAGCAGGTCTGTGTTTTGTCCTTGGCAGCGGAGGTGACTCACCGGCAGTGCCTCAGTACCGGCTGAAATACCAGCTCCTAACTGAACCGCTCATGACAGCTGTTAAAATAACCTGAGATGAACAGACCCATCAATTGCCTGAAAAACAACAAGAGCCTCTTCTTCGGGGCTGGTTTCCTGCAGAAGTGAGGTGGCTGAGGTGGCACGACTGATGGCACGGGCACCAGGGTAACCCCTGAGCCGCAACAGGGAGGACCCAAAGACAGCGACATTCCTACAAATTCAGTAAAAGCCTGAATCCCCCCTTCCCTGCGTGGTGCACACACACCGAAGCAGATTTTACTCACTACTCTGAGGAGCCAGAATTACTCACAGGTGGTTCTTTTCAAAAATACATATGGGCTGAGACTGAGAACATATGGTCCGATGGCATATTAATACCAGAAAGCCGAGGTTCCCTGTTACTCACACAGCGACAAAGCAGATTGAGGGAAAGACACCTTTAACAAGGAATGCCTACTGCCCCGGCGTGCATGAATCACCCCTAACCAGGTCACCCTGTTCCCGTAGCCCTGCCTGATAAAATTAGCCATTTACGGGTATGTGGAGATAGGGGTTTTTTCATCCCTTGCTTAGGTGCTAGGGGTGAAACCACAGACTTTCTCCCCTATTGCTCCAGGATTAAAGCACATTTTTGCAGGATACATATAGTGAAGCCCATGCAAAGTCTGGAGAAGGAGTTTTGGTCACTCTTTTCCTATAACTGTCCCCAACACTGATGCTTGTGAATGAGGAGGATGCTCCACCGCATCCCCTACGGGGCTCACAGCGGTGCTGACCTGGTCATTCCTTACTCGAGATTAACCGACCGACCTCCCCCACCTTAGTCACCTCTTCCTCCTCTTTCTTCTCCCTTTCTACCCAGCTGTATTTCTTCTGGATGAAGACATGATTACTTTGTAGGCATTTTTCCTTCACCTTCTCTGTTCTTAATTGCCAGTTATAAATGAAAGTGCACAGCAGAGCGGCCCAGCTCCCACGCTGGCACGCACAGCCCCCGACCTGGACCGAGCTCGGCCTCTCCAGTGCACAGTCACGGCTCTCGGAGGAGATCCAGGATTAAAACCTGCTCTACTGACCCTCCCCTGCTTTGCGCCGGTGACAGAGCAGCCTGTAATCCTGATTTACGGGACTGTGAGAAAACCAACCCGTCCTTCAGGGGGTCACAGCCCTGCACAGAGTGCCTGCCTCACCCCCAGCTCCGGCAAGCAGGAGGATTTCCTAACTCGGTGATGATCTTGCTCTTATCTCCTCGAGTCCTGGGAAAAGATCAAACACACTGCAGCTGGCAGCGGCGCTGCTTAATCCAAACAAAGCAGCGCTGGATGGAGATGCCTCAGCCAGCTCGAGCTTCACAACTTGCAAGCTGGAGCTGCACTCATTTAGTGGGATAAATGCTCAGCAAAACAAAGGGTGGCCCATAGCTCTCCTGCTGAAGGAGTGGGTCCCTCTGCAAGGACAGGTAAGGCTTTTACCCAAGGATAGAACCCAGCTCGCACCCGCAGCACGCACCTTTGGACCCCCAGCTTTCAGTGCTGAGAGTTGCTTTTTGCAAAACTTGCCCAGGATCACACTGGTGCCAATAAAACCATCTTGGTTTTGAGGTTAGAAGTGCCCTGAAGTTGTATTTGCCAAATTTATAAGCTGGATTTAGCTTCTTTGGAGTAGAGAAAGAGGATGGGGACTGGAGAGGAGGCAGGAAACAATACAGACTTTATTTTGTCCTGTGTTAAGAGCAACAACTTGCTTCAGGTTGCAGCATAAGGCAGGAAGAAAGAGTAAACTAGCTGTAAGCCAGTGTGTGCAGTGGAGAGCCCCAGGGACGCTCAGATCAAACTGAACCAGAAAGGGGCCACAGCTCTGGAAACAGCACCAGAAATGGGGAGGGGGGAGGTGACCCCCTCTTTGCTGCAACGTTGGACCAATATCACCCACTTCAGCAACGTGTGCCTATATGGCTAATTAGATTTTCCTAAAATGAAAGTCAATGGGAAATCACAGCCGCTTGGAATTTGCCTAAAAAGAAATACCACCCCGCCCAGCACCCTCTTATAAGGGTCTGCAATTTCAGGTAACTGGAGTGCTCTCGGGAGGCTGCCGGCTGGGCTGGGGTCTTGGGAGAGCGAAGCACAGCAACCTCCCTCCCCTTTGATCCATACCAAGGAAAGCTCAGCGTGCTCAGGGTGAAAATCCAGCTGGATAAAACAAATGTCTAATCTCTTACAACACATAGTAAAACAAAGGTGCATGGAAGATTGACTTTTATTGCGAATTTGCCACAGTTGATTTTTCCAGCTAAGGATGTTCCTTCTCTGCTGGGCCTTAAATTTGTCCTCATGAAAGCACTACAGAAAGCTGAGGCAAATGAGTGAAGGTGTGAAATCAATATACATAAACTCAATGGTCGTAAGCCCCAAGGCTGAGGCTTTAGTTTGCTGCGCTTCATGCAAAATGAGCTGAGATCCCTCTGTTTGACTCCGGGCGAGCCTGCAGACAGATCTTTCACCTTCCACCTTCACTAATTCATCTTCGCTTTGTGTTAATGGGACAACAAATTCAGCTTTTGGTCCCGAGAGTAGATCTAATCATTGCAGACATGGGAGAGGCACGGCACGTTGCCACGCTCTACAGTCAGCCCGAGAGGGCAATCTTTATCCCAAAACTCAGAAGGCTTTGGCAGGATATTTTACTTTGATATTAAATTTCCTTCCAGCTCAAACGATACCGTGGTACGTCCACACATGTGTTTTGAGCCAGACCGTTAGCTGGAATAAATCAGTGTCGCTCCAATAACTTTTAAAGGATGGTTGTATTCATTAATTCTTACTAATTAATGTATTTTTATGAGTGGTCCAGGTTTAGGTAACTTGTTATATTACAAGGAACCATGAGCAGGAAGATGACGGTTAGAGAGGAGCCAACAAAACAGGACAACTTCTGCTCTAAAACCAGCCTCTGCACCGGAGAGTGGTAAATCAGAAACTCTGTGAACTTCGTGAACCGACAACACGAGCTCACACCAAAATGCTTTTAAGTCACCACATCACTCCATATACTCAGATCACCCTTATGGTAGCAGCCAAAAAATCCCTGAGCCCCAAACACAACAAAACCAGCAAAGTAAATGCAGCTGGCAGTGCTTCAGAGCCTGCAGCAGCCGGGATGGTTTCTGCCCTTGCGGTGCCCGCTCCGGTACCGTTCTCGGTGTACGGGCTCTCTCTTGTGGCTGTCTGCAGGCAGCACACGGTGCTCGGTGCATGCTGCGCAGCGCACGGTGCACGGTGCACAGCACACGGTGCACAGCCCTTCTGGGCCTGTCCCTGACCCCCAGACCATGATGCGGTGTCTCTGGCAGGTCTGTGCACACTTCAACACCTTGTGTTTTGCTGATTTCCCCATGCAGCTGCCTGGGCACGAGCCCCTGTAAGATGAAAGGCAGCTTCTTCTGCTCCCTGCTTTTCTGGGGGCTCCCGTCCCTCCTGGCTCTGGGTCAAGTTGGGTGCTTCTCCAGCACCCACAGCTGATGCTGCTCGCTGATCCCGCACAGACCTGCGGGGCAGGACGATCAGGAGCATTGCTTGGTGGCCTGGGGAAGGGTGGGCAAGGGGCAATGCTGACCCGTGACGGGGCCCCTGCAGCTGGGTACCTCCCGGGCTGCACCCACAGCCCCACCTGCCCTGAAAGCAAGACGGGCTGAGACCCTGCTGCAGATGCAGCCTTCGGGCAGGGCAGAGGTGTGGGGTTTCTGGCCCTAGTGCGGATGAATGCTTGCTTACAGCGCTTCCCAGCATCTGCTGCAGTGGGCAGCGGCAGTTTCTTTCCAGATTAGCGCCCTTCTAGGCAGCCAGGGCCATTAACTGCACAAAATGATGTCATGGACTGACGTGCTGTGGCTGTGATCTCTGCTATTTTCATGGTCTTGGATGTTTTTGTGTTCTGCTGCGCTGCCAAGGCCGACCACAGGCAGGAGATCATGGTATTGGAAAGACTTTGGAGCACACGGCCCCCCCCAAAGACAGCACCACCCTGCCGCCTCCTGGCACTGGGACGGCAGCAAAGGATCCCATCTAATTGCCACACAGCTGGTATCTCCAGGTATCTGTGTCAATCTCTACTTCTCACAGCCCAGCAAATAAAAGAGGCCTAATAACACAGTGTGAGTGGCTGGTGGGTACGACTGTCTACAGCTGCCGTTACCATTTTGCAGGCAAATCTATGGAAAATCACGCAGAGCAACTCAGCCTTCCCCACCTGCAGCTGCCTAGGGCACGGCTCCCAAAGCAAGCAGACGCTGTTTAGTACGGACTTGTGGCTGGGTCACTCTCTGCACGCATGGCAGGGAAATCACCCTGTGCCAGCCAGCAGCAAGCAGCGCCCAAGACCTCTCTGACCTCAGCCACCCCTCTGGATTTTGAGGCCAGGCTGGTTACAGATGCAAGCTGTGGCTGTGACCCAGAGAAGAGCCGGTGGCTGTTCCCTGCAAGTGCTCAGACAGCACATTAATAATCCTGAGTGACAGTGCTCGCAGGAACTGATACGCTAAGCTAATAGATATGTTTAGACACGGGAAGGTGTCCATATGCTTTGGTGATTGTATCACTCTCCCTTATTGCACCACATATGCTGTGCTTTTTGCACCTAATAGATTTCTAAATTGGCTCTTTCTATCTGAGTGGTCGCCTTAAGTGTTTCCATATCACATCTTTTATGACTAATAAGGCTTCCATTTACTTAACCTGCGCTGCAATCAGCTTGGGACAAGTTTTCATACCAGTGCTGGCCATGCCCTGCTCAGTCCTCCTCCCCGATGCTCCGTGCTGGTGGTGCCGTGCCATGCCGTGGGGTCTGGGCACGTGGGAGCAGCTCCATCCCAGGGACGGGGTGTCCCATGGGGTGTCCCTGGGGGCCTCTCAGCAGCATGCTCGAGGCTCTTTCACACATCCCCCATTCAGAAGGGGCTCTGAGGTTTGCTCTTTCCTTTCAAGACAAGACCAGAGGAAGAAGCAAGGAGACTAGCTGCTCTTTTTGTCACTCTGCAGGCCTATAAACATGCCCCCATTAGGGAGGAGGACAGCCCGGAGGGACCCTTCTCGGGCGGGTTTAGTGTGCGGAGCCGAGGGGATGAAAGAGGCTGTCGAGAAATGAATAGCAACAAACGAGCAATGGCAGCACCTTTCAGGGCTGGGACCTGCTGACCTCTGAGCTGCAGGCTGGAGCTGAGCTAATTAAATAGAAAATAAACAGTCCTGAAGTGCCACTTGCCTGGGCAGGCTGGCTGCCCTCGCGGAGAATGGCCCACGCTGCCTCGTGTGCCGAAAAAATGCGACCAGACAGCAGGAGACCTGGGGTCGGTGCCGGTGCCATGCATGGCTGGCTGCGGGGAGGATAACCCCCCCAGGCTGCGGCTTCATGGCTCTTATGCTCTCCTCGTATGCTCATTGATTGAATTTGGGTGTAAAACACCATTATTGGCAGAGTTAAGCGGAGCAGACGTGAGCCAAGAAGCCTAACGCAGGCAGCCAGGGTGATTGCTTTGCTCTGCCCGTACAGCACCCCCCGCAGTGCCGGGGGAGCCGGGGGGGTGATGCAGACAGCAAGACAGTACCGGTCTTACACTGTGAGTAGCTCCCTCCCTCCCTCCAGATCTGCAGAGTGCTGCTCTTACCTGCACTGGGCCAGACAAGACAAGCTGCCTCTCAGGAGCTGAACTTCACAGCTGCCCAAGCGTCCAAGCTGCCCTTCCAGGCTGGCTTCATCGGTCTTGGGCACGAGTAACCAGAATTGCACTGGATATGCCAGATCTCCCCAGCATCATGTGCAATGCCAACAACATTCCCCTGCCTCCGTGGAAAATACCTTTCTTGGTGAGTCCTTGCTTTGCATTTTCTCAGCCACAGGCAGGCTCAGAGCCACTCTGGAGCTGGATGCCTACAGGGATGGTCTTTCTGTCCCCCTATTACTCCCAGCGGACCCTTGCAGCAACTGTTATGTGTCCCTAAGTGCTGCAGTCCCAGCACTAGCGATAGTCCATAATAGGCACCTTTCAAGCACCCTACCAGGTCCTGAGAGCCCCAGTCCTCCCTTCGGGCATCCCTGCAAGGGTTAATGGCAGGGTTCATGCCCTAGGAAGGTGGAAGATGCCCGGAGCAAAACAAGTGATGTTCCAAGATTGTTTTGTTTGATCAATGCTATTAAACTGATAGATTGTTTGGGGAAGCTTTTTATCTCAGCCCTCACATCTGTTCCGCATTTGGAGGCAGCGGTACGAGGCTGGGGGTGAAGAGCAGGTGCTGCGAGTGTCTGGTGAACATTAGGGAACATTCACTCGGAGGCTCCGGAGCTGCCAAAAAGTGCACTGATAGGACAGATGTTACTTCATTACTGTCAACTCATCATCCTGGATGTTTTAAGGGAACATTTGTTTGTTAAGGAAACACAGCTGTTACCAAGAAATTTGTTTTTCCTTTCCTTTTTTTGGCTGCAGGGCAGAGAAAAAGCCCAAGGTACCTCAGCACCTGCAAAGCCCCTTTCTGGGCAGCACCCTGCAGCCAAGGAAGGGGCACAGGCAGGGAAGGACCTTGCCTGGTCACCTACCACCCCTTTGCCCCAGGACTCAGCTCCGTCTAAACTCTCCTGGACATGTTTTCCTGACCTGGTCTTCAAAATTTCCAGCGATGGAAGCCGGCTGGCACCGATGCCCTGGTTGTGGGTCGCTGCTGGAGCCATGCAGCAGAGGTGGGTTTTCTATGGCGCTTCCGGGTGCTAAAACCTTCCTCCCATTCAGGTTAAGGGCAGATCTTCCAGGAATTATCCCCAAAGCATAATTTGTTTCAAGGAACGGCGTGGATGGTGCCATCCAACAGCAGTTACCTGGAGGGGAATCAGAGCACAGTTTGGCCCGCAGCCTTGCCATGAAATTCCCCCCCAGAGGGTACACGCAGGTGGTATGTGTCTGGTTTGCCTTATTGCATGCCTTCCAAAAAAATGGGTCCACAGGCTTCCCTCGTGTGTTCAAGCTAAGTTTCATCCAGAAATACTTATTGGGAATGTCAAATCTGTGCCCTCAAGGGCAGCCTCGGGCACGAAGACTCGTGTCTCATCCTACAACAGCAGCGCCTCGTGCCTGGGACCACCCTGCAAAAAATGTGCAACCTACAGGGAACAGCTACGGTGCACATTTCTGATCTCCTCCCATGGTGGGTCTCAGGAGCAAACAGGTCTTCCCCATCCTCTGAATGAGACTGAGATGCTTCACTTTCCCTGTGCCTCAGTTTCCCCACTGGGACTTTTGTACAGAGCCAATTCCAGCCCACAAGGCTGTTGGGAGGATCAATTAATCCCCTGATGTGCTGTGATGCTTTGGTGGAAGGCAAAGCTTGCTAAAGGCTGATAGTGCAGTATTCAGAGGAGCAGCAGGCTGCGGGTCACGTGTGGGTGCGGTGACAGCCTCTGAATCCATACCGTGCAAGATGGAGTGGGCAATGAATATCTACTGGAGTAGTGAGAGCACTTATTAGCAAAGTCCTGCTTTATTAGGTATTTAACCCAGAGCAAGTCTCATTTTGCTTTTTCCCTGTGCTATAAATATACCTGCCAATACCTGCAGCTAAGTGGGCTGGGAACTGTGTAGCTAGTCCAAGCATCCCTTTGCGAGATCTTCCAGACCAGGACCTCTGGAGCTGCTGAATCGCATTGGCTTAGGCAGCATCTGATCAATTCTGAATTATCATCTTCCCATCTATCAGCACACTAAGTGATCGCCCTGCACCTATGCATCTGTATCTATATGTCTTACCATGCCTTGCACAGACTTGTTTTCCCTTATTGATTTTTATCCTCAAGCTTTTCCGCTTTGATTGATTCCAAGAGAAATGTGCAAATGAGGAGTCAAACATCTTTATGACTTGAGAACTTATCGAAGGAATTCACTGTTCTTAATAACCTCCCTCCCACTGTTGGGTAAGCGTTTAACAGCCGATACACTTTGTCAGGAGGAACAGGCTGGTCATCCAGAAGGATGAAATACTTTCTTCTTTCATTTCGTCCCACTGGCTGTAGGCCGTGAAAGAAGGCGGCTCGGTTTTATGCCTCTTTATAACCTGTTTCTGGTTGTTTCCCCCACAGCCCCAGCTCAGGTGCTGCTCTGGGGGGTTACGTGGCAGTAAGTCCAAAAGAGCAAGCTCGTTTCAACGGGGTGTCCTGCAAAGCTGCCAGGAACAGGTAGGCTCCTTCAGCTGCCTAAAAACAGCTCTCTGGTATTGTATGAGGTTGGAAGATGGTCTCGTTTATCAGCATTGGTGCTTCAAGCACGGCAGAAATCAGCCTCTGGGATAAGATGCTGCAAGAAGAGAGAAAACATCTACAGAAGTATCATGCAGTGTGTACTAATCCTGTAGCATCTACACAGAGAGCGATTACTGGGTGCTTCGGTAGGCTCCGGCTATGCAAAACTTCCCCTTGTCAAGAAAATCTTGGTTTTAAAGGCTATTGACACCACCTTTGCTAAAAATACACACTTAACTAGGGGTGGTTGCATAAAAATGCCAGAATTTTGATGGAAGCAGAAATCTATTGATTAAATCCATTGATTAAATCTCCTCAAAACCAAGACACAACCAACCAAGCCAGCTGTGGGAACAGCTCCTGTCTCTATACTGAGCCGAGCCACCCCTCAAACGTGGACCTCGCCCAGTTTATGGCACGGGGAATCCGCCTCCTGCAGCACAGGCTCCCTTCTCCTACCAACCACGGGGAGAAACAGCCAGGAAAAAATCCCAACAAGCACCAATAGCTGAAGAGTTCACAAACCCTCTCAAACTGCTCAAGCTTTACCCAGCTTTAACTGACATTACGGTTTGTAAAACCGTGCTAATATTAGGCCATCAGGGACTGTTGAGTTTTAGGAAGGAGTCCCCGGTGGTTCCCTATTTAAAATAAATGGGACACTATGACCCAGAATTCCCCCCCAGTCCTAAAAACTGGGAATTACCAGCCTGAAGTCCCCTCCTACCCACGTCCCTTTTAAAGGCTACTGGAATTGCAGACAAGGTGCTGGTAGTACCTTAACCTTCAGGCTTTTCCTTGGCTTATTAATGTTAAATAAAAGTTGAATGCTCTTTGCAGTTACAGCTGGAGCCGGAGACTTTCAGAACGAATCTGCTGAAAATGAGTTTTATGTACTGACTGGCTGAATGGATAATTAAACAAATAACAAAAGTGAAATGCAATTTTGTTTTACCTCCTGGGAACATTATTGTTAGTCTATTCTTTTTATCAAAAGACTTAAGAAAAAAACCCCCAACTATGCAATTTAACAATATTGCTTTTGTAAACAATTTGAAAATCCAATAACTGTAAAACTTATGACATGTTATTAAAATGTCTTATTTTTTTTCCCCGACAAGTGAAAAAGCAATTCCAATCTCAGACGCTATAATTTAATTATACACTTTAGGTTCTAAAGATACCGTAATTCTTAGCACTGAATACATTCAATTTAATGTCCTTCTGGCATGTTTAAGAAGCTCAGACATCGCGGAGCACGTTGGTCCGGTTTCACAAAAACTTTGCTCGCTGGGTGCCTCGCTCTTCCCAGCCGTGGGAGGTTCAGGGAGGGCAGGAGGCCACCACACATCCCCAGCGTCCCCTCGCCCAGCCGGGGTGACGCACAGCCCTGGCTGGCCGTGGGAGGAAGTTTTTGGTTTTCTTTCTAAAACACCTAACAGGCACGATGCCGGAGGTGGCAGCCGGCAGCACCAGCAACACAAATTCAGCATTGACTTGGGAAAGGGGAGTGAAGGAGGTGATGAGCCCTAGCCCAGCTCGTAGGGCCTTTGGCGGGGATATGATGGGATGGGGAAACAGGACGCTTGCTTTCCTCCCCATCCCCGAGCAGCAATAAGAAATATTACCTGGGCACTAAGATCACGGTGCCTAGCAAGCCTCTGCTCTAAGCCCTGAGCCGCGGCGCTGCAGATGCTGCCCCAGCAGCAAAGTGCGGCATCTTGGCCAGCGTGACTTCAAGGGGCAACCACACTCAGAAGCGGGGAGATGCTCACCCCTGCCCACCCAAATGCCATGACCCTGGGTCCGTGCAAGTGCTGTCACGATCCTCAACCCACCTGTGCCCAGGGTCTGCCACCCCACATCCCACTCCCTTTCCACCCCCTGTTGCAGTGACTTGAACAAATACAGACCTGAGGGTCTTCAGCTGCAGCCTTCAGCAGAGCAAGAGCAGGACCTACCCTGGCAGCAAGAGTGTTTCCAACACAAGAACTAATTTGAACAAAATTTAAATGCTAACAAATAAATAAAGGCAAGCTACAGTGAACTAGTAATAAGATACCTTTGGATGTTCATTATGCTGGATTTCCAGGCAGTTAAATAGTTTAATGCATTTCCCTTTGGCTTGCTTATCAATCTCTCAGCCTGTCTGAAAATAGCGTCTAATATCCTCCCCCGTTATACATTATTGGCGAAATGCCTCAGTGGCACCAGCAGTGACTCTCCCACCAGGTAGGGGCTGTGATTCATTGACAGCAGCGGCGTGTGGATAATTGATGGCAAGTGATTGCCAGCATGTGATGATTATCTCTTCAGGTTGTCTGCAAAACAATTAATGGCAATGAAAAGAATTTATTTAATTAATCACTTCCTGTAAATAAATGCATCAGAATAAAATAAATCAACTGCGTTCTTTCTAAAAATGGTTTGCTGTAGAAGGCTGCCACATGTTAGTGTGATGGAGCTGACGGTGTTGAAGAGGCACCAGAGAGGCTGAAATACTAAGTGGATGCCAGTAGTCCTTCCTCTAAACTTTGGAAATGTGGAAAGTTTCTTAGGGAATGGCCTTGCTTTAGCTACCGAGGGGCTCCGAAGTGAGCGAGGCGCTGGGGACTGGGCATCTGAGCCACGTAGCAAGAGCTCCTCTCCTTGGGTATGAGCTCTCCCTGCCTCCCTCCTGGGGGAAGCAGGTTTAATTGAGAACGGGTGCGATGTTCTTCACTGGTCTCGTCTCCATCGCAGCAGAGCCCCAGGACTCCCTTGAGGATGGGAGCACAGGTTGGTGCTCAGCTGCTGGACCCGCCGGGTTATCTGTGCTCTAACCCACCTCAGTACAGACGCTTTTTTGTCCATGTTCAAGCTCCAGGTTGCCCCGAGGACTCAAATTTACACCGTACAGTAGATCTCGGTCCAGATCCACCTGCAGCAGAGCCCCGTTAGCTGCTTTCTGTTACTGATGCTTAGCCTTCAACACACACAGCGCTCCCGCAGCGTCACCTAACTCCTAACTGCGCTCCCCCCCGAAGAGGCATAAACCCTGCCGCACACAGATGTTGCTCCCTTTGAACGCTGTATGTCCGTGCTGGAAAACTGCTGATGCCACCTGGGATGAGTGACCGAGAAGCCCCATGAAGGCGGGACGGTGCAATCCTGCATCCCGGCATGGCATTAGAGCATTTGAGATGCTTGAAGGGCTCCTGCCTCCCAAAAAACCTTGTGATAAAGCAACTCATAGGGATGAGCCTACCTTTAGCTGCTGCCAGACTACGGGGTGTAAATCAGGGCAGAATTTGACCTTCAGAGAAAACAATGGGCAATAGAAAGAGAAAACAGGTAGGTGTTAAAAATAGTGCTGAGGATAGATTTCCATACCACCCATAAATAACCCCAACCAGAAAAATACACAAGATGTGTCATAAACCGATAGCATTTTAAGAATGCTGAAAGTTTCTAGAATTAATTTTCTTCATTTTATTTTATTAAAATTGCTTTCATTTATCTCCTGTGTTAAATATTTTATTTTTCCATATTAATGGCTGCAATTTCTACTGCAGCTTGTTTCTGTCATTAACACTGTACAAACTTAATATCATTAGTAGTTTTTTCCCTTAATTATGTGAGTGGAGAAGAAAAACATCAAAGTTTCCGTGAAATTGGAATAGTATATCTAAATTGCCTCATGTTTATTTTAACATTAACAGTAAATGAAGCTAATGGGCTTTTATATTATTAAAAGCAGCCATTTGTGTCCTGCCTGCTGTAATATATAGCAAAGCTTTAAAAGATGTTAAATAATTAGTTATTTAATAGGGATGTGCAAAACAGATCAAACAAAAGGCAAACTTCCTGGCAGCAGAAGCTTCAGTTCAAACCGGGGCCCCTTTGTGATGCCTTAAAATTGGGTTTTTCCTACGCACATCTTATGTCCCACTGTTAATCTGATTGCTTTAATTTACAGCAGGCCCAGAGGGTTCCCGGCTTGCCAGCCTGGGGGACAGCGGAGTCGCACGCCCAGAAGCGATGGTGATGATGGCATCGGGAGAATGTACGGCTGCGGCTCCGCATCACCCATGGGGGCTCGGAAATGGCTCCTGCCCCACGCGAGGTGTTTCACGGCGAGCAGTGACCTTGCCCTGTCCCCGGCCAAAGGCTGCTGTGCTCCAGGAGGTGAAGGGGGTGATGCTGATGGAGAAAATGCCGCTGGTTTTCACAGCCACAGCATAAGGGCAGGAGCCCCAAGGGCACCCTTGTGCTTTGCAGGTGCATGTTGTCTCCACACAAGCCAGCGCTTGCCAAGCATACGTCAGGAGTTATTTACTCCAAAATTCACAGCAAGAAGCGCCTTCTCCTTTCCTGGGAAAATCCTCTGCATTATAGCAGCAACAAAACCTTAGCAGCGAGATAACAGATGTAACAATGAGGAATGGTAATGCTCTCTCCATCACTCCTCCGTCAGACGAAGCCTATGGATTTCAGCACAAGGGCAAATTCAAGAGCAAGCTGCTAACTTGTGGCCAAATTACACCACTTTCCTTTCGGGCAATATTGCAAAAGCCTGCCCATCTAACGGGGAGTAGTTGCAGGATCAATGCTGTTTTCCTGTGTTCCCATAAGGCAGCACAAGCTCAATTCTTTTTAACACCCCGTGCTCATGCAGGATGACAATTAAACACCTCGTGGTATTGCCTCTCACTCTCTCACACTTGTACTTCAGCACTTTATAAACACTGTTAACAGCCTCTGTCTTCCTTTCCCATTTGTTTCTGTGCTGGGGAGATCCATGGACTTAAATCAGCCACAGCCAGGCTGAAGAAAGGGTGTGCAAATGAGAGCATTTCTCTCTTTCAACCTATTAGTGCTATTAAAAATGTGCCTGCAATTAATAATAATAACAAACTGCTGCGGCTTAAATAAAATCGATAACAAATGGCAGGTTTGCAGAGGGCTTTGGGAAAAGGCTGGAAGAGGGAACGGAGGACATGGGGAGGGACATGCAGAGAGCACACCTGGGAATGACAGAAAGCGCTGGTGCTCCCTGGCCTAACTTAAGCACGGCTTAACAAAAACCCCAGGGGTTATTTTTTGTTTGCTGCTCATCTCACAGCATCTTCGCAAGGGTTTTTTGAGTGGCGTGCTCCCCCGACACCAGCCTCTAGCGTAACTGTAAGTCTTGGCTGGCAAAGCGATGCTATTTCCTGTGCCTCAGAGAAATGGAAAGCCGTCGGGATAGGGATCGCTCTGCCTCTCTGCAACATGGGCTGCACATGTAGGACTGGAAAAAATAAATAAACTGGCCCTGTATTGCAAGCCACAGGAATTTGTCATCTGATGAGCACTGGAGAGGGGAGAAATCACCGCGTGGTTGTCACTCCCATCTAGGAAAACTAGTTCACACCAGCAGACTGTGAGTTTACACCAGGCTATAACGTCTCGGCTGTTCTTTTATCACCCGCATGTGTATGGCTGAACTTTATAAAGTGGCCCCCAGAAGTCAAATGCAGCTTGAACAAACGGGTACGGCAGAGGAGTGTGCTGGGGATATCAGTGTGGATAAAGATGAGGGATTGTGTCGAGTATTTTTTTGCTTTAGCCTTCATCTGGCTCAGGGAAAGTAGGAGGTAGAGTGGGAGAAAAGAGGAATTGCACGGGGAGGCATGAGGTTTCTCTAAAACATCCAGATCTTGGACCTTGGGATGACACTAGGCTTGGAGCTTGCAAGCCAGAGAGTTATCTGATTCAAAGCACCAGCTTTACACCCTGCTTGGACTGCGGGGTTCAGAAACGCCACGGTCTCCCTCGGTGTGAGCCAAGGTCACGCTTGCTGAGGTCCGAACTTCAACCCAACAAACCTCCAGCAGCGAAGGAGACACCCAGGAGCAAAAGTGCAAACCATCGCCCATGGGTGCGAAGCAACGCCAGGCGTCTGCTTCCATCCCCGGCTGCAATTTGGGGGAGCTTCTGCGCCTCCATCCGCATCCGTGCTCTTCACCCTCCCCGAACCGTGACAGGTACCACCGTTCCTTCATCCGAGGCGACAGCATCCAACGAGCCACTGCGGGAAGGCAGGTTTGTCCCCCCTCCATCCCACACCTCCAGGCAGGAGGGACAGGAGGAACGTGCCCCACTGGCCAAGGGAGAATAATTACAGGGAAGTGGCAGCTTTCCTTCTGCTTAACTTGCTTTGGAAGGAACAGTTGGGGGTACTACAGAAACTAATGTAAGGTAATGTAATCATTTACAGAAGATTTGTGGTAAATGAATGTTTGGCCTCTGTCCAAGCACACAGCCAGGGCTCATTACGCCGGAGGAGATGGCAGTGAAAGCTTTCCACGGCCACTGTTTGTCTTTCATTTCATCTCATGTCTGACCCGCCTGACCTCGGCAAAGCCGGCAAAGACTTTGCTTTTCGCTGGCCGGATTTCAGCTGCGGTAAATGTGATTTCTAAATGACAATGCTGTAAATGCTTGGCGTGCTGGACCTTTCGTGCAGTAATGAGCCACGGCTTTTTCAAACTCCAGTACTTTAGTGAAGAACAGATTTTTTTTTTTTTTTTTTCCACATGAAAACAGCAGCGAGGGCCCTGGGATAGGGTAACTTAGCAACTCCACCGCAGGGATTAGGAAAATTGACTCCAGACCAAACTGAAACAGCAGAGTTTCCTGTTTTGAGCCACTCTGAACTATATTAAAATTATTTATGAAAAGGGTAAGAAGGAGGGGAAGGATGGGGAGCAGGGGCTGCTGCTGGGGGAGATGAGCCTGGGGGGATTTTTTCATCCTGCTACTGAGCTCGCAGCGGAGACAGGCGGCGTGTCGGGGCTGGAATGCTGAGCCGTGTCTCAGCAACAGGACCACGGGCCACCTGCCCATGCAAAGGTCGCGTCAGCAGCTCTGTCCCTCCGACCCGGTTAGCGAGGTACCGGGAAGCATCCCAAAACCTCCCAGCACCGTTGTGTGGGGCAGATCCACCATCGTGGTGGAGGAGGGAGAATCGAGTGGATCTGAGCTTCTGGGACAAAACGGATGAAGCCCACAAGCACGTGGCAGACAGTGAGCAAACACCGTCCCTTTGACATATTTGCTGATCCCTTGACTCCAGGCAAAGTTTGCAGTGCCTACAATTAAAGGATTTTTTTTTTTTTTTTTTCTGTTTAAAGGAGAAAACTGCAAGACAAACAGTGAATGCAAACAAGCGCTTCTATCCTGCATCGCCCAGATCCCCCCTCGGCTGGGGGCAGGAACACCGGTGTAGTTTCAGCACCGCACTGGGGGTCCACTTTGTGTGGCAGCATTGAACCAGGGACCAGAGGGACACGAGCATGAAAATTTTGAGGGAGACCTTGCACCTACGCTTCCTGTCGCTGTTTCCATTCTGGAGCCTCAGAGATGTGCAGGGGAGAGCTGTAGCTCAAGCTTCCCCGGCTGTGGACGTGCCCTGGGATCCAGCAGCCACAGGGATGCCCTGGCCACCACCGGGGAGGTGGGGGGGGGGCACAGCCCCCGCGCCCCCCGCGTCTCCCTGTTGGAAGCCGTTCCCTGCTCCTCCCTTGGTGCCCCTGCGGTCGGGATGAGGCAGCTCCATTTTTTTGGCATTTGGGTTTTTTTATTGTTACAAAGAGCTGCTTTTGTTTAAGGATTTTTGGTAAATGGAATTAAGCAAAAAACATTGCCGGTTTTAAACTTCCCAAGTCGGCACGAGGGGGAAAAAAGCCAACGAGACCCACAGGCAGCAAGCAGCTTGCTTGAAATCATCAGCAAGTTTAAAATAGCCTCGTCCCACGATTGCCCGTGTCACAGGCCTTGCTGCGAGCTGTTGGGAGTCTCTTCAGGGTATCTAAAAGATGGTTACTGTGCTGTGAGTTCGGCTGGGGCTCCCCCTTCTTCTAGCAACACACAGCCACCCCGAGAGGCCCTGTAGCTAAAAAGACCCACAGATGAGGTATTTGCTAGAAAAGTGTAATTGCACGGTGGCCAACGTGGGCTGAGGACCTTACCGGCACGGTCGGAGCCGACCTGACGATGGATCCCTGCTGCGGTGGCCGTGGGCTGCCCCTGCGCTGGGTGGGGATAAACACATCAGGGGGCTGCCCACGGATGTCGATGGTTTTTGTGGTCCTTGAGGCTGGGTTGAAAGCTCTGCCATCGTTCAGCGCCTGAGAGGACACCTGAAAACAGCTGACTTTTCCACGTGAGATTTATTATTTAAAAGGAGACATGCCTTGGACGTGCAAGAAGGAAATTCAAAAAGCAGAGAAAAAATACCTTGTCAGAGCCCAGTTCTCCTGCCATTTATCTTCTAGTCCTTAAGACACATTAAAATAGATTTAAAAGGACACTTTAAGTTTTTGCTCTTTAAGGAACACATTAGTGCTACATAGGCTTTTGTTTTAATTAAAACAGGTATTGAAATCCTCCATGAAGCTTCAGTGGAATTGTTACAGACTGCAGTTTTCTTATGTGCAGCGCAGCCAAAATATACTGTAGCCGTTGTCTTGCAACAAGGCAGAAGTCTTATTAATTTAGTTCAATCAAATCAAACCCGCTTTAATTTACAAAGCAATAAAATCTGCAAACATCACTTTAGATCAAAGAACTAAGAACAGCCTAAACACAAGTGGAATGTTTATTTTGTACAATGGTCCATAACTGCATTTATGTGATTTAAAAGCTTTTTGAAGCATGTGATAATATTACATGCATATAGAATTGTGTCCTTGTTGTGGATCATTACTCCCCACAGAGACCAAAAAGCATTTGCTGTTCAACTCCTACCTAAAATATTTCCTTTTACATATTTTTTTTTTTTTTCCCTTGCTTTAAATGGGATCTGTATGGTAATTTTTTTGCGGAGTTGTGATGCAAAATCATTTACTAAAAGGGATGGGAATGCTGTATGGCATAAAGAAAACTCAGCCAGTTTTTCAGCTTTGGATGAAGGGAATATTTGATAGTTTTCTGGTGGTGAAGGAGATGCTTCACTCAAGGGGCGACAACAGCCGGGCACCTCTAGAACCCAACTGCACCACGGCTGCTCAGAGGCTGCAAGGAGGAGCCCAGCACCAAGCAAAAAGCTAATTACACTGCTCTGGGGCCAATTTGCATCCTGCTACTTATATCAGCCATATCTGGATGAGGTTTCTGCACTATGCAGAAACAACGTGATGGGGAGAGCAGGGTGGTCCCGTCCTGCCGGGAACGGACTCGGATGCATGTGAGATGCTCCAGTCTCCCTGTGTTTGAAGGGCGTTTGATCTGGGGAGAAGCCCACTATGGTTACCAAAAAAAAGACTAGAAAGAGCCCTGTGTTTTTAGGTTTCAGCTGTGTGTCTGTAAATAATCTGGTGCAACAATGCCTGGTCTACTGTACTTCGGAAGGAATGAAAAGTATTTGCACGTTAACAAAGGAATTTAATGGATTGGAAAATGACTGTCATTTTGAACGTGAGGCTTTCCACTGTATTTGAGAAATCGCACAAAGTGCTGAAAAACTGGATGCTGTTTCTCACCTAACCATTAAATCCTTCCAGATGTGGGGAGAATGAAATATCTGTAAAACTGAATAAGCCACCCCAGTGAACGGCCAGCTCTTTGCCAGCATTGTTTGTAATGCGAACGTATAATTTTCTCCATGTTGCATATTTTTACAGATTTGGGAATATTTCTGCCGGAGCTTTTTGGATGATGCTTTACACCAATATCACCGATGTTTAAGACTTGGGGTTTAAAAAAACCCACCCAAACCCAGAGCTAAACATTTTCTCGTCTTTCTTTTCCTTGACTTTTTACTCAGGCCAGGAGATGGTGGCAAAAACACAGACTCTCACGAAAAACAGTTGAAATACAAAACTGAGTGTTCATAAAAAAAAAAATTAATACTGAGAAAATCATTTGTAGTCGAACGATGGAAAACTAATGAAACTGCCACGGCTTTCTAAGAAAAAAACCAACTCAGCCAGAGTCCTCTGTGCCATGGCTGGGTTTAAGCAGCAGTAACTCAGACTGCCAGAGTTTTAATAAAGGAGAATATACTACTAAAACTGCTTTTTAGCAGTTACCCAGCAAAGTTAGATGTTTCTGTGCATTGCTACCGACTACCCCATCCAGACCCAGCGCCGGGCGAGCCGGTCCCAGGAGCCGTCCGTGGGTTTCGCAGCCGGAGCAGTCGGCTCGCGCCGCCCTCTCTTGCTGACACGCATGCAGGAGGAAAGGCAATTAAGCTAACTGGATTTTTTAAATTTTAGAGTCACTGTAAATAATATGGAGCATGAGTTATGCAACGAGGGCGACAGTAATTGCCGGCTTCTTCACTTTTTATTACCAACAGCACGCTGGGAGCTGTTTTATTGGCCCATTTGACTGTATAACAGCACTGCTGGGGTACGTCTTGCCCTCCCTAAATCTGCCTTCGGGGCTGGGCTCTCCAGAGTCTCCCGCAGGCTCCGTTTACCTGGCTGTCATCGCTTCCCGTCCCGCCAGCACCAGGATGATTTAAGCACCCTTCAGGCCACGAGCACTAACCGTATTTTCCATAGTAAGACCTGCAAGCACCGTTGTTCGCCTGGAGATCTCTGGGTATTTTCATCCCCATTGCTCTGATGTACCGACAGCAAGTGCTGCTTCTGCCTAACATCCGTGCCTGACTGCAATTAGTGCATCCTACAGGATTTCATCCAACATGAACCAAGGTCCCATTCAAGGATCCATTAAAAATCTGCTTCCAAGCCAGCGTCCATTCAAATCAAAATCTTTCATTCACTCCCCCCGACTCGGCTGAGGAGTGAGTGAAACCGTCAGCACAATCCTTCTTCCCACTTACCCTGGTGTAAATAAAGGAGTATCCCATCGCTGTGCCTATAGCACCATATAGATCTGTTGTACCTATTTCCCTCTACCATGTGCCCACGTTTGCTCCAGAAAAAGCTCTTCTTACTGCGGCGGCCAGGATGTAAATGACGCACGACACGGAAGTACCCAGTCTTTTATAACACTCAACCCTCATCCTGGTCCACTACCTATTAAGAAAAAGCAGGAGAATTTTCTCCCCCACACACTTGTCCTTGAATCCATTACTTTTCTTGTTGCTGCTTAAGATGGCTTTATAAAGAAGAGGAAACTTCAATGGCAGCAGATGGCAGATAAGTAGGAATGGTAAATAGTTTTAATTACTGCATAATGTAAGTGAGACAATAAAGGGGAGAGAGTGGGAACAAGCTGCTGCCATGGCAGCCCTGGAACTGTTGCGGGACCCAATTTGTCTGGAAGGCAGCATGTGTTGCTTTTAGTCTTAGGAGGGCTTTAAAAGAGAATGCCGAAAAATATTAATTGCATGGCTCATCTGCCCATCCATCTTCACAACCGAGTAACACGCTTCCTTAATTTCAGGGGAATCGTTTTCAAATGGGAATCATGCAAATGAGTATTTTAGCTATTCATTTGTTTTACTGCAAGCGCTTTGTGAGCAAATGGCCTACAGCTTGCAATGAATTAAAAGACACGGGCACTGGAGACCGATTTTTAATACAAAGTCTTGACACAGAGACGACCCCGACCGACAACACAGAAAATGTTGGCATAGCAACTTTGGGCATTTTCATGCAAATTGGCTCCTATATAGATGATACAAATGCAATGTTTTCCTTCAACTAATCATCATAAAATTAGTTTCACTATATTTAAATGCTTCTACTTAATGCATTATATCCATATGCATGAAATTGCCTCAGCTAATGCAGTACATAAAATGCCAAAGATACAATGAATAGCCAAATTGCAAACAGTTATGTTATCTCCCATAAAAACTCCTTTTTTCTTATTGAATGTGTGGGCCCCGAAGGCATCTATCACAAATTGCTATTAATGCACATACACACATACGTGCGTGCACCCACACACAAAACACCTACATTTAAGTAACATTAAGGTTGTTATGCAATCTAAAGCAAGCCAAAAATCTAAATTCAAGCCGGGCTCTTTGCTTATCGTTGTCTCCATTGTACGTATATACGTACTCATGAACATGCTACTTATTAGCTTCAGAGGGGAGATGAACCTGATGTTATATTACTATATATGCGGTTTTCTAAACTTAAAAGAAATGACGTTTTGCATGAAACTCCCCCTGTGCAGGTCCCTGGATTGCATCCCACTGGTTCTTGTAATACTCAGGTCTGTTGGACCTGAGGAGAGGGAGACATTGCTGCTGCTACTTTGACTTTCCTTGCTTTTGATGATTTTATTCCAAATCCTGCTGCTAAACTGCACTTAGGGGGTTTTTTTGACTCAGCTTATTTTTTTTAAGCTGGACAATAATGGTCTGAAGGATGGGTTTATCCTGCACCTGCCCTCGTTTAACACTTGCTCTTCAATTCAGGACAGGATCTCCCCAGGGCCTCTGCCTGTTCCCCTCCTTGAAATCAAGTTTCCCTGAGCACGACCTGAGAGCAGAAGAATGACTCTGTCTGCATTAAAAGCCTGACCGAGCAATTCCCAGAGTCAACGAAGTGGACTTCTTGGACCTCGACTGAACTTGGTCCAATGCTCAGATAATGGAGGATGGTGCAGTGCTTGCATGCAAGACGTCTCTTGGGCTTGAATATAAACAATGACTCTGCTGTGCTATGGGAGCATGTGGGGCTTGGTCCTGGGTTGCACAAACTGCGATGTACACTTAGACCAGAGACACAGAAGAATTCGTGTTTGCTTCCCAAGAGGATCTTAGATGTCTTCAAACAAGACGTTCTTCTCTTTTGGAGGTCTCAATACGCCAGCCCAGGTTTTCAGTGTCAGGCGGGACAGACCGCAAATATATTTTGTCTGTCTAAAACACTAGGGACAATAAATCATTAAGAAAACTTTACCCTGTGCTAAATGCTGTCGGGGAAGTTACATATTTGGAAGCATTCAGCCATTCATCTCCTTCTCCAGCAAAGAATCCAAAGGGAAATGAACAGTGGAATCTCTATCCCACCTTGGAGATGTTTCAGATGGTGCCCGTAACCCTGACTTCTGAGGGTGCAAGTGTCACCATGGAAGGGACAAATGGGACCATCACACCCACATTTGGTGTGAACAGCTAATAGTCTCTCACTCTGCGCTCCCCGAGTAATGCTCCCCAAAAGTGCTGTGGAGAGCAGAGCCAGAGTCCCACAGCTGAGAAGGAGACCTCAAAGGACCAAATCCAGTATCTATAAACAAGGGATGCAACGTTGTGCATCCTCCTCATCGCAAAAATTCTGATCAATGACATATTTTAATTTGTCTGTGTATTTTGCCATAGTCCTTAGGGCCCAAATGCACTTCCAGAAAAAAATTTATTTTAATTGAAACAGTTCTTCTAACGCTGTAAATATGGATGGTCCCAAGCAATCAGCAAAAGTAACCTCCAAATAGCTGGCTGGCTGCTTTTAAGAAATCTCAAATTGTTGAACAACTCATCTGATTATGATGTCCAATTCTGGAATTCCCTCCCTGTGCATCTCCTCGGTGGTTTGGTACCACTTGCACAGAGATAAAACACCTTACTTCATCACTCAAGGACTAATTGCAAGATGATTTAATTAAAGTATACCTCTCCTTCCCCCAAGTTAGTTGTATTTCATATTGCTCTAGTAGGAGTAATTTGCAGAAATTAAGCATTGCATGTCGCTGGAATGGTACAGGTGCAATGGAAGAAAAAAACCCCTCCATGCAGCAGCAGGCAGTGCCACCAGAGCTCAGTGAAATATCTGTAATGACTCATTAATTCAGCAAATGCTGCACTTTGCAGCAAACATTCAAATTATCCGCAAAGAGGCTGTTTTTAAAACTTGTAGGTTATTCATAATTGCTCAATGAACACTTCATGCAAATGTATTTTAGCCCATTGGGCAAACTGTTTGCTTTGAATATTTGCTACATAATGCACAATTAGCCCCAAGAATTTATTACATCATGATATCTTTAAGGCCAAAAGCAGGATGAGGAGAGGAAGTCAATGTGGATAACGAGAGCATTGAGAGCTCTTTTGGAGAGCAGGAAGAGGCACAGAACCAGGATAAATCATCAGGTTTTGGCCAAATGGTTGGGGAAGAGGTCGGGAAGGAATGACTTCACGGATACAAAACCATCACGGCTGCTGTCACGCGTGCGTGGCCCAGGGATGCTCCCAGACCCGACCTGTGAAAGCAGATTTACACGCTCACAGACATCTGTGCATAACAAGTCCACATTCGCCATGTATTAATCACTCCAACCAAGCCCCACAGACGCCCGTGACGAAGGACTTTGCACAGCCGAAGGAAAGGGGAAATGATTTCTTGTGGGGGCTGGAGAACATCCCCGCTTGCACCATCCCCTGCTGACAGCAGAGTCACAGGGGAAATAATCCCAACATTTACAGCTTTGCTTTCTACCAGGGCCAACAATTTTTCAAGCTGTTAATTCGCTTCATCTTACGATTCACAAGTGCGTGCCTCCCAGATATTGGCAATCATAATTTTTATTACTAGTTATTGTAACAGTGAAGTCATATTTGTCTCCATTTCACCCTGGAGAGTCACGCAGCAGCAAATTAACAGGGTAAGCAAAGCAAGATAGGCAGATGCTGATGGGGTAAAGCTATCGCTGCTCTCCGAAGGTGCCACTTCTTGCAGATGAAGCGGCGGCATTGCCAGTGCCAGCTGCAAGTCCTCCGAGGCCACCGCGTCACTGACACGCAGGGGTCCACGCACGTTGGTGAACAGAGATGGGGATGTGGGTACGAGTTCAGCCTCAACCCACAGACCAGGGAAAGGCTCGTGGGACTTCGGGTGAGCAGGAGGATTTCCTGGCCCCCGTTGGTCTGGCACAGCTCGTAAGCCAGCGCAGCGGGAGCTTTGGCACTGACCCTGCCCATCATTGAAGCCTCCTCTTTGCTCTCTAGCTGACACGACGCTAACTCCCTTCTCTTTTGCTCACACGTGATAATATATATTTAAAGGCCATAAAAATTAGAGCCAAATTTTGTTGAAAGAGAAAAAGAGCATTTCTTTGACTTGATATAAAACGCATTTTTGTCTGCAGACGTGCACCAAGTAAAAGAGAGCTTGGCAGACACCTTTTAAAATGAAACTAAATCTTGATGCAGGCTGCAGGACAGGCTTCGTCTGTAATTCCACAAACACCTCCTGCCCAGGAGCAGGGTGCCCAGTCCCGCAGCCAGTCCCCGATTTGCCCAGGCAGATTCCCTACTCCAGGCAAGCATTACTGAATACAGAGAGAACATGCCTGTGTTCCCAAGGATCTGATATATAGATTTAAGTACGTTCCACGACACCCATTTTGTAGGGTTTGGCAATGCATTGTTTTCCAGACCCTACTGACTGCTGGGCTGGGTTGCATCAGATGGCAGTCAGCTCTGTATCCAGGTAATTCACATAATGAATGTATCATCGTCATTTTAAGTAGGCAAGGAATGACTCTTTTTAGGAAAATTTGACACAATCAGGGTCACTTTATGCATTATCTCATAGGCCAGAGCTTTCCCTGGTTGGAGAAAGCATGTCCCTTCTGAAACATGCTGGTCAGCCCTAAGCAGCCTATGGGAGTTTGTCACTCGTCAATGAATTGGCATCATCACCATGGAGGAGCAACCACGTGTCACGGAGGGAATGAGAGTCAGAGCCCGTGTGCTGGCCGGACCTCACGGAGGAAGGCGATGCCAAAAAGGATGGATGGCATCCGCAAGAAAAATGAAAAAAATAGAAACAAATGGGGAAAGACAACATCAACCTGCCCGTAGCTCAAGGCATGGCATGAACCCACCACGCTGTCCTGTAAAGCTGAAAACCGTGCCGGGTTGCTTTGCAACCTGAGGTTTAAATTTTTTTTCACCTTTTAACAGTCGGGAATGGTTCATTTAGCTGCTGCCGCCTTCGGAATGTAAAGTTAGTTGGTCTTCTCCTAAATCCTTTAGCCTGGCTGCATCCTGGCTTTCACTGTGTAGCCAAGGCAATGGGATAGTGAATGAACCTGGAAAGGGGACGACTGCTCTGTGGGGTGGGTTGAGACCCCAAGCTCTTCCACCCACTATCCCCACCATGGGATATCCAATTGCTGTTGGATGGCTCAAGTGAGATGGGATGGTTTCCTCCCTGGAAAGCTTCTTTCTTGATAGGCAAAAATTGGCAAAACTGAGCCGAGTCCCTCCTTCCCACCCCTCTGTGCTCGAGCCGGTCCAGCCCAGGTGAGGGGATCAGGGCAGCTCCCAGAGAGGCATCGCTATCACTTATTTATGGCATAATTTGATATCTAGTAGTTCATTAATTTTGGGGTTTTTTTATTTTCTCTCTCCCCTCCCCCAGCTGGGGAGCACTTATGCTTATCTTCAGCTAAATAACTCAGGTCATAAAAGGTAATACCATGGGTAGCAGAATGTAAACAAACGCATTCTACCTCAATAAACATGCTAATTTCCAGCTATAATATTCACAAGTAAAATATCCATCACACAGACCCTATTTGGCGAAGGCAGCAGCCCTCATCAGTCAATGAAGTAGGCTCCTGCCAGTTCACTGCGGGAGGCAAATAGTACAACTTAACTCACTTGATGATGCCCTTGGGGGGAAAACATGAGCCTCATAAATGAGTCTGGAAATGTGATAAAAGGATAATCTTGCATAAATGAGTCTATATCATCATTACCTGCACAAACAGAAGAGCACGGAGATTGCTTGAATGATGTGGCCACATTTAATATAAATTAAGCTGGAGAGTAACCACACGCAGGAAGCGTTTGTGGTCCGACTGGTGCCAGTAGATGCTGGGGATGGTGGAGCTTGGATGCTCCCCTTGATCCCCCGCTGCCACGGCACTGCCCCCCGAGCCTGCGAGCACCCACACTGTGGGGCAGGGCTGGACCCGGGGCCGAGCCTGTTCGGTTGGGACGGCCGAGGCTGCCGGGGGACCAGACCTATGAGGTCAGCGGCAAATCTGAGCACTTCACCTGTGTAGGCTCCTCCTGGCTCTTGGCTGTATCTGGATGTGGCTTTATCTTCTGTTCCAACCAGAGGATAAACAAATGACCTCCCAAAATGACCTTAGTGAATAGAAACAACCCAAAAGCACCTTGCTATGGTGCCAAAACCCCTTAGAACAAGCAACGATACCAAATGGCCTTCTAAGATACAGTCAAAAATACATAATGCTGAGGGGCATGTCTTCATCTCCCCCTGCGTTTGCAAAGGCAGCCAAGAGCTGCGGCACATCCCGCAGCGCCCCAGGCTCTGCTGACCATCACGCCCATGCCTGGCTCATCTTGGGAGAGCCCCAAGGTCCATCCCATGCTGGTGGGAAGCTGGGGTACACAGCTGGGTGGCACCTTCTCTCCCAAAATCAAAGTCTTTAGTGCACACATGTACAGCATCGGTGCGGCACCATGCAGAAGGCTGCGGGGGGGCTATGGTCCCACGGTCGGGGGGAACGTTTTCCCAGCCTTCCCCTACAAAGCATCTTTCCCACCACCTGTGCAAGCGCTGGCACTGGGCCGCTTGCAGTTGGGTGGGCACAGCCCCTTCCCAGAGACACGCGAGGTTGTTGCCTATCTGAGCATCCTGCTGCGTGCTTGGGGAAGGGCGGCAGGTGACAAGCCAGCTTCCAAGCCATTAGCTTATGACATTTGATTTTCAGCCAGTTACTTTGGTTAAATCCCTAAAAGAATAGCCAAACAGGATTATTTTTCCAAAGGATGCAAAATCTTTCATTTCAGCTTTTCAAGAGAGAACAGTGATGTTAGGGAACATCCAGTTCATCAGAGCGTAAAAACAGGCTGCTCGGATCGTACTCTGCTGTAACACTGCAAGATACATCGCTTTTGGGAAGGCTTTTAGTCCTACTGTGTCAAACACTCGAGCAAAGGAAAAAGAGGCAAGGAGAGCTCAGTGCTCCCGCTCCCCCCAAATAGCCTGGCCCATAGGACCTCTGTGCCTCAGTTTACCCAAATACCACAACGCTGAACTCACGCGGGAGCTGTGAGAGTTTAAAACAGTTTGATTCATCTGAAAGCATAGCATTTGGAAAGAGAAAGCCCAAAGCCTTCAGAAGGGTAAAATCAATTGTGCTTTACCTTACCTGCCAGGTTAATCCCTTGGGTATCACAAGCCATCCGCACAGTGATGGTTTGCAGTGACCCCCCCGCCCCGAGCTGCCAAAAACCTTTCACAAACACAAGGCACTCGCTTGTCTTGTTTGGATCAGTCTCTCTGCAGTTTCAATGTGTCTCTCAAAAAGAAATATATTGCAACTCTTCCCTATATCAACAATGGCACGGCTGATTTAAGAAGCATTTGAAATGCTTGTTGAAAAGGCACAATTAAAAACACGATTCTTAATTATTTGGACTATATATTGATCTCATGGTTCCATCTGTTGCTAACTGCTACATAGTGTAAATGAAGATCCTTGCTCACATCAGACCTGTCATATACCATCAGCCTGGGAAGCGTGTGCAGCTGTCACTGCGGGGACAGGGAAGAGGAGATTTGCTCGCTGCTTTGCAGGGGAAGGACTGCTGCGATGCTCGCTTCCAGGTGCGTTGCGAAAGGACGGCTAAGTTCTGCTGCTGTTGGCATCGGGCAGGTGTGGGGGACAAACCTCGTACTCCCAGAGATGCCCAAACCATGCCCCGCAGCCACCCAGAGACGCAAACCCAGGAGGCCACACGCTGTCCGCTTTGTTCCTGCTGCTCAAAGCCCTTGCTCTGGTTTAACCTGGCTGCTCCAGCGCAGCTTTGGTAACTGAACTCAACCAAGGACACATTTTCTCTGGTTTGGTTAATTCCTACTTTGGGGTAATGATGAATGTGTGTACATGTATTTATCACCTGAGGCCACAGAGTTCAAAATACAGCAGAGAAGCCTGGAAAAACCCTAAACTACACAATAGGGTTGTGTTTTATACTGCGTGTACCAGGAGACAAAAAGTTTTCTGCGCAGCATGTCATAGAATATACTCCATTTCCAACCTCAACATCTCAACCCACTTTGCCTGATGGGATCTTCCCGCTACAAGAGTCTTGCACAAAACCAGTGCAGGCGCAGCCAGCAAGCTTTTCATATTCTCATTTTTTTTTTCCAGCTGCAAATAAGCCATTCGAGTTTGCAGCTCTGATCCCCCTTTTAATTACACAGTGCATTAAAAGCTACATCTGAGAAACTCAGAGATCCTTTGAAATGAGATGCTAGGATATAAATTAGCCTCTACTTACAGAGGATTCAGACCTTTCTATTTAAGAAACCCATATTTGCACCTGGAAAAACCCATGACTGCTGAAGGACACCTCAGGTGGAGCCATCAGCTGGTCTCAGCCAAAGGTGAAGGACCTGAGACAATTTGGAGCAGCTGAGAAACTTCACACAGTCAATGAGCGGCCACCATGGTATTGCACAACGCTGTGGATTAGCACAAAAAACAAGCCCCAAGGAAGCAGATAGACCAGTTGCTTAGGGGTTAATTTTTTTTTTTTTTGTTAACTGGCTATTTGTGCTTTTAGAAAGAAAAAAAGAAATCAATAAAATAGAGGAGCAGAAATCTTAGTTGCAAGTCTTGGCTGAGAAATGAGATGACTGTGCCAAAAAGTGACACATTTAAGCTGGTGTGTAATTTTGATCTACATGTTTAAAATACTTTTCTCCATTTTGTAAATTGAGGGTTTGAATGGGGCAGAGGGAAGGAAAGTACATTATCATTATTGAAAACATACATTTCTAATCACGACTTCGGTCCATAAAATACTTTGGCTGAAAGCGCTGTGTTAAATAATAGGGGGTGGAAAACATGACTCACAAGTGCTGTGGACATATAGCACTTGGAAGGCTAAAATGAAATGCTAACGTCAGTCTCCCACAGAGCTGCGAGGCTTTGAAACGAAAGCCCAGCAGCTGGTGCGGCAGCGCGGGCAGGGGCGGCCGTGCGGGATTAACCTGCTGGCCTGCAGAAGAGCTTTGGTTGCTACTGTTGATGCTTTGGTGACCCTGGTTGCATCTGCAGTGGTAGGATCCCTCTACACCATCTGCTTAGCACACAGGGATCATGCTTATGCGATGAGGATCCCAGGCAGCATCGTAACACACACCCAAGCAGAGATGCTTGGGGAGCGACCTGGGCAGAAAGAAACCATACGGACTCACCCCTTGCTACCTATTATTATTACTATTATTATTTTTAATGCAAGCCACACAGACAGCCACCAAATGACGCTCATTCGGGTCACTCTTTTACAGGAGAAAATGAGGCTTTTCCCTTGTAATTCCTCAAAACTCCCATGTCAGCGGTAGCGGTATGAATGTTAACTCAAAGGCAGTGGGGACATCCCAGTCACGACCCCGGCCACGTGCAGGGTGCTGGGACAGGCTGCGTGCCACCGCGGCCGCTGCCCAGACCCTCCCAGGACGCTACCCACAACAGTGACGGAGCTGAGCCGTGCACCAAACCCAGAGTAATTTCAGGTCAAGTACTCAGAATTTTTTTTATAATAAGTAACTACTCGCAACATGGAGTCCTGCTGAAATGAGATTAAAAATGCTGCGCTCTCATCCTTTTATAAATCTGCAGTGGCTTTTACCAGCCTTTTAATTCCTCACATCGTGAGCCAAACCACGTGAAAAGGGAAACTGCTCATTCTTCATCCGGGGCATCCCCCCAGTGCTAATTCCCTACTTGCTTAATCAGGGCCGTTTGGGCAGGGTGTTATGTGCTATTTCTTGGTCGGGTCTCAAGGCAGAGGGAGCTCCAGTTCATGCACTTTGCAGATGATTGATTACTGCTGCGTCCTCCTTGGGCTCACCGCGGGCTGCTGGAACATCAGAGCTGAAGACAACGATCTGTCTTCATCACCCCTTTGTGTTTCAAGGGATTCTGTCACTTGCTGTTAGGGGGGTAAAAAAAATTTGTCCAGCCCCTTCCCCCCTTCTAGCTTGGGGAAATGTTTGTGTTTGCGCCAATCCCAGTGATTCTGATGCTGAATTAAAGTGGGGCAGACTGGTGCCGTGAAGAGCAATTCTGCAGCAAGCAGGGCAGCTCCTTGGCCGCAGCTTTACAATTGCATCTTCCCGTTACAAACCAGTGCCGGCGTACCCAGGTGCCAGTCATGCCCTGTGGCTGCAGACACCTGGACACACAGGAAAAAAACCCCAAATACATTTCTCTGTCCCTCCCAAACTCTCTTTGGAGTTTGCCTTGGTTTCCTAGCAAGGATGCACACCTGCTTTTGCTGGGACATCGGTCCAGTTTGCTAGATTAAAGAGGAGAAAGACCAAGGGGGTTTTTTGTTTTTGCCAGCAGGACTTTTCAGCAGTGACTGCAATGGTTCTTGGGCCAATCAATGCATTAGGAAACCAACCCTTCTCCTTGTATTCAATGCATATAGTTTGTCTTTGCATCACATATCTTTTCCTCTTGCAAATTTTATGCTGAGGGACATTTATGTATTTAAAAAAAATTATCCTGTCTCACAATATCTACCATTTATGACGCCCTTTGAACGCCTGCTACTTTATCTAACCAGGTTCCACCATAACTTTTGGAGGGCCTGCCACTGGGTGCAGGTCTACGTTGTCCGTTATGACAGGATGGAGATTGCTAGACATGGACCTAGCCAAAACACACTGTTTGGATCGGGATCCCAATCTGAATTTCGCCGCTTGGGCCCATCTCTAATTTTATTATTTCCGTTGAAATAAATTATGGACTTAATTGGAATTTCTGATTTGATATATCTACTCCCCATGCTGCATAAATATCCCTCAGCATTTATTTTTCCCCTTGCACATAGCTCATTATATTTTCCTGTCTTGGGATTCCTTTTTTCATAGCAATTTTATCCCATCTGTTTGGGAAAGTCCTTGAGGAAATGAAGCTATTCAGGGGCTCCGCTTCCTTCCCCGCTCTCAGGGGCGAGGGCTCCCCGCGAGCACGATGGGACGAGGCAGGTCCCCGGGGAGACACCCGCCCTCGCTCCTCCGCATGCACAGACGCTATTAATTACCATGTAAATGACTCTGTGCAAAGCCTCACCCCCTGTCTCACAAGCAGCCTGGGAAGCTAGTACATGGGCTCTCCGCAACTGCATCTCCGAGATTGCTCCATGCTTTAAGGCATAGGCTGATCTGTGCGGGGAAATTGTTACTTCGGGTACCTAAATACCAATTTTCTCACCTACTGCTGCTTTGTTGCAGGAGCCTCAAACTGTCTATCAGACACTGCTCAGTTAAGCTGTGCACTTCAGTTCTAACGTCCCATTTAATGGGTTTTATAAAAGATTTCCCCATGCTTTAGGAAGCTGGCAATACAAGGCAGAGGGTGCTAGGGGTATGGAGGCAAATGTACAACACAGCCTTAAAAATACCCTAAAATACCAGTTACCTCCTTCCTGCACGTCCCCTTTCTGCAGAGGCACCCCTGGGTTGGGGATGGACCTGCCTCGTGCTCTGCCACCACTGCACCAAACTCCACGTGGCCACCACTCAATGCCATTGTTCCAGCAGGTTATAACCCTCGTCGTTGTAAAAAGCACCATTTAATGCACTCAAAACATCCGACCTTCTTTCTTGCAGCAGTTTCTCCAGCCTCAGTTCCTGGGGACCTTGCATCCCTAAATCCTCCCTCTCATCCCATCATCTCATCAATGCACTGGAGCCTCTGCCCATCTCAGACCTCCCCAGGTCTCGCAGGAATTTAGAGAACATAACTGTGGAGGCTTCAGCCTTGAATTTAACCTCCAGAGCATCGTTCCTGCTCTTCCTTAAGGCATCGGTGTGGACCATGACTAGTGCTCTGCTCCACATCCCCAGGCAACCTGCCTGGGTACCCTGTGGTCCCTTGACCCCAGCGCATGTCCCTGCCCATGAGTTATTTGGAGCTGGGGCAGAGACTGTACTCATTTTTTCTAGACTGCCTAATCCACCAATCCCTTTGTTTTGGTTGGAACCTCTGCTTGCTGCTATAATAACACTAACTGCCCCCCTTCAACCACCAGCAGCACCCAGAGCCAGCTAGAGGCAGTTTTTGGCTGAACACACGTGTAACAGCTCACGCTCACCAGCAGATTTGCCTTGTACAAACTATACGTTACAACCTATCGTGCATGTTTTACAGAGGCAAAATTCCAGCTGTTGTAGCCGAGAAGTGCAGGAATGGGTCAGGAGACTTTCTTTTTAACAAATACATTAATATAATGGAGACGAAGCAATTCCAGCAGACCCACACTTCTCAGTCTTTAATCTGGATGCAAAGCTATTATGGAGACCTTACTGGGTATCTGGTGTTTCTGTCATTTTTCTTAATGAAAAATTAGCAAGCATAAGGAATAACTTGTCAAACTATAGGGGAGCATTTCATGCATGACATATTTTTGCAGATGCTGTAACAGCAAGGGAAGCCAAAACAAATAGCAAGAAGTATTTTCATTGCCTAAAGTTGAATATGATTAGGATAAACTGCACACACATTTCTAGGAGAAATTTATGTGCTGGCAATAATCAGACAATTTCAGCTCTCAAATCACCACCCCTTTTCCAAATGAAAATCAAATTAATCAGTAAATTTCCCCCCCTCAGAATAATCTTTTACTCAAAGCTAATCCCCAGCCCCGCCTTTGCTTGGAGACGAAATGAGCTCCCTGACGTTGCTGACAGCAGTTCTAGGCATCTCCCCCGTGGTCCTGGCTGCCATTTGCTCACTTTTCCTTTTTAAGGGGCTTTTCTTGCGATCCAGACAACATTGTGGCTAAGCTCGACCTGGAAAGTACCCGCATGGAGGGTTGGGAAGCATTCCTCAGCTCGGGAGGAGGCAGAGAGAAGCTGCTCAGAGCTACTTGGGCAGAAGCCTTTGTGCTTCCCGCAGACCCATCATCAGGTCTTGTTAAAGCATTTTACTCCTTGTCATTTACTCACAGAAACTCAGATAGTCCCAGGCCCCACTCGGGCGTGGGAAACTGAGGCAGAGGCATTTGCATCACTCACATTGACCTAAAATCCCTAAGGGCTGCTCCCACCGGGAGCGCAGTACTGCTGTGCTGGCACCTTGCAATACCCATACCGTGCTCCGGTGAGATGGGTAAGTCGGCTAAAACCTGATTGTGCAGCTGGCAGAATCAAACCTGGCTGGCAAATCTGGTTTGGGGCAGCCAGGTTCCTGCAGTCAATGATTCATCCAAGAGGAGGAAACATGATGTGACCCCTCAACAAAAGCTGGGACCTTCAGGGAGCTCCAGCACATGGCCAGGGTTATCATCTGCACCGTTGCCTTCATAGCAATCATTTGATGGCCGTGCTCTGAAAAGCCCATATGTAAACGATGTCCTAGACTTCTAAAACTAAGGATCATTAGTGCTATTTTATGACAGCCTAACCTTATTGATTTTCCCATCCTATTACTCCCCTTCAGTGACTCTAAAGCATAAACAAGAAAATTGTCGCAGGGACAGTTTGCATGCCCTGACTGCCCGGTTGCTGTACCAGCATGGCTGCACACCCATCACGCAGGACAGAAGATGCTTATCAGGTTTGCTTTGCTGATCCCAGTCCCTTTACTAACTTCTTCCCTTTCCAGCAGGGACGCTCTGGGCCAGGAGTAAGCTCCAGGAATGCTCCAGCCTTGCTGCGAGGCCGCAGACTCTGTGTTGGAGATCATGTTGTATTTAACATCACTGCCCAAACAAGTTTGTGCTACAGAGGAGGCAGTGAACCCAGAACAAGTCATTAATGACCCACATCCACCGTGTTGATGATGGGATTCACCAACTGCTTGGTACAAGTGTCCCATGTAGGCACAGAAACTCCTTAAAACAGCTGCAAATGCTTTGAAACTGTGCTGGACAAACAAGACACCAACCAGGACCTGAAGAAACATCCAACTGACATGGAGAAACATCCAGCTGCCCCTTCAGGTCCAGCACTGGCTTCTCTTTGCATTTCCAGGTGCTGCAGAGAAGGGTGTAGTCCTCTTTGGGACCAGAGCGTTTAGACCCATCAGCAAGAAGAGTTGATCTAGTTGAAGATGTCCCTGCTCATTGCAGGATGGTTAGACCTGTAAAGGTCCCTTCCAACCCAAACTATTCTATGATTCTAAGAGAAAATGGTTGGCCCTTCACATTGATTTTCACAGAAGAGGCACACGACCTCTTCCCAGCATGTCCAATGCTGTTGGCAGCAGCCAGAGCTGAACCACATGCCCTTGTTGAGCCATGAATCGTCCCAGGTGGGGTGGGATGGTCCCACCAGCTCCCCACAATGGGTGTTTCAGTCCAGTGTTGCCTAAACTGCTGCTGAGCGATGGAGGGCAGCTCCGAGCCCTATTAATTAGTCTCTCTGATTAACTTCCCACACTTACAGAAACCTTCGAACCAGCACTAAATTAGATTACCAAGATTAGTTTTATTATTTTTTCTTGGGTTCTTTGCTCAGTGCTGACAGAGGAGCCTTTGTTTCAGACTGGAAACGCTGCAGCGAGACACGGGGTATCACACACCAGCACCTCCCACGCTGGGTCCCGGCCAAGGTTACCGCGAGCCTTGGTGGGCAGGATCCCCCCAACACCTATGGGCACTCACACAGTCCTTTGATTCCCAGCCTGATGGCTCTCCCAGCACCCTTTTGGGTGGCATTTTTGCAGGTCAACAGCTGGCTTTGCCTGCTGAAGCAAACACTTTTGAACTCCCTTTCCTCTCTTAAATGCTATTTCTTATTTCTCCGAAGCAGAAGCATGTTGCGTGGATGAGCACGGCGCTGTCCGGCTGATTGATGCCCCTCTTTTTTAAGTGTCGGGTGCGTGCACAGTTCTGCTAGTTTAGTAAATAAGGATCCACCATGCTCATAAAATTTCAACACAGCCAAGCATGATGGTGCCATCTGCTACTCGTTCGGCAAGACATTGCTTTATCACAAGCAGCGGTAGTAAGGTACCACGCTTGGTTATTAACTCCAGCGGCTGTTAAAAGGGCTGTCGCAGTTGGGGAAGGCAGAGCCCGAGTGGGTTTCTCTGTCAGCCCTTGGAGGGTGTCGCTCAGTCTCGATGGCTTCGGTGGTCATGGAGCCGCTTTCTAAACGGAGCATTTCTGCGGGGAGAACGCAGGGCTGGAGTCAGGAGTAAGGGCTCAGGATAACACATCCAGACAGAAAGATTGATTGTAATTGTGTAAGATAGCCCTTAGCTCACCCATGATTATAATTACGTTAAATTGCTATTTAATGGTTTTCACATCATCTTTGACAGTAGGTTATTTTTGTAATCTTTATTTAAAATAAACTCTTTTTTTGTCTCGTTGCTGAAACCCTTCTCTGCTTTCTTTTGTGCTCAGTGCATTAGGAAATCAGTTTGTCTTCATTATCCCCGGACTCCTGTATCATTTCATTATTACCACAAGATTAGAAAATAAGTAGCTCCCCCAAAAGGTCTTCTGGGTGAACAAACTTTCTGGTTAGAGTAAAATGAAGTGTAGCCTTTTCCCAATGCTATCCATACGCCACAGCCTGTCATTTCCTAACGCTACCCTGTCAGAGCAGCAGGAAAATCTGGGCTTGAAATTTCCTCCCTCTGGCTTTGGCAGACCTGTTGTAGCAGGAGTTTAGAAGGGAGGGACAAGAGCTACAGGAAGCTCTGCCTGCTCTCGGGGAAGAAACAAAATCCAGACCAACAAGCAGAAAACACAACTAATATTTCATCTCCAAAACGATGCATTAATGGCCGGGTGCTGTAATCCATCGCTGCCGGTGTACGGCAAACCGAAGGGATACGCAGAGCGACCCAAGCAGAGACGCTGTGCTCCAGCTGTCCCTGGAGCTCAAGACCTGGAATTTAGCTAAAGCACACCTCTAAACCCACTGCTGGTCACAGAGACTTTTATATCTATCTGAACCAAAACAGGAGGTGAAAAACCTCTGGGTGGATTCAGCAGCACAGTACCTGGGAACCACCGAGCTGGAAGAGTCAGAGCATCCTCGCAGCTGCATCCCCGCGTCTGCTCGTCCATGCCATGTTGTCACCTGCTTTGGAATGAACTTTCCCCACATCTGTTCTTTCCTCAGCATTAACCCAACCTCCCGGCTGGGACAGAAACCTCCTGGATCAGAAGCTTTATCATACGTTCCCACTCAGAGAAGTCAAAGGTCCACTTCTTGTCCTAAGACTAAAGGATCATTTCTTTAAGTAATTTACTACTAATTATGTAATTACTTTATTATACAGCACTTGTACATAGATAAATAAATAAATAAATAAAGGAGCACTTATGGTCCAAGGGGTTTAGCTCTAGTTGCTAATAAAAAAGCTAGACTCAAGTAGTAATTGTCTTAAAAAAAAATTGCAAAGAAGTATTTTCAGCAACTCCTTGCTATGAACACATGGTGAAACGCTTCTGCAATGAGCATGTAATGATTTACTGGGTTGAATATCTCAAGTGACTCCTGAAAACCAGACCTAGGTACCTGGCTGCTCAGCCCCCAAACTCAACTGAGAAAAACGAACAGTGCATTCAGTGGCCTCTGGGATGGATTATCTGAATTAAACACTGTCTGTGGCCACCCAAAAGACACTCCGAGTGCTTGGGCTGGAGCAGGCAGTGCTGGGAGGAGCAGCCGACTTTCCTTGTCAGAGCAACGTTCCCGTAGTGGCAAGCGAAGATGTAATGCTTTCCGCCACGCTGCTTAACAAAATAAATCAAAAGGAAGGGATCTCGTGGTCGGGGTATTTTATACTGGGAGAAAAGGTGATGCTCGGCTCATCTGGAGCTCCTGCATCCTGAAGCCCCACAGCCACATGCAGCCTGGGATTGCTCTGGCAGAAGGAGGGCGATGCGCAGGACTGCAGAGGTAGCTGTGGTTGGGGGGGTTTGGTCGGGGGCCAAACCCACCCCCTCCGATGCGGAGGAAGTTACCTAATGAAGTCCTGTGACCCGGCCCTCTCCCTTATTGTCCCAAATAAACCGCTCTCGTGTTGTTTAAACACTCCGCTGTCAAAACCTGATGGTTCTGGGACAGAAATGACCTCGCGGAGACACGCAGCTGGAAAATTCGGCTCAGGCAGTTTGTGTAATTAACGGTCCTGTGTTCCCAGAGAGAGACAATGATGAATCTCTGCGTGCCGGGCACGGTGGGCAGGCCTAATTCAGCAAACCCAGTCACACTTGTCACCCGCACTTCGAGGTGTATCAACAAGCCGGCCAGACTAATGAGCCCAACTTCAACAGAAAATGACCTCATATGGGGTAGGACCCCGGTCGTGAATTTGCTCTTTGTTGTTGCAGCCGCCTCCCTCCGACACGGCGGACTTGCAGTGTAATCCCCTGGTATCCCCTTGCTCTTACGTGTATTTTATATCTTTGAGAAATAGGCTTTATCTGTGCAGCTAAGGGCATGTTTAAATTGCTGGGCGACTCTATTACAGTTTATCCAGCCAGATAGAAAAAAAGCGTTTCCCACCTGTATGGAAATGTGTGGGATATATGCAGCTCTTTCTTTTCAAGCTAGTGATTACTTGATTACTTCTCAGGATTTTTTTTCTAAATATGATGGAGTAATTAGCAGGGCTTTTTCCTAACTAAACCCCAGTGACGTTTCTCTGTGCATGCTTACTAAGAACAGCTGAGCAGAGAAGAAATACCTGAGATACCAACAGGAGGCACTGAAAAAAATTATTAAAATGGAAGGAGGAAGGTCCTTAAATATTTCTAAAAAACTGGTTTTCTCCAGAACGCTTCTCAAACCATGAGCATTTGCAAAAAATAACAACAGTCCTTCTCAGAACCAAGAGCAGCAACCCCGAGCCATCGTGGTATGCGTTTTCCTGATGCGCCTACACTTTATTGCTCCTCACTTTGCCTGGATCTGTCTCTCAGCTCCTCCGACAGGTCCATAACACTCCGTGGTACCATACCGGACCATATCATCGTTACATCTGACATCTCAATCCACCTCATGAGCACCGTGAAACGATTCCTGCTGGTTCAGAAGTACCCTACAATAGCAACCCCAGTTTTAAGGGGCTGATAGACCACTTCTAGCCCTCAAAACTTATCCCAGGCTGCCATATACCATCTCTGGCAAACCCTCAGTTCTGGGAAGGTGACACAACCACCACAGGAGCACCAGAGGACCACAGCTTGAGAGCTGCTGGTACAGGAGGCGGGAGATGGTCATGAGCTCATTCTGACCAAAGCAATACAAATTGCAGGTCAGGTCAGATTTAAGTCATGGCTGATAAAAAAAAAAAACCCCGCTATTTCTTAAGCTACGTTAATATGATCTGTACACCCAGTAGGGAAAGAAAGGATCCTCTTAATTTGGTATAAATTACTATAGCAATGCTCTTAATTTCTAGGTTTCAAAACATCATTCAAGCAAAGCTAGCCAGACTGGCCAACTCCAAGAATCGGTGGATGTCAGGACATTTTAACCATTTGAAATAGTTTTATTCTGATTTAGAACAAAACTAATGTTTTCTTAAATTTCCTGTAGAATGAGAATTCCCTGCGCTTTGCTGTCAAGAAACACAGAGAAGCGGCACCCCAAAAATGCGCTCTGTCCTTTGGGGACCTGGTAGCTGCTGAGGGAAATGACTGAGAATCATGTGAACTTTGCTCAGCACCTGCCAAGGGATCAGGGTTGCAATCCAGGCTGTGCCAAAGCTAGGGATCCCTAGGGTCCCCAGGCTGCTCTGAGCTCCTGCAGGGCTTAGACAACCCTTGTTCTTGCAGTGGGATGCAACTGGAGCCACCCATCACGTCCTTGTACTTGTGACCCTAAGCCCTGCCCTATGCAGAGCCCCGGGAGAGGAGCAGCTACAGGTTTCCACTTAGAAACCCCAAAATATTTATCTCTGAGGCATGACAAGAGCCAGATCCCTTGGGAACTTGCGGTTCAAAACCAGTTTGTTGAAACAGATAAGTCTCCATGTAATAGGTGCTTCGAGTAATTAACATCGGACATAATTGTGCTGGGTTGGAAAGTGTCTGACCTACAAACAAAGCGCGCATTTTGTTTGTGGTTTGTGTTAACGCGGCGCTCGGATGTTTGTCACTTTGCCGTGCATTGTTACACAATCTGGCAGGATGCATCTGAGCTGCAGAAAACCCGTCGTCACTGCTAGGTCGCCCTTTGCACACTTCTTTTAGCCTACTGACTTTGTATCATTAAAGCCATTAGGGTAATGTAAGAGATAAGGTTTCAGTGAACGTATTTGTCCTCAGACCTAATGAAAACACAGTGGTGTTACATTTATAGCTCCAGAAACCACAGTCTCAAATTCTATATGCCCTGGAGAGACCTTATCTACAACCCAGGAAGCAGAGATAAAAATCACATTTAGATATTAACTTCCCCTCATGCAGTATCTCTCGCTGCTGATGAGTTTTCTGCTCAGCCCGAGGGCGCTGGTGCTCCGAGGGCACGGGAGTATCACACCGAAGGGGGCTATATCAAGGCTGCGGTGGCTCTGTCGTCAGCCACCATGACAAAACCCTGGGCATGTCCCACCAGATTTGTCAGCGAGTCCTCCCAGCCACCACTGCTGTCTGGAGTCACAATTTCCATGCAAATACACCCGTAGAGGGAAAAAACCCAATAAAGCAGGAAATTCAACCCCCCTCACATGGCCCTGCTCAGCCCAGTCCCCCCAGTATCAACCCCCCTGGTCGATACTCTGCTCTCTGCCCTGCACGCGGGGAGCCCGGCACAGGTTTCCAGGCTCTGATTCCCAGGAGCACTTGTGGGCATTTGCACCATCAGCCTCACATGCTACGTTGCTAAAAGACGTGTTTTGGGTGATGGAGCCATCACCTGAGAGCTAACCCCAGACCCAAGCTGGCAGCAGTTATGATGCTTACGGGTCATTCACCCCTGCCTAAGCTCTCCTCTTCCTCGAACATGCTCGTCACCGAGGGTTGCGCTGTCCTGCCTACATGCTGGGCAGTGTCCCACAGCTCCGCTTTGCTCTTCACGTCTGCACTTCTAAACTTAACACCCCTACAGGTTACTTAAGGTAATATTTCTACATAGACAGAGATTTGCTTAACACTGCTCCTACTGATAAAATGCAGAGATATTTATTTATCTTCCAGTAATATCAAGGAGAGGCAAACTTGGAGGCACAGAGCGAGTCAAATCTGCTGTAAGCAAAAGGGAATAGAAAGGGATTAAATTCATGCCGCACAACAGCAGAATGGTCTTACATCCACCCACGCTGGTATATATGGAAAGGGCATCCTCAGAGAAACCCTTCTTTGTCATTTTGTGACCTCCTATAGGTTTTGGAGCAACATCACCTAGGTTCACCCAGAGGCAACTGCACTGCCTGTGTAAATCATAGAATCATAGAACTGTAGAATCATTTCGGTCAGAAAAGACCTTTAAGATCATGGAGTCCAACCGTAAACCACGTCCCTACGTACCACATCTACACGTCTTTTAAATACCTCCGGGGATGGTGACTCAACCACTTCCCTGGGCAGCCTGTTCCAATGCTTGACAGCCCTTTCGGTGAAGAAATTTTTCCTAATATCCAATCTAAACCTCCCTGGTGCAACTTGAGGCTGTTTCCTCTTGTCGTAAATCCCCTCTTCAACCACGAACTTCCCTGCTGTTTCGTGTGAACCGGTCAGGAGGACATCTAGGCAAATTCTGCATAAGAGGAGAGCGAAGCAAAGGTGTGCACAGCTTAACTCCAGAGATACGAACATATACCATGTCCATTTTACAAGCGCAGAGGCGTGGGCAGAATGGAAGCGGACACAGAGCACAGCCCGAGGGCTGGGTGCCTCATCCCAGCCACCACAGAGGTCCCCAAAGGTGCCACAGCCATGATGAGTCCGAGGACCACCAAGGACTTTGCCGCTGTTTACAGAAATCTCCTTTCTTACCCAAGAAGCCACAGGACAAAGAGCACACGAGCGCTCCCAAGTCCACTGCTCGCACACAGCCCCCGCTCTGTTCCCCGCAATGGTTTATAGCACGACATCAAGAACTGCCCAGTAAAATCCCCGCGTGCTCAGTGCAACCCAGCAGCACAGAGCTCTACCAAGGAGAAACCACAGGCAGCATCGAGATTTCAGGTGGTACTGAGGCACCTCCTGAAGGCAAGTCAGCAGGCTCAGGGCTGCTTTTCATTAAATACATGTAATTAAAAAGGTAAGCGTTTGGCAACTGCCCCTGCTCCCTAAGCCCCAGGAGCATCCAGGACAGCTGTAGGCTCAGCAGAGCCCCCCCGGAGCCTGTGGGCTTTGGTCACTGGCTTCACGCTTTTTTTGTTTGGGCTAGAAGGGTCCATTAAGCAAACAAGCCTTTAGCTAGATCTTGGCTTATGGGGCTCTGTGAAGCTTTGAACCCCCCAAACTTGGCTCCAAGAGTGCCCAGGAGTGCTTCGGACGCATCCCTGGCTCACACCTTCCAGCTGCATTGCCTCAATATTTTCCCTTATAACCTGTATCTGGAGGCTTCCCAGCAGCACTGGGGCTGAAATAAACTTCATGCTCCTTTTTCCCCTTGGCTGCAACCTGGGAGCAATCACAGCTGCTGCCATCAGCTGTTACTGAGATCCCTGACAGCCCAGCCAACAGACCCGTGCAGCCGAGGATTGGCTCCTCTAGCTCCGGCAGAGCCAGGCACCCCATGCCGAGAGCGCCACAGGGGATGGAACAGTTTTCACCGCTCACCTGCCATGTGGAGAGGCTGTCAAGGTAGCAAAAAATAAGAACTTGCATGTTGGCTGGGGCCTTCCCACTGTTACTCGGTTTGGCTTTCAAGTTCGACAACTTCTTGTATTTCCATAAGGTTGGCACGGCTTGTGCTGTGACCCAATCTACAGCTCCACAGGAAAAAATACAGGATTCGCTCCCCGTCACCCATTAACAACCAACAGTGCCTTTTCCCGGTACGTTATACTCTGTTTCGCGAGAGGTTGTGAAATGATGTCAGCTTGTCCACACTTGAAAATTCAAATACACAACATTGAAACATCCAAATTCAGCTACATGAAGTTTTTTTAAAGGTCTTTGATTTGCAGAAGGAATGTGTCATGGCTGAAATCTGAAGGTTGCTGAGCACAGCAGGATGAAAACATAGGATCCCCACGCTGTAGCATGAAACACGGGCTGTTGCACAAGGCTAGCTTGAAGGGGCAGCAGAAGGGTTTCCTGCACAAAGGAAGGGGCTTCGCACCCTGCCAGCACCACCCCCAGCTGCACAAGAACAGGGAGATTAGGGTGAGAGAACACAAGAAAATATTTTAAATAATATTTCTAGCAGGCAAACTTTGACACAGCACATAAAACCCAGGCTGTGTATTTGGGGAGATGCTGTTTTTCCATGCTGAGGTGGTACCCAGAGGAGCAGGTGGAGAGAAGGCAGCTTCCAGCAGCAGGCTGCATCCCATCTCCTTCCCACCCACATACCGGTGATTTAACATGCTTGCAGCACAATCGCTCCATTTCCTTCAATAAATATTATTCAGCTCAACGTCAAAGTGTCAGTCACTTTATTGTGCTCTCTCTTTGCAGTTCCTGCGTTCATAATAATTACAGCATAGAAATTGAGGGACAGATTGGGACTCATTTTTCTGTGACCAGTGGCACCGATGGAGTGTGGCTTCCTATGCCTTCCCCCAGCCCCAGCGGACTCCTCAGTGTGGGGTGGGATTTCCTTCTGCAGGGCTCAGAGGTGGCCCCAACATCTACTTTCACTCTGCATCTAGAAACCCCATGAGCCTCCAGACCCAGCCTCTCCAGCAAATTTGTTTTAAATGAGCTGTAGGTTCAAAAGTCACCAGGGAAGGCTCTACAGACACACACGGTCACAAATTGCCCCTTTTCTTTGGATAAAGGGCTTAAAGGAAAACCCCAATATTTTTTTTTTCCACCTGCTCATGAGCTGCATCAGGCTGTGGCATATTCGGATTCATAGTGGATGTGCTGATGCCCAAGGGTGCTGTGGGGAGCTGCCACCAGCTGAGCTGCTTTTGCCCTGTTCCTGCATGTCCCTTGGGAGAAAGCAACGGCAAGGAGTGAATACAGACCTCAGCTGAGCGGCCATGGTGGTTGGTGCTGGATTGGGATGTTGGGTGCCAAAATCAAAGGGACAGGTACTCCTAAATCACATATATACTTTGGAAAAAGCAATTGCTAGAGTTTGTATGTGGTGCTGAACCTTTATCCTTCAAAGCAAACCACCATTAGTGCCTGTAATCAGGAGTTAAGAGCAGCGAGGTTGTGCTGAAAGCCGCCCTGTCACCCACAGAGGCACCTGGGGCCAGCATGCCATCATGTCCTGCATGGGAGAGTCCACCAATGCAGTTAGGACAGGACTGTTTCCTGAAAGGCAAAGAAATAATAACCTGGATCCACTCACATTATCATTCATTAGCACTTGCAGGGCCAAGTGTGGGGCTCATATCAGCTTAATCAGTTGGGACTGTGATTAGAGCATGACTCTAGCTAGAAATCTTTCTTTCCAGTAACTTTAATACCACATTCCTTGCTCTTCCTTTTTTAAAAACAGTAAAAAGGCAGTGGGGGAGCTTTCAAAAGTGCTGGAAGTGATGCTGGTTTGCAAAGCATCAGGAGAAAATGCATTTCTTCAGCCAAGCACCCAAAGGTGCTGCTGGCAGCACAGCCCAAGCACCCTCCCGCACCACATTGCTGCTGCGTCTCCCTGTGACCTCGGTTGTTCCATCAACGTGCTGCAGATGAGGCAGGTATCACCTTCCATTTCACAAGACAAACCAGTGAAAAGAGACACTGTAGGTCCAGCGCCAGGCCCGGCTGATGAGAATAATGTGAATATTTAACGAAAAGCTAGAATATTTAGGCAGTGAAGCTCTTTCTGTGTTCAAGGGCTATTTCAGTGGGCTTGGAACCGGCCAAATGTTGGGTCTTTGCCAGCTCCTGCTTGGGTGCAAACACTCCCAGCATTTTGCCCAAAATTTTCACCGTAGCAAGGGAGGACTTCTGGTGATGGAAAATGCCAGAGATCCCTGCGGGCACCAGGGCTGGAGCCCCACCAAACTCAGTTTGTGTAAGCAAGCCATGGAAAAGAGCAACTGAATGATACGCTAAGCTTTCAAACTGAAAATACAAGAAATTTAACTTGTAGTAGCTTGATAATGATTCAATGTTTGTTGATTCTCTGTCCTTGCCTTATCGGAGGAGTCCCACGGAGTGCAGGAGAAAATGACAGCAAGCAGAGAAACATTACGTGGAGGATTTAATGAAGAATTGTAACTTTTGGACAACAAAAGCCCTGTCAACGGGATCCTAGACTCAGGACACCAGCCCAGGTTCTCCAGTAGCATCAGCAGGACTGGTAGGAGATGGCTCACATCAGGCACCAACTCATGTTTCATTACACCTAAGGTCCTATTTTTGGGCAGTTCAGCCTTAGGAGCATTCTTTTAAAGCACAAACCTTACCTTTGCTTTTAAACCACAGAGGGCTGGCGTGCCTGGGAAAGGGCACAGGCCATTCCCGTCAGGCAGCCAAAGGGTTAAAAGCAGGAGAAAGTCTTTGAAGAAAAACTGCTGATGCCCTTGAAGGAATCCTTTGAGGATGGAGGACAGAAACCAGTTCCTATAAAAATGTTTTTCAATATGTTTTACAGACTAGGCCCGTTTATAGGAGTACCAAAACTGCTGCGCGGGATGAAAGCCACTGTCTAGCTGGTCCAGCATCCTGTCTCCGAGAGCAGCCAGCGCCGGATGCTTCGGAGGAAGGTATAAAAACAATGGAGTAGTCAGACATGGGATAATCCAGCCTCTTTCATCCAGACCTCTAAGAAAGATTAGTTTATATCCAGCAACCCGAGATTAAATGTACTTTAATAGTTTGCCTGGTTTTCTTTACTGACAGATCTCTGTATTCCCGCCGCAGCATTTTCCATTTCTATTTTGGAGCAATGAATCGGGGTCACAAAGTAACGATTCACTGTTTGATTTTTGGGGAAGCCTGGCAGTTTTGGTGCAAAGGGTGGAAGAAATGTTTGCTTGCAGGAGTCAGATAGGTGACGCTGCGGGCTTTAACCAGGATAAAAATAGGAGCTGGTTACTTTCCAAAGGGAAAAATAAACTACTAAGTTTTCACTGACTTGGAGTTGCAAAAATGCATCTTGGATTCTGGAGCACTTGGTAAAATATTGTGGTTTAGGCTCAGTAAATAGCAGAGAGCATTAGTTTAGAAATAGCAGTGTAAATACACAGCTTAATGGGATGGTTTGTTTCAGGTTCTTTTTTGGGTTATAGACTCATCAACCTGTTTTAGTTTATGTACAACTTGGGTTCCAGCTTTAAGGGCAGCCCATGGCTGGGCATGTACCTTAGCTGCTCATCTGCCACTCAAAAACGTGCTCAACTGCTCCATATCAGAAAGATATATGATATAATATCAAAGAGGATACCGGGAAAAGGGTTAAACTGTGAATCTTTGGACATCATCTTCACTGCAGACTGCTGTCAGTCCAGGAGCCCCGCTCCCACTCCTGCGGTCAGACAGGTTGGGGAAGCTCCCTCGAGAAAAGCACGAGGGAAAAATAAACGAGAAGGGTGTGGGGTCATCTCTTCTGCTGCCCTATCATGCAGCACCAAGTGTGCCATTGCCAGAAGGGCACATCTAAGCTTTTGTTTTAAAATTTAAACCAAAGTTGAGTTGAAAAGTCATTGTCAAAACTCTTGGGCCTTCTGTACCCATGCTGGTCGTGCTCACGCGGTTGGTGATGCCCACCTCGAGGGTGCCCACCTGCAGCCTACAGCTTCAGACACCTGCCTGGTGCCAGGGACTCCTCTTTGCCATCAGCTGCAAACTCCACCTCAACACAACCTTCCCTCCATCCTGAGCTGCAGCCCAGGAGAGCCAGCTGGAGAAGTCCTTGTGGTGGTGAGGGCAGCTATATATAGATTCTGGGTTGCAACACAGAGTGATTATTTAAAAACCTTTTAAAGTGATGCCTCTCCTACCTGAGCAGATGTCCAAAGCAGATCTGAGAGGTGTTGGGACGCTGCAAGGGTTGTCCCATGGGGTGTCCCCAGGGAGCACAGGCATTTAGAGCTGGGCAGCTCTTTGCCACTGTTGGAAACAGGATTGTGGCCCCTGTCACTGGTGAGGCATGGAGCAGGCAGCCACCACCACATCTTGGCACACGCTCCCGCCTCTTCTCTTTGAGCCATCTAAGGTATGGCACTGAGACTGAACAGAGACAGAAACTTAGGTACACGGAGTGCACACTCATGGTGCAAAGCCCAAAGAGCTGCATCCAACACTGGGCACGAGGCTTTCTACAGAGGAGACCCACCAACAGCACCATCCGCAGAAGCGGGGCTCCACCACCATGGTGGGCACCCATGTCACCACAATGTTCTCGGCGCACAAATCCTGCCGCTCCTCTGGCTCCAGCTCTGCTTTGCCACTAGATGGCACAGGTCATTGAGAAATGTTTTATTTTATCAATATTCAGCCTTATCCCAGAGCCAGATCCAAGCAGCAGCCCGAGCCCTTGTTTCAGTGGTGGCCACAAGATACCTACAGGCTTGCAGCAGGGAAGGGGGGAACAACATCCTTGTTCAGCTGGAGGATAGATGGCTCAGAAACCTGCTTGGTGCCTGTGCAGCTCTGGTTCAATACCTTCCCCATACTGCTATCTTACTTCCAGTAATGGCACTTCTTTATTTTTTGCCAGCTATAGTAATGAAATATATCTGTAAAACTACCAGCCAATAAACCCTGGCTCATATATTACATAGGCCTTCTAAAATTATTTTTCACAGTGTAAAAAAGCAAATTAGCAGGTGAGTACCAAGCTGGTTCATTTTTTTCCTATTAATTCTACATGTTCCAGATTTCACACGCATGAATTAGACCCAGGACTCAGTGTTAGACTCCTGCGTGTCCAGATCACACCTGAGTCAATACTTGTCGATAACAAAGAGGAGCAAAACCAAAGTGCTTTGGCTCTGAACAGAACCTGGATATACAGCCGGTACCTATATAATGTGGTTACAGGCAAGCCTAGGCAATAGTATTTCTTTGCTATCAGTCTGGATTTTAAAGCAAATTCCCCCTCGCTCTGCTCACAGCCCCCAGCTCTCAGCTCCCAGAGACCTTCTTGGGATCAGGTTTTACCAGCAGGAACATTTATGGAGAATGAATTTCAAAGCCACATGGAATTGTGGAAAATTAATTTCAAAGCACATGCCTGAGCACTTGTAAGCATCCAAGTGTTCTTATGATCAGGAACCGGGGCTGCTTCCACGCAGCTTGTCTGGTCAGTCCCACTCAGCTGAATGCTAACTGCTCCCCAAAATGCTTCTTGGAGCTTCAGACAATTTAAAAATGCAACACACGCTCAGGTCACCCTGAACGCTGGTTACACCTGGGGGACAGTAATCATCAGGGGGGTCAAAAAATATTAAATTGACTTGATAAGTCATCTACCTGGCCGTTTCCAAGTCATGTGTGCACTTCATGATTGCAGCGTCTGAGCTTCCACCAAATTCAGGGTTTGTAGGGAAGTGCAGACACAGGGATGATGCTACTTCTAAATACACAAGAGCTGTTGAATGNCAGGGAAATAAAATAAAAAAAGGACTTGCTGTTACAGCCCCAGGCCTGGCAAATGGAAAAGGAGAGAATTAAACCTGGGAACACTTCTGTAAAACCGAGTCTGTCACTTTGATAAATATAAATACGTGCAAAAACCAAGCACCAGCAGCTTTCCCCAAGCAGGAGGATTTATAAATCCCTGACAAGCACAGAGCCTGCCCAAGCGCAGGGAGTGAGCGAACATCCCCAGCCACCTCCAAGGAGCTGCGTGGCTCCAGCCCCACCACAGGGTTGCCATTTCGGAGAAGATGAGCCCAGGGCCAAGCCTGAGCCCCAGACTCGACTGGGGAGCGGACGCTCTGCGGCGCAATAGCAACCATCCTGTGCACTGCTTCTCTGGGGACAAGCTCCTGGTTTTATCCTGCGCTGCCAGTGATAGGAAGTGCTTTCCCCCCCCCCGCCTTTCTCTCTCTATAAACACAGCCAGCTCCCAATACCAGCCTCTCTTTGTCAGTTTTGCTTTACCAGAATGAAGGAAAATGTGCGTTTTGTGTGCTTTCCAACCAGCAAAGCATTGTCCCGTGGCACAGCGCCTCTCCCACTCCCTACATCCTCCCTTCACAACTTGTGTTTGCCCTTCCAAGGTCAGGGCTGTTACACCCTGACACAGTTCATCTGTCCCTTCCAGCTCAACCCTTTCATCTCCTCTTCCCTCAGGCTCCAGTTTAGCCTTTGACCAGAGTCCTCTGGACAGAAGGAGCTCTCTGGGCCTTGCAGAGATCTTTCTACATAGTGGTCTTCTCAGACACAGCAGTCCAGCCTAGAATAGTCTTAGCAGAGCATCTTTCCTGCCTGAATGAAGAGCATCCTCTGAATCCTGACGTGGTGCAGGTACCCAGGCTCAGCCCCACAGCCAGCTCCTGCTCAAACAACCTGGTCTCAGGAGACCACACTTTGTATGAGGGCTGGTGGTCACCAGGAGCACTTGCCAGCAGGAGAGTCCACGGTGCCTGTTACCCCTCCCAGGGGTTCAGCACTAACCTGTGAAACCAAAGCAGCCCCCTGAAACACTATTTCTCACGTACACACCCCGATCAGTGCTGGGCTGGCTCTTTCTGTGGATTACCAGCACCAAACCACCCTGTATTTAAAGGCAGCTTCTACGCATACGTATCCACCAATTATTTATGCATAACATCTCAATGAGCACAAAAATTAGCTTGTCTGAGCACAGTAAACAAACACTGCGTAATGCAAATTCCTAATAAAGCTGCTATTCGGCTCCATTTAAATCAATAAAACAAGACAAAACGATGCCGCTAACAAAATGCACTGTCCATCAGTGCTGGAGCCCAGAGTCACTCATCACACAATGGACTTTGCAGATGTGCTCTCCGAAGCCAATTCACATGATAATTCTGATACACGTTACAAATCAACATACTTTTTCGTGATTTTTGCACTTGGTGTTTGATCATACAGCAAAGGAGAGCTGAGCAAACAAGACTGAAGGGTTCATCGTGATGCTCCAGTTTCTACTTCAAGGTGATGAAGCATCACGCCATGCTTTGGAAAGCAACAAAAAGGTTGTTTTCAGGCACCTGAAGAACAACATTTTCAGATATTCTGGACCCATAATTAGAAATTCTTCCTTGTTCGAAGCGCAAATCCTCTTTAACATAAAATAGCTTAGATCAAATATGTTTCAGGTTACAGTTGGGCTTGGAGTTTGTTTTGCTTTTTAATAACCCTCCTGCCAGTAATATCTAGTGCTCCATGAGAAATGTTTGTGGCATTAATTGCAATTTAAAAAAAAAAAAAAAAAAAAAAGTGAGCCAGCAGTCCAAACCAAAGTCTGCCTGGAAAGGCTTTAAAGGAGAAAATAAATAAAATGGTTCACAGGCTGTACCAGTTCCTTTTTGTGCCTGCGTGTGGAAAAACATTAAACACATCCACCAAGGAGGTGAGGGTCCCTGCAGCACCTCCCGCCAGGTGCGCCGGGGGCGAGCAGAGCACCCTGCAGGTGCATGTTCGTATACCTTTTTGCAGAATCCAGCATAAATCCTCCCTTTTTTGCCTGGATGTTGCATACGAGCATCATCTTCCAAGCAGGTTAAGAAAATGGGTGTTAAACCAAAAGCCATCCTTGGAGATTTCCGGTTGTGCAGGCATCTGGCTAACCCAGTGGCCAGGGCTGGGGGCATTGGCGGTCCAAAGATGGCTGTGAACATTCCTGCATCCCTGGGGCAGGACCAGAGGCAGGGGACAGAAAGGTGGGACAGGGACCCGTGATCTGCTGCTGAGGTGCTCCAGAGGTCCAATCCAAGGACTCAGTCTTTGCTTTTCTACTTGTAATAGTATTTGTAAGGGTAAGAGCTCAATAAGCATAAAATACATATGAAAAAGTCATTTGCAGTCTAGGAGGGGTATGATAGCATAAAGAGATGTTCAGATAATGGCAATTATTTTTTTCTCATGGTCAAAATGGGCCTGCATTACAAGTACCTCTAGCAAATATAATCCCACTTGGTTCTAGAACACAAACCCACCCATCGCTTGCTATAGCGGCCATAAAGCCCATCCAGAGACATTTGTTTTCATTTCAACTTGAATACTCTCAGATACTCAGGTTCGTTAGAGCCCAGTTAACAAATGACTGGCACTGGAAAGAAACACATAATGAACTACACCTAGAGACTCTACATCTTCTACAAGCATAACTGCCAGCAAAGTCCACGGAGTAGAGGTCTGTGAAGGTTTTTTTGCACACAATGCTCTATCTTCCATCAACCTAAGAGCACCATTTGTTGAGATAAATTGCAGCAAGGGTAAAGGCAGGGTAAAAACCATGAGAGCAGGGGCACCACCCAAGAGCAGAATCCACCTCCAGCCGTAGTAGTAACTGGAGTTACGGAATTTTTTGGACAGGCCAGGTGGGGACAGCTTTGGAGCTAGACCAAGCATAACCAGCCGCTTCAGACTTTTCAGCCTTTTTTGTGTTGAGCATCGTTATACCCGTGCACCACAGAAAACCTCCGCTTGCTTTGCCAGACTCAAGTCCTGATCATCTAAGGAGCAATTTTTCCTTTTACTGCACGCCTTTGCAGTGCCTTCGATGGGATGCCCCAAGCTAGGTGCTAGCAGGAGGGACGGCAGAGTAGTGGTACAGGAAACAATTAATTATACCATCTCCTCCTGTGCTGACTACAATGGCATTGTCATCTTTCCACCCAAAAAGGCTCCTTCAGGTGGGTGCTGGGGCCGAGGGTCAGCCCAAGGCTGGGAAATAGCACCCGAAGGCAAAGGGCTAAATAAAGACCCAGCAAAGGCAGGGCACATTGCTCATGGGGTAGCTCTTATTTCACCTGCTGCTCCAGCAACATTTTCACAGCAATATAATTACACAGATAGCAAAGGCACAGAATGAGAAAAATCAAAGAATGGAGAATTAGAAATGACATACTATCAGAAACTTAGAATTGCTATTAGCAAGACGGGCAAAGCCTTCATTAGAAATACACTTTTTTGAGTCACAACTGAATTTCTGTTGTCTGAAATGAATTTATTAGTAAATTATAGAAGCAATCAATCACACGTACAGCATCAGACTGCATCAGTTAGCAGTATCCTCAACACTGTGCTACAGAAGCACTTCACCTCTGCAGATTTAAAGGCCGTGGCTGAATTACAGCACAAAGAAGAGAAGAGCAATTTATACAGCTTTGTATTTAGAACCAATTTCAACACTTGCTCAGAAATTTCCTCGTTACAGACACTGGTTGGACTGCACAAACCCTCTGGTGAAACAGCCAGAGCAGGATTGCAAACTGCCATGCTGCTTCCATCCCCGGATTTTGGATATGTGAAAGGCAGGTTGGGATTTGGTCTGACACCGGTTGGACGCAGCAGCCACTGTGGGAAGTGGAGCTGAAACCATCGTGGAAACACCACAGTAACCAGAGGAAGATCACGTTTTAAGTGTTTCGCTGTTGCCCTTGTCGACCCTCCGCCCCATCCCATGCCTCCCTGCCCAAAGCTCCCCACCACAGAGACCAGGCGCCTTTCAGCCCACCCCAGGTCTGTGCAGCCCCAAAGCAGCGCTTCTTTAGCCACAGGGACATAGCATCATCCAAGTGATGGACTGAGTTGGAGGAAGGCTCAACCGAAAAAAGACTTTTTCAGCAGACTGGTGTTGCACCCAGAGCAGGATGATGCTGCAAAAGGCAGTGTCCTCAGGCTGTCAGCCCCCTTTTATTTTTATTACCCTTCAGTAAAACCAAAAGCAAAATAAAAAGCACGATAAAGGGAGATCTGAAGCTCTCCTGATCGGATTATTTTCAGCCAGCTTCTCCCAGATTTTCCCCTGCTAAAGCATTGGAGGGGGAAGGGGGCTTTGTAATAAGGCAGCTCCGCAGGCCAGCTGTGGGGCTGGCTCTTTCTGCAGGGATGAAGGGGATTGCTGTGGAGACACGGCAGCTTAGGGGAGGTCACACAAACAGCATTCGGATTTTTTTTTTTTTTTTTTTTTTTTTTTTTTTTTAAATTGATGCTGCCAAACAGTTGCATGTTTTTTAACCAAAATAAGGAGCAGAAAGCACACAGTGGACACACAGGGATCCTCAAAGAAAATGATAACCCTCGTTTACACAAGCAAGAAACATGGAAGATGTTGGCACATCAATTATCTGTACCACAAGAACCTGACCCAAACCCCCTAAGACCTCGTTAACCCATGGCTCAACCAGCACAAGGGGAAACTGAGGCACATGAAAGCAAAGTTATTCCCTCCAGGTCCCTCAAGCCCAAAAGCAAGGCAAACCCCGGCCCAGGACCCAGCCCCAGTGCCCTCCCCGCAGCCAAGCTCTAATTGTTTAGAGGCTTAATAAGTTGTAACTTAAAACTAGTTTATGGCTGTACATAGAAAAAAAAAAAGTCCTGTCGTAAAGTATTTATTACACTTCCTTTGGAAATGATGACAGTCCTCCAGTGAATGTTTTTATTGTTATTCATCATCTTTCGAGAGGGTTAGACAGCTCTGAAATACAGCTTTAATATGAGAGCCAAATGAGAAAGTGCAGATTTAAGGGAAACCTCGGCAGATCAGGTTTCACTCAGTGCCTGCAGCACTTACAACATGTGTTTCTGATCTGCAGCTCGACTTTGTTGTACCCAAACTGAAACTGCATTAAATTGGCTTCACAGGAATTGCAAAAGGACGAGAAAAGCACACAGAACCCGGCTCATTTTACGCGTGCGACTCCCGCCTAATCCATCACCTGGAGACGGAAATGGGGTTTATCCTGCCGGAGGCTGCGACATCGCTTCAGAAATAAGATAAGCAGAATTGGTTTCCCGTTTTACTGAGGTTGTGGTTTGAGCAAACAAAACTAAGGATGTGATTGGAAATGGTAAAAACCCTGCCAGGCCCCTGCAGGGCAGTGTTGCAGGTGAAGCCTTTAAGCAGATAACATGTTTGGAAAAATATGCCAAATTTTCCTCAATTAAAAAAAAAACCTTGTGCATGCACAGCCCATGTCACCCTGCCCACAAACAGCATCCCAAAGCCCAGGAAAAAGAGCTCACCTCTCACTAATCCCCTCTGTCCCTTCACACCAGCTCTTGGGAAACGGGGCTGGGGCGGAGGAAAACCCATGACGACTCAAAGAACGTCTTTGGCTTAAGATGTCATAACACACTGTAGCTATTTATTAATTATGTGTGTTAATGCAAGAGTGCCTGCCTGAGAAACCAGCTGTTTTACTGAGCCCTGGAAACAAGCTTGCCCTGGCTGCAAACCTGGAGAAATACGGTTATGCAGCTCTGATAAGAAACACCCACTGAATCCTATTGCATTTTATCACCTCCTTCCCCTAAGGCATCCCCATCAAAGGCTGGAGCAAGGGTGCACCGTGGGCTCACCTGCAGATCCAACCTCTGCCGCCCGCTCCGGCAGGGCAGAGATGGCAGGGGACCGAATTCCTCCACGCCTCATTTAAATCGGAGACATGACAAATTCCTGAGCTCTACAGCTCCTATAAATGCTCAGCAACATAACCCTGTTACCCTTCCCCGTAACAGCCCGCAACGAATCCTATCAAAAGAGCTGTACTCAGAGCAGCCAAACCAGATAGGTTTTCTTGTTAGGATCTGGACAGATAAATACGGACCTGTGTCTCCACCTGTGGTTTGGGCAAAGGGTTCCCTGGATGAGGAGAAGAGGGAAAAGAAAAGAAAAGAAGAAAGAGAAACCCATATAACCCACAGAGGTTTGCTTGCGGGAGCACAGGGCGGTGGTAGGGCAGCATCCCAACCTTATCACCCTGGGTACTGCCGCATCCCAACCACACCCCCCTGGGTACCACCACATCCCAACGCACACCCTGCCAGCAACCTCCGGCCCGCACCGCCCTCTTGAAAGCTCTGAGCTCCTTTATCTGGTTTAACAAAGGACTAGCGCTGCGGATGCTGAGGGAGGAGGGAGGATTCCCCGAGTGCTGGGCAGCAGATGCCGGGGAGCCGTGCAGCCCGTTGTCTGTTTTCACTTTGTTTAACAGCTGCCCTTTGGATCGTGCTACTTCGCAGGCTGCAGATGACGCGGCCGTCACAGGAAACGCAGCCAAACATTTACCTACCCCACTTTGATTCATAACAGAGGGCTAAAAGTCTGTACAGCAACATTTAGCTAATCCAACCTTTCCTCCTGCCAGAGAGAGCAAGCACTAAAGAGTTAATGAAAATATCTCCTCTGCCCTAAAGAAATCATGGTTTGAATGTAGAGTCACGCAAACTCCAACCACCCTCGCTTAACACTTACACAGAATTATTTTAACACTTGATTTTAACTTAAATAAACCTACTCAGTGCTCCAGATAGGAGTGTGGGATCTCCCGCTGCTGGACCACCAAAAAAACAAGGCAGGAGGCACCTACTCCCTGGACAGGAGAGATGAGCAACATCTGCATTCATGGGGGGCAGACACCATCCTGAACCCAATAACATTACTGTGGCTCCGCTCTGTGACAGCTCAAGCTTTTTTTTTTTTTTTTTTTAAGCTAGAAATGAAAAGAAAAAGGCTGTCTAGTGATAGCCCAGAGTCCTGCTGCACTGCTGAAAGGACGCAGCTAATTCAAAGCCACCCTGGAGACATCTGCAAGACGAGACATTCCCTGGTGACTTCTCTGTCCAGGATGGTCCCAGCCCAATGACCCACAGAGAAACACTGCCCTGCTGCCCTGGCCAGCAATTTGTACGGGGCCTTTTCAGGGAAAGGGGGGAGGAGGGACTCCTCTCGCTGACCCCAGGACTGGGATGCTCCAAGGGCAGGTCTCGCCTCCCATCTGGGCTGCAAGCTCAGAGCGGAGCCAGTCGGTCTGACGACTACTGGCTCTTCCTTGCTTATAAACGCTGAGAACATCAGATAATCTTGGGAGGTCGGGGTCAGCCACTGCGACTGCTTTATCCCAGCCACGGACCAGCTCTGTGTGTGTCCGGGTACTGGGGATGCCGCAGCCTCTACCTTTTTATGCTCAATATTATTTTAAAAATAGCTCCGTTATTAGGTCTTCTTACAACAGACCTGCTGAAGCCCAAAGGGAAAATGCTACAGATTAGCAAGCACCAGCTCAGGAGATTTCCATGTTTTTCCTGACTCCGCACAACAGCAGAAATCCTGCTTCCCATCTCCCAGCCCCGCTCTGCCGCTCTTTGCAAACAATAAGTTGCTCATAAAATTTAAGGTCAGGACCCTTGGCTCATCTCATCTTCCCTGCTTAATATTGCAGAATTATATTGCTTTATAACATCCTCCCTACTATATCATACAGAATAAGACCAAGCTCTGCTAAGCCCAATAACTGTTTGATTTAAGCGTCTTTTCCAGATAGCATATGTATTTTTGCTGCTGGAGCTCTACTGGCAATTTCTCCACGAGCAATGGCCTAAAGCCAGAGGCTGCAGAGGGACTTTTCCAGGGTGCAGATTAAGTGGTGAAGCTGTTTGCCCCAGATGCTGTGGATTTCACACATCCTTGCTCTATGCAAGGAAGAATATTTGTTGTTTTGGGTTAGTAAATGAAAAATTTTTTTTTTTTTGTTTTTTTTTTTTTTTTTTTTTTTTTTTTTTTTTAAACCCTTGTGCTAGTTTTAAAACCCTGCTGTGGGCAACTTCTTCAATGCCTAGGACGGACTTTTTGGGAGACACCATGGCCTGGCCCGCACGGCTGGTGAACAGCAATGCACTTGCTCCAGGCCATGTCCAGCATATGGGAGCCACAGCTTTAAACTTTGTTTTGGGCTGAGTGGCTATTTGGCACAGCCCATTGCTTCTGCAAAATTAAAAACAACAAACAAACAAAAGACCCTAGAAGGTCCCCAGCAACATAGAAACAAATAACCAAACCTTACAATTTTTCACAAAAAGACCCCAAAATTCTTATTCTGCAGCCAGTTGTGCTGCAGCATCGCTCCCCTCCAACCAGTGCCCGTACCAAGGTGCCGCTAGCCCAACGCTGCAGTGACGGAGCCAGATACAGCCCCCCAAGGAATACAGCTCTGCCTTGCGCTTCCTGATTCGCCTCCTTCCAGCCTTTAGACCCATTTCTTCAACAGCTTTTCAGTCTGAATTCAGCTTTCCTCCAGTACACACCAAAGCAGCGTCGGTGTGGGGTTCGCTGCCGCGGGTGGGTACGTCAGCCCCACTGCAGGGAACAGCCATCCCCAGCTGGGTGGCTGTGATGCTCCTGGTCCTCCACCCTTCGCATGCAGAGGAACCAGGACCAAAACGACGACTGGTTTTCCCAGCTAGGGGCATGTGTGCTATCGGGTGCCGCATTTGGAAACGGACAGTCAGACCCCCCAGAATCACATGGTTTCTACAAGGCAAACTATTGAAAAGAGAACAAGGGCTTTAGGGAACAGCAGGTCAGCCTCTGGGTTCGGAGTCAGTCCAGCACCCACAGGTCACGTTTTAATGGTTTTCCCTGAAAAGAGGTAGAACGGCAAGTTTTTAACTTTCTAAGTGGGAGCTGCGCTCTCATATGATCTTTTCCAAGAGTCACTCAGGGAAAAACAACCCTCACAGAATTTGCAAACCTCCTGAAAGACCAAGCGATGGGCAATGAGCAGAGGACAAGCCCAGGGCCACGAGCTGGGGTGCTGCAGCTCATCCCCTCCCCGGCACCTGGCTGGTTAATTCATCTGCCACCATTCACCCAGGGGAAGTGAATTAGAGCTGAGCTCCTGTGAGTCAGGTAGCGTCACAGCCCTGCACCAGCCACCCTCTCCCACATGGCTCAGGCACTCTCACGAGCATCGCTGCCCTCCCATGAGTCCAGATGCCGGGCAGGTAAGACCCAATTTAAAAATAGTTACAGTACGTAAAAGCAAAAGGCACACTTACAAGCAGAAAAGTCAGGATTGCTGAAATGAAGAGCGAGAGAAAGAGCTGAGTTAGAGAAAGTTTAGCCTGGCTGGGGAAAGAGGCAGACCCCGCAGCATTAAAGCACAGCGGTCCCCAGTCCCGCACCAACAGAAAACCGCCGTGTCGCCCCAAACCCCACGTCCAGGGAACTCAGCCTCGAGAGCAAGCCTTTCTCCTCCAAGCGATTCAGAACGAACTCGCTGCTCATCAGCTGCCTGCCTGATGTTCTTGCTTTTCATGCTATTAAATGTCTTTGTTTGCATCATTTTCCCTGAAATAAGTAAGAGCAGAGCTGTGCAGGGTCCTCGCAGGCTCTACAGCCAGCACCAGGGTGACTCGCTTTTGTTTCCAGGATCTCATATGCACCAGCTGCCTGCACGCATATTTACTTCTTTAAAAAGCATTTTCCCCTGTATCTTGGCACAAAATCTGATTGCCACAGTATTTTTCCTTCTTTAAATAAGCAGAGCGTAATGTGCAATAATTACACTCTGTGGCTGGAAATTTAAAACTACCAAATACAGACTTTGGGGTATTTGTCTGTCACGTCAGCTGTGGAACAGCTTAAAATCTCACACAGACCAACTGATGTGCTGTACACCAAGGAAGATGTATCCTTCCCCCCTCCCCCAAAAAAAAAGGGATCATTCCCGAAGGAAGCATAGCTCAGTTGCTCTGCAGAGGTGCAACCCGCCCCCTGCGGCTGCAGTTTTTATGTCATGGCAAGACAAGGCTGAACAGCACTTGTTGGGCACACAACACTCTTCAGGCGTTTTTGGTGTGAAACCTCATCTCTGCAGCAAGTTACAATTTGCATTTATAGTGAGTGGGCAAGTATTTCCAAAAAAAATCCCCTTTATACTGAGAACTATCCCCCTGCCCATCACTTCGGCCACAGTAGATAGATGGGGCTCCTTGCTGATGCGGCACCAGCGAGGGAGTGGGCGCTGCTTTTGGCCTGGGACAGAGGACCCCAAGGCTGCATCCTTCGCTCCGGCTGCTTGCTGGAAGCAGATGGCAGGGTATTTTGCATTTCCATTCAAGTCGAGCGTGAAGGAGAGCGTGTACTTCACTAACAAGAGATTAGCTACTATTTATCTTGCACGGGTGACTTCATTATAGAAATAGTACTGAAGAGAGGTTTAAAACTTATTCCTCAACAAGCTACTTTTTCTAAACAGCATTTAGGAAAAGAGCAGAGCTCAGAAAATAAAAAGGAGAAAAAACTACAGACATGCGTGTTCTCAGCAAACTATTATCATCTTACAAATTTAAGACTCTTTCATATTAAAGTGGGAAACATAGAAGTTGACTATCTTGCACCACTTTTTAAAACATTGTATCTCAGTTATGGATCCTCGAGGAGCAGTTTGGTTTCTTTTTCTTTGTTTACCACCAAAAGCTGAGACATTTGTTCAAGCAGTTGCCTCAAGTTAAGGGCATTTTAAGTAACCAGCCCCCAGATCTGCAGGTGCAGATGCTCTCACCCACAGGTCACCCCATAGCTCACATTATTATTTTTAATGCTTCCTCAGAGCACGACAGGATGGACCTGGTGGAGGATGCCGATGGATGAAGCTGTGGGCAGGAGGGAAATACCTGCTGCTGATGCCTGGACGCGCGCCAGCCTGCAGGGCTGCGAACGGAGCGAGGACTAACAATGTCAGGAAGTTGTTGATAACCAACTCCACACTCACTAACGACATTCACTTCCTTTATTTCCCACCTTTCACTACCCCAGGTCCGGTGCCTCTGCTGTGTAACGCTCGTTTCTGTGCAATAACAGCACAATGGCAAAACCTTGGCATCTGCCTGGCTCTCACTGCTAGAAAACAGCCCGCAAGAGCGGGAGGCAAGAGCCATTGCACTAACGCACAAGGAAGCTTACGTAGGTTCGTTAAAACAGGAATATATTGTAAAAAATAGGCAAAGGTGCTTATAGACTTGATTCTATTTTTGCAGTGAAGGGATATGCCTGCATAAGCTCTCCAAGGCATAGACGTTATCAGCTCCTACCACAGCATAAGTATCTGTTACTTCAGCATTAGGTAGATTAAAGCCTCCCTGAAGGCTGCCGTTAGAGTCCATATAACATGGGTAAGGTTACTGCAGCACAGGGAATGCCATGGGGACACCGAGACCGTTGCCACAGGGTCAGGGACTTGCAGAGGCACTTGCAAAGGTTTTAAACCTTTTCCACATTCAAATCATAGCACTAGCTGGGTCTGACCCGTAATAAATCCTATTTATCATCCCAGGAGACTTAGAGGAGCACAGGCAACCTTGCAAATGGGTTGAACATTCACTGAGAGCAGAAGTTTGTCAGAAGACAGTGGTGGAAACACTAAGAGAACCCAAAGAAATACTACCTTATAATTTTCTTTTGATTTAGCTCACACTTACTTGCTACAGGACATACAGTTATGATATCAGGCCAGCGCACAAAGCAACTCAAAACCTGTTTTTAACACTAAAAAACAATGATTCAATTTTAAATTAAGTTGGAGCAAGTGAAGAGCACTGATTCATCCCGCCCAAGGCTTACGATAACTGCCGATTCATCAGATGCTAGCATCAGCTCAGAAGCAAGAAAGACAGCTTGTTAGCATTTACAGGAATATTTCTGAGAAAAAAAAAATTAAAAAAACCCCCAACAAAACAAAAACAACCTCACCACAAACCCCAAGGATTTCACTAGATTTCAGGATCTTTAGCAAAATCAGACCAGGAGGAGGGTAAAAATACGGATGTGTGAACATAGGGAGACAAAAGAGTTTTCAACAGCTCCATGGCACATTTACCCCTTATTTCTAGAGGTGCCTTGCATGGTCAGCGCAAACCTGATAAATATCTGCCAGTGACTGCAAGATGCTGGAGAATTTCCTCAAGGAAACCCTCCTATATCATCCCAATCACCCAGCAAAATTTGGCAGCTCCACTTCACAAGGTTAAAGACATCACTGAAATTTAAGTGAAGACGTCCTTGGCTAGACCTTTCTCTATTTTAATTGAAAGATTACAGCCCCCATCCACAGGGAGGTATAAAATACTGTTTTTGTAATGATGCAGACTACAGCTGCCACCACCACTGAAAAGGTCTGAACAAGCAAATAGGTGAAATAAAACTAGAAACGGTGTTCTGCTTTCTCCTCTGCCACATTGCCACCCCTGGACCACTATGGAGGACCCCGAGCTTCAAAACCTGTGTTGGAAGTAACACAATTATTATGGGCTTTATACATCCAAAGACTTCTGAGGTCTTTCCAGCTGCTGGAAGACTTGGAACTAGCTTTTACATATTTTGGATGACCTATTTATCCCAGAATTGGCAGGGCTGGGGAACAGTTTTCCTCACCAGGCAGGTCTGGGTCACAGGGAGTTGGTAGAAAGGAAGGAAGGAGGTGGAAACTTTGCGTAAATAACAGCCCTTGCCCCTTCCCGCTCCCTGCTTCATTGATCCTGCCCATTCCTTGGCAGGGAAGGGGTAGGACATGGGGGTTTGGTTTTGTTTTGAAAAAAGTAAATCCCTTTAACTGAATTACATAGCCAGAGCCTCAGATCTCTTGCCAGAGGCATGTTCTCACTGTCAGTAACAGACTTTAAAAATAAATATGCCCCATGTCTGCCAGTAACAGGTCTTCTCTAATTAGCCAAGCATCCTGGACTGCCTTTGCTGAACAATTTTGGGTCTCTGGTGCTGGGCAGTAGCTCTCTGTTACATAGGGCCTGGATAAACTCTGCTGGGTCCCTCCCAAATTCACGTCCTCCAAGAGCACTGCCCCCATTTCCACAGGAGAGGGATGGCAGGGTGAGGAGCTGCTATTAATGTGTTAATGGGGTGGCAATGAGGCAAGAAGGACACGCCGCTGAGGTCTGCACTCAATCATGGTCAGCACCACGAGTCCCAGGAGGTATGTGGCACAACATGCTGAGCGTACACAACATCTCAAGGTGTTTTCTGTACACACATATGCTGTAGGGTATCACATGTACTGTATTATTCTTGTAGTGGACCCTAAAGATTAATTATTAAGAGCAATTTGGCTTCCAAGAATTCTCCACACCAAGCATTTACTAGCCCAGATGGATTTGCTAAGGAGCATGCATACGCCAAGGAAAGGTGCCCACACTGGATCACACCCAACCCACACGCCTCTCGCCCCATCTCCCAGAGCGGTCCTGACAAGAGCACAGGGAAAACCCCAGGAATTGCCCCCAAAACAAAGCCAGCAGGCTCCTCAACTTCCCGGTGAGCAGGCTAGAGACTACACTGCATCAAGCCAGCTCCATCTCTGCCTTGCAGCCCCCATCCCTTTTCCTGCCTAGGAGCTGCAGGAGAAGCCCGTGACATTGCCCCACCACATCGGCTTCTGATGCTACTCTATAGCATCCCACTGCCCAGCCCTCATTGCCTGCTTTTGCCCAGTCGCCTGAGTTTTGACACAATCAGTGAAACTCTGAGGTGAGATCTCCCATACTAACTTCACTGTGACTCTTTTGTTCAGCTTTGCTCCAAGTCTTTCTCCATCTGTGCCTCTGCACAGGGGAACCCTGGCATCCCGGAGGCAGTTTTTCTCCAAGAGGAGCACCACTTCCTTCAGAACAAGAGTGCCTGAATGGGTCCCACCCCTCCTTTATGCCTGGGTCAAGCACACCAGCATTCAGATGAAATCTGGTCTTTACCCGCTCTGTTCCCAGCCCCACTCCTGCTCCAGCAGCCAGAGCCCCATTGCACCCACACAAGCCCCCAAGAATATTGATGAACTTAGAAGTGTTTTTGTTTTGGTTTTTTTTCCCCCTCTAATTGTTGCTTCTTTAGTTTTACCTGCTTTTTTCTTCTTTAAGCTATGCAACTCACATTAAGAAAAAAAGAAAAATCAGGTTGGTGCTACTGGTGAGCTGTCCCAGAGATAAGGCTGGTCCTTTATCAAAGGTCTGTGCTGGTTCGCTGCTATGCACTGAGCCCTGCTCTCCATCTTTATCTTGACATAGGATGCAAATACTATAACACATTCACTTAACTCACACTACTAAATTCTCCATGCTTAACTGCTTGAAAATAGCCACAAACATGGTGCATGACTCCATCTTTAAGCATTAGCACATTTGGTTTTTACCTCTGCTCCAGACATTTCCCAGTTCTTTGCTCGCTCTAGGCAAGCCTGTGAGCTTCAGCTCCAGAACAGCTACTGGCTTGTAGATTTGTATACTTTTGGACACCAAAACCAGTTTAAAGAGTTAAAGGCATTGGTGGAGGACAGAGCCCCCTGCAACCACATCCTGCCATGGCTGCTCCATCCCCAGTTGCACCTGGCCCTATATTTATATTCTTATTTAACACATTGTCTTTTTCTCACTAGTTACACTTGAGGCCTTCAAGGACACATTTTGGAAAGAATGCTGTATGTTACTAGGTGATGAGAAGTTCAGCTTCCTCAGCTGATGAGTTTTTCCCTGCAGATGGGATGCTGGAGAGGGATGGACACCACCGACATGGTATCTGGAGCACATGTGAGAAGCCAGCAAGAACAGAGACGACCAAGCTCCTGTTGCTCCAGCGCCCAGAAGAGAGTGAAATTATAATCCCAGAGATAATAAAGAGGCTTTATTCCAGCTGTCAGTCAATCTGCCTCCACTCCTCGCCTGCCCTCCAGAGAATACTTTTAAAGGCCACAGACTTGTAGGTGATGATGTTTTATTACATCTCAAAAGGAAAGAGGAGAAAAAAAAAACCCCAGCACACAGAGGAATGCAGTTTCATTTGCAGTTTCCTGAAACCTGAGCAGAAAGTTTATAAAAACTTTGGGTCATGTTTGGAGTTAGGAAACAGAATGAGAAATCACTCTCCTTTTCCTCTTTCTGTTTGCTGAGCAGCACCACCAATCCCACAACCTTCCCACCACCACCACTTTTTTTTTTCCAGCAGCATCACAGTTCCAAGCCTTGCTCTGTTGGCTTGGACATAAATCAGAAAGCAAGGGTCTGAACAAGATCCTTCTCGTAGTTCACACACCCTCGTATAAAAAACCCAAAAGGATTAAGAAAGCAATTCGATCCCCACTTCCTAAGTCTGAATTGTCTGGAAACTGCTGTTACTTCAGGTCAAAAGAAAAGCAGAAAACACCCAACCTCTGCATGTCAAAACAAACAAACAAAAAAAAAGATGTTTTCCCTAAAAAGTAGGAGCTGACATTGGAAATGAGGAGAGGAGCCAGGCTGAGCCATCCCACAGTGTTTTCCTTGTCCGTGACCCTCAAACAGACCATTGCAAAACTGCTTTGGGCAAACACACACCCAGGAGAGCCTGTCCTGGAAATCCCTCACCCAGGCTGGTTTGCACCAAGGACTGGCTATACCAGGGAGAAGAGCAAGGGGGAAGGGACACTGATGATGAGATTTGGGCACCTGCACACTGAACATGACCAACGATGGGCACAGAGGGCCTGGGCACAAAGCAGGGCTTGGGAGGCTTCCTGGGAGCAGGGCTTGGCAAAGGGAGCCCATTGTGAACAGCCAGCTGGAGGCCAGGTCCTAAGCACCCTGTCCCTTTGCAGAGGTACCTGAGCTCACGTTGGGCATCACCCAGCCCAGCGGTCCCACTCCATTTTTACTCCCAAATAATCCCCCCATGTGCTTTGCAGCCTTGAGCCTCCAGCTATCTCAGAGCAGATACACGACAGCCATGAGACACCATCAAACAAACAAACAATTTCCCCCACACCCATTCAACAACCCATCAGCACATAATATACCATTCCCATGGCTACATATGCTATAAAGCAACGATGCAGAGTCCAACAGGAGTGCCCCCTCATCTCATCTCCCAGCTGCTGGCAACACTATGCTGCCAAGCATGAAGGAGGGCATAAAAAGGCCATAGGGCCTCTTCTTCCATCGCTTCTTCCACTCGTGTCTAGCAGCAGCAGAGAGAAGAAAGCAGGCTGGAAATCAGGGCAGAATATTGCACAAGAAGGCTCAAATAAGTTTACAAAAGCAGCTTTATTTTAGTATTTCCCAATTTTAAGACCTGAACTTTGCATCCTTTGCATTCTTTTTTAACATAGGGGGTTTTTTGAGAGTGGTTTTAAAGCAGAGACATTGGAGGTGGCATGGGAACCAGGCCAGTGTCCGAGCGCTGGGGCGGGTGCACGATGGACCTGTGATATTTCATTTTAGGGAGGAATGTCACACTTCTTCAGGCCAGGAGCACTTCATTCTGGAGACCAATCTGGCCAAGAAGGAGAAAGAGCTACTCAGGAAAATTAATTTACTATTTCTTGTTGCTAGTAAGTCTTAAAGGCCAGATCACCAGCGGCTGTGAACCCACAGAGCTGCACCAGCTCCAGCGCTGGCTCTACCTGCTGCAGCTCAAGTCCAACAGTCAGTCATTTAGATAACAAATCAAGCTCAAAGATTTCAGCTAAGTGCCAATATTGGGAAATGTTAGCTTTTAAATCCTTGGCTTTCCGTACCAGCAAGCGTCGGGACAAACTGCTGTCCCCCTGGACACATGCAGTTCACCTGCACTTTTGGCAGATCGGTCCAGCCCAGACCCAACGCCAACATGGTTTGAGAAGTTAACGGGTAGGTGGATTTTAGGGTCCCAAGTCCCACAGCACTCCTGAAACCCCGGTCTCTGGTGCTGTATGACTTCAGCCAGGGCCACATGAAATCCCCAGCCAGCCTATTCCAGCAGGCAGATGGAGGGTCCAGGTGCCTTTGGATTTTGTCCCATTTTGCCACATATTCATGACCACTTTACACAGAGCTAACAGAGACTTTAAGGGCTCCTGTGATCGCTTGGTGCACAGCCCATCCTTGTGGTTTCAAAAAAAAAAAATGTGAAAACAATCAAGAAACACCCTGGGAAGGCTGCACTTGGAGAGCTCTGTGCCACAACTGTCCAATCCAAGGAACTTAATGATCCTTATAAGAAAAAGGTATTTTCACCTCCTTTCCCCACAGGAAGGCACATCAGCCTGGCTGCAGAGCCCACTCCTTGGCATGAGTCCCACCAGCTTGGGCTCATCATTGCTTTCCAGCTTCTTCAGGTTACACCCAATTTCTTCCCACTTTACCACCCTGCCAGAAGAAGAGCCCAGCATTGCGCTCAGGTTTCTGAAGGCATCAGCATTTTTCTTCCGAATAAGCCAGGCCAAGCTCAGCTGGAGAGCTCTTGGATGCTAGAGAAGCAGAGATGTAAAGGCAGAGCTAAGCCAAGCTGGGTAATTACAAGACAACCTCCTTCAAAGTGAAGCTAGATCAAGTCTCATCACACCTCCAGCAGCCACCCAAGCCAGGCCATGCCCATATGAACTGCCACAGCAGCTACATCAGAAGAGTCAGGAAGCACCAAGAGGTTCATGTGCCCAAACACTCAACAAGAGACTTCAACAACATCCACAGTTTTTTGCACTGTGGGACCTGAAATGTCATGAAAGCAGCACGGAGCTGCTCAGGAGCAGCCCTTCTTCCCCAGGAGATGAAAGTCTCCAGCTGGTTTCAAGTAGGACCAGCCAAAAGCAAATATTCATGCAAGAAAAGAAGCATCTATTTCTCTTGAAGTCCACTTTGGTTTTTTGCACTACCACCCCAAATGTCCAACCCACCAATGTAATAAACTGCAGAGAAAGAAAACATTTCCATCTCCTCTCCCCAAGGGAGATATTACCCATTGGCCCCTGTGTTAAATCCCAGAGATTTTCCAAGTATTTTACTGCATAGGGTTGGAAACAAACTCAACCAGGCATGCCACGTGCCTTGGATTGCTGCTTTTAGATGGACCACAGCTGTCTCTAGGAAACTAAGCAAAAAACACTGTCTTAAGCAAGAAGTGTTTCTGACACTACAATATATTTTGCTTTTAATTTGTTTTTTTTCATCTCAGATTATTAGTTGCCAGAAGTTTTGCTGTCTGAACAGGTCCAACCAGCTTCCACTGCATACCTCTACTGAAACCAGCTCTAAATGCGAATGGTAATTATGCATTGAGGGCAGAGGAGATCATTAAAATAAATTACTTGGATTCTGAAGCCTATAAACCGTCCTCCTCTGCAATTAAAGTAATTTCATATTTCAGTTCACTTTGTCACCTTGTCTCTCTTTCCCCAAGTTGTAAATTAAACTCAGAAATGTATATTAAAAGCCTGTGAAGTTCTCTCTAATAAATGGCATTGTAGCATTGGCAAGAGGAGCAGACGCAATGCACAAGTCACACTCTCCAGGCTACAAACCTCCTCAGTCTGTGCAGCTTGCACAAGTGCAATGGGCCACCGAGCTGCTGGTATTGGCCCCCTGTCACAGATGCAGGGCTCTGGTCTCACCTGATACCATCTCATTTGCCCTAATAGCTTCACACAACTCCTCTTTCCTACCGAGTTGCCCTGCTGAAGGGCTGTGTCCCTGCATCCCATCATTGCAATCCCTGTGGATAGTGAACACTACACTGCCCATATTTTGTGGTCTACATAGGACCAGCGCTTGCATTTCATATGTGCTACCAGAGATCATGTTTGCCCTCTCTTCCCAAGCCAGTGAAAAGCAGCATCCACAGCCCTAGATGCATCCCTCTATGGGCAGCACACGCAGTCAAGCAGCTCCAGACAAACATCACGGGCATGTAGCGGTGTCCGTGGACAGCCAATCCCCATTTCCTACAGGCGGCACTGGGGTGCTGATTAAGTCCTTCATCTTCTCACTCCTGCAGCTCAGGGGCTAAGGAGATTATTCTTTATTCTTACTATACATTGAAGTAAAACAGGTTTGGTTTTTTTTCTCCATTTGGTCCAGAGCCTGATGAAGTTAAATGGAAAAAAAAAAATCCCATTGACTCCACTGTGCATTGGATTGTATATTTAAAGTGTGTTAATGATGTCTCTGTACCACTCAGAGATCCACCTGAAAGGGCTGCTGCAATGATTTCATCACATACCCTGGCTGCAGGGTTACAAGAGCAGCTCATACCCACAGGCAAGGTGGAAAACCACTCCATACAGACAGCACGGACACGCTCCAACCGCCACCGCCCAGCCCTTTGCCCTAGCCAGGACTGGGGGACCTTCGACACATTGAAAGGCATTAGGATGCACAGCAGAGTTAATGACAGGTGCTTGCACTGGTCAAGTGAAGCCTGAGAGAGGGTTTGAATGGAAAAATGGGATCCCTGGAGCCCCACAGCACTGACTAAAGTGACATCTGTCATTCCTGCTAGTACTAGCGGCTCTGTGCGAGATCTGCTTTTGGCCACAAAGGTGGCAGACGAAAAAAAAAAAAAAAAAAAAAAAAAAAAAAAAAAAGAGAGACCCAGGTTCACCACAGCCCATCCCACCAGCTCAGTCCTGATGCTCCTACAGCGGTCTTCACCGCTCAGAGGAGGAACGGGGGCATTGCTCCTTGTCTGACCGCTCTGTGGAAACCCAGAGTAAACATTTGACATCCACTAGATCAGCTCATTCATCCTGTGACAACACATCCCTTATTGTCCACCAGACAAGCTCCGCTGTGTTTCGTTTGCCTGACCTTTCCAGCAAGACCCCGATTGCCTTTGGCGACACCACGCCCCAGGGCCGCATTCCTCCTGCGCTTCGCCATACTGGCGCATTGTGCGACGGGACGCGCCGGCCTGGACATCATTGCGCAGCCGAAGCATCGGACCCTGCGGTACACACAGTCAGCAGACCTGCCGTCGCCGGGACGGGACGGCTGCCGCCAGCCCGCGTGGGCAGCGGCCAAAGAGGTGCCGGGACCCCACCAGCCCTGGGAAAGAAATGCCCACGGGTTTGAATACAATTAGCAACCCCAGGCTGGCAGCGCATCCATGGCATTTATTGTTCCAGGGCACAAGAGCTCTTTAGGGAGAAAAGTTTCATGAAGTGCCTTCGTGGAGAGATTAGACCATTTCCCTTCATTGCTATTATGCTCAGAGATAAAACTGGCGACAGCAGCTGATGGAGCGTCTGATGCTGCCTTTGTGTACTCCGTGGCCTCCGCTGTTTAAAGCTGTTCCCACCAGGGAAAGTGACCCCACAATTTACAAAAAGGGACATTCTCCAGATTGGCGACGGCTGGGCTGTGGCTCTGGGGCTGTCTCTGAGCAGTCAGCCTTGGGTCGCGGCTCAGCCGGGGATGAGGGTGGGAGCAGCGATGCTAATGGCTGAACCACAGGGACAATCGCAACCACTTTGGGAATTCCTCCCTGGGAGTGGGGATGGATGCATCCTGTCCTGAAGGCACAGAGGGGCATTGACAGCCTTGAGCATCCCCAAGCCTAGAGATGAACTTCCCTTACCAAACACCCCCCAACCCCCATCACTCTGCTCTCTAGACATTTACCATGACTACCCACCCCAGAATCCTCAGTGAAGGCGCTAATGGGAAGTACATTTAAATGGGATTGTGTAGAAAAGCTATAATTTAAAGAGCAGTGCATGGGGGCGATGGAGCTGGGTAGCTCCAACTTGGTGCATCAAGACATTTTCCTTAACATTTCCACTAGCTTGCTAGTGACCCAGGACAAGTTGCTTCACCCATTTCCTTCTCTTCTGTAAAATGAGCACACGCCAACTTCCTTCATGGAGATCTATTCTGAATCCCTGTTTGAGAGCTGGCTTTTGGCTCTACACAGAATGACACTGTATTTTGCACATGCTTATGGAAAAAGCACACATCATGTCAGAGACGCCTACACCACAACACCAGTTCAACTCTAAGCCTCTGCAGTGGCTGTGGAGGCAGAAGGAAGAGAGATGAGACCAAGAGCAGCACTCCTGGAGAGCGAGACCTGCCAGGAGCCACCACGCAGACAGACCTCTTGGCTGCCAGCGCCGTGCAAGATCTGTCTTGCTGCCACCCACCCCATTTCTCATTTTCTCTTTTCATGGTTTTGCGATTAAAAGCAATTACAGTCTAGTCATATTCATGGATTCACAGGGCACCGTGAATGAATGCATCAAAGACAGGGTTACACAGAAAAGGATCGCCAACTCAAAGCCACAACACTTCCAGTTGCGTTCCTCGCTTGCGACGGGGCACACTGATGGGGAGCTTGGATGTCTGGAGAACAAAAGCGCTACTCAAAGTATTCTTGCCTGACTTGAATCGCAGCCCTGACTGCTGATACAGTCTCAAATGCAGTAATTATTGCTGGCTTTGAAGACTAACGTGTGCAGAGTGCACTTTCCACACCTATTTCACCCAAACGACAACACTTACCTCATCCTCCACGTACCTGCTCCTCTGAAGCCCTTTGTAGTCCTGCCAGGGCAGCTCATTACTGCTCTCAAATGCAGCTTCTTCTGGAAGAAGAGACAGTAACTTTATGCAGGAGAGAATGCTAAATGAAAAAGGTTGTCCTGAATTACAGCTCACATCACCATGAGAAAGCCTTTTATTTTTATTATTATTTTGACCAGCTTGATGGGGGGAAATTAAAGGATTAGGTTTCCAAATAGATGTCTATTGTGCACACCTCGTGCACGCCCAGACCTGGCTGGTCCCTGATCTGCCATCCTGAAGGACCCTCCTCTCCCCCATCTTTTCTCATCTCCTTTCCATCCAGACCATCTGCATGCTTTATCAGTGTAACCCAAAGCCAAATCCAACAAATTCCCTTGTTGGAGATGAAGGCTTCTGGCCATATTACTGTGGAAGTGGCAGATCCAGAGGAGTGCTATAAAAATCAAGGTGGGCTTTCCCAACATCAGCCTTGCAGGACAGCAACCAGATTTAGAAATCCAGTCTGCTACCCCCAGCAACATCCCTGAGGCAATAACGAAGGTAAACTGACTCAGAAGAGATAATATCAGAAAGCCCAAATAGCTGTGACCTGGTGATGTGGAAGAGAAGGCATGTTTGCCCAAGAAAATGCTCTAAAGACAACTTAAAGCTGATCTTGACCAAGTGGAGCTGAGCCAGAGCACTGTGTCAACAGTGAATATAAGCTCTGCAGAGCAGCTGCATGGCACTGGCAAGCCAGAGCAGTGTTCAAGCAGCCTCTGCACAGCAGCGCAGCCTAATCCCCCTTCCCAGAGGCTGGTTTGGGCCAGTTGATCCCAACCACACTCTGCTCCTACTCTCCCAGTGCATGTTCAAACACACAAGGTGGCCCTAGCAGACAAGCCCCATGAGATAAGGTTGCTTAGTCAGCTAAAACAGAACAAATAAATTTGGTTTATTTGGTCCTGTAGGATCTGGAAGAGTCCCTTGCAAGAGGCTTGGCATCCATACACTGCAAGTGCCACCAGAAAGGGAAGAGCATGAGGTGGCAAAGCAGAAGACCAACCGGCGAAGGCATTTTGGTTGATCAGTTTCTGCATGCCTCACCCAGATACCTGTGTTGGTGAAGACACAAGCTAGCATCCACCAGCTCTATCTGCCAACAAGTCAACTCCTCCAGCTCAGCAGCAGACGCACATTTCTGAGGGGTTTAGGCAGTTTGGAGGCATTAGCACTCAGGAGCAAGAGCTCCTTTGCCATGTGGGACCATGCTCCCAAACCCTAGCGAGGGACCCAGCCATCTCAATGTAGGGCAGCTCTTGGAAAGGCAGCAGCTGGACTTGCAAGCCAGCTGTGCTCTGTAACCTCTGTGTGTTTGCATTTCTGTGGCATTAATGCTGAGATTTCACGCAGGCACTGGCATATCGTAAAAAGGAAGGAGGTTTTAAAGACCAAATGCACAGATGCTCTTTGCTCTGTTTAGCTCTCCAGTGGGGTTGGTGCTGGGATCAGGCTGTGCTTTCTACTTTTCCCCAGAGAGGAGAAGCTGTGCTGGTGGAGACCTGGCAAAGGGGAAACTGCAGCCATTTACCACCAGCAGTGAGTCCGCTCGAGCCATCCCCTAAGGGAAGGAGAATTTTGGCATTTTGGTTCAAGAGAGAGAGCATCGCCACTGCCCACAGTCGAAGCTGGCAGAGGAGCCGCAGCGCCCGCCTGGCACCAGCCTGAATGCAAGCTCCAACTATGAACAATGTTGCGTCTGTAAAGCACTGATAACGTGGGGGGTGATACAGGAACAAGACAATCCCTGCAATTATTTTAGACTTTTTCTGGCCCCACAGAGTCTTGGTTAGGGAATAAATCCACAAGCATTTTCCTTTTTCAGCCTGACATCTGGCAGTGCTGAGAAGTGCCCAAATGCTGCTTTGCACAAGCAGAGGCTGCTCTGAATAGGTGCAACAGGTCTGGTATGTTGTGGTGTATTTTTCCCACTGCCTGGCCAAGCTTCATGAGTGACCCCAGTCCAGCAACCTCATTTAAGAGCGTATCAGCCTATTTCCCCAGCCATTCATGCATGTATCTTGGAAAAGCACCACAGGTAGCTGTGGATAGTGCTGTTGCTCATTGCAGGGATTACAAATCAGCATAGCCTACTCCAGATCCTCCTGGATTCAGACTCCCAACCCTCCGACTCCTCTACACACAGGGGCCAGCTCCCCAGTGAAGCTGGGGTTCAAAGCCATGCAAGTGAAGAGGTCAGCAGCAAGCCTGTTGCACTCTGCTTGCAAAACCTATAGATGCATCGAGGCCGTTGTGCTTAGAGAGCTGAGGCCCAGGAATCTGCAGGGCTCAAGCGTCCACAGAGCACACATCACTATTTTCAAAAACAAAAAAAGGAAATTGGGGAAAAAGCCCATAACTCACTCCTAAAAGGGAAAAGACTCCAGACAGGTTTCTTTATTACACCAGTACTTGTGGAGATGCTCAGAAGGGCAGAACATCAACTCTCCACCAGTTATAAAGTAGTACAACAAAACAGATGCTCTTTAATATGATCATCTGTCCCCAGCATTAACAACTGTGCTGGCACATTAATGAGCCAAATTACCAGAAGTGCTGCCGATCCACTATGTCTAGCAGTGCTTGACTCTACATTTTGTAGTCCTCATTGATGCTTTTTTTTTTTTAAATATGCTATAAAAACCACTCTCCTAGTCCCCCAAAGAGTAAGCACACACTATCTCATTCAGAGCTACAGCAAGAAAAGAAGAAAAATAGCTTTGAGGCACAACTTTGTTTAACGTTTTAGAGACAGCACTTAAGCTATCAGAAGTCATCTTTGCTTGCTAAGCCCAGCACCTTCTGAAACCAGCTCCCCGACCCTGCAGCTCTAATCCATGCTGACTGAAAAAGCCTTTGGGTGTCTATCAATACAATTTCAGCCTTAATTACAGAGCACTATTAAGTAACACTATTGTTCCCTGAAAAAGCCTGTCGAGTTATTTATTAGCAAAGGATTTGGCAGATTGAGCCAAATTGCCAAACCTTTGATAAACTGAAACCTCATTTTCCCTGTGATCTCAATGAAACAGTTGTTTTTTTTTTTTTTCCTTAGTGCTTTGAAATCTGAAGTCTGCATAGCTGTCACTGAGTGATGACGACAAAGGGCTATTTTCCTGCCACTCAGAAAAGCCGAAATTTTGCTAGTCTTTGCAGTGAAAAATAATCTGGCCAAAGCAAGAAGGTTGGTGACTTCTTTATTTCATGTCTGCAGTAGGCAACACACTCCGATATCTTTCATCTCGGGGCACTATAGAAATCATAATACATCGTCCCTGCTTCATGAGCTGGGGAGCACAGAGAAATGAACCAGAAGCCTTTTTCCCCCCCCAAGGTGGCCCCTAGCTTTCTCAACTGCAATTTATTCTGATATATTCTTATGGTACACGAGAACAGAGTTGTCCTTCATCAGAGCCTCACCTTCCCAATAGGGTGCAAACCCCATGGAAAGCTTCAACTGCAGTTGCCACAGGCCAGGACCATGCATGCCCCAGAGATTCTCTGATGTCTGATACAGAGTCACACTACAGCCTGGTACAGATGCTAGCCCACTGCTGGCCACCATAAGCCCAGACCTGGCTAAACTCACATCAGGAATGAGTCCCTCGGACCTGCTGCAACAAGGAACTGGCCTACAATGAGGACTTCTAGATGACATTGCAATCCAGATCGCTCCTGCTTTCACCAGCAGCACAGGGGCTAGAGACTAAATGCTGCTTTGGTCCTGCTAGAGACAAGCTTTCCCAGCAGGACAACCCGCTTATTCCATCAGGACACGTAGCATTAAAAGTGACAATTCAACTTCCAGACCATTGCATTCTTTAAGCATTTTTTAATTATAAACTTCCCCCCCCGCCCCCATCAGTGTAGAAATATCTTTTCCACTCAGCGCTTGCTGAGGTGATTATTGCATTTCTAAATGACACAGAGATGACACTTGTGGTTGATCTAGTCAGCATCCCATGATGAGTCTTCAAGTAACTGTCAGGAAGACAAGTGGTAATAGATGGATTTCGCTTCCTACCGCACTGCACAGGACAGCACCGACCCTGATAGGCTTGCTCTGTTTCCATACAAGGAGGTGCTTTTCATTGCCAACAGCTAATTCCTAAGCAAATTCTTTTCAAATGTTAATTACAGTAGAACATGGTTGAATTTTACTGACCCCATCAAATTTGACAGGCAACTTCTCATCTTACTCAGAGCCACTTAAAAGGAAAATAAGGTTGACTATATCTTCAGGCTAAAATATTTGTTAGTCTGAAAACCTGCAAGCTTCAACCATAACCTTGCAATTTCCCTTGTATGTATTTATGCTGATAACAGGTTCAGGACAGTAATTACCGGGCTTGTAAATACAAGCAAATATCAGGTCTCAGGGCCAAAGGCCAAAACAAGAGTGTGTCTGGTGTTCAGGAAGACTGGTAACTTATTGTTACTCAATGACACTCAGACAAAAGAGATTTTATTCCTAGATCAAGGCAAAGTACTAGACAACAAGTTGCTCGAAGATCAGCAGCAATATTTTTTAGGAGTGGGCTCTTGGAGTCGATCCTTCCTCTTTACTCCTTCAGGAGCAGAAGACCTGCAGGTTCCTTCCCACCAGACAGCAGCAAGGACCTGTGATATTTATTCTTCCTGACCAGTTTCTTCCAAGCCTTAGCCATTCTTGTGTACCTCCAGCTGTTTGGGCACACAGGAAGGCTGCCTTCCCCTTGAGGCAGATTTTTGATTTGCAGCTGATGGGCTGACCACAGTGTTTGGTCACTGGAGGGGCCAAGCATTTGACCCACAGCAAGGATCAGACAGGACATCCTTTTTGGTTTGTATTTTTTAAACAAACTTGCCCTCCAGTCACCTGCCCATTTATCACCACCATCGTGCTGGGCTGCAAAGCCTCAATAAGGCAAATCCTGCAGGAAACGTGAGTAGGAACACTGGGAAGCGAGTGCCCTGGATGAGAGCCAGGTTGTACAACTCTTCCTTATGGAAGTCCTCCTGTAATGATTCACAAGATCTCATTGTGGCTGAGAATTATGGAAAGACAGAGAAGTTCAGTATCGCTAGGACTAGAGTTGCCTAGCCTCCCATTTCCAGACCTGAAGGAGTTCAGTAGGAACAAGACACCGAGACGTTCATCCCCGTTCGGAAGAGGTGACCTAGGAACACGCAAGCTTCTCCCATCTAGAGCCTGCATCAAGGATTTGCAGTCTGCTCTCAGAAGGTACAGCCCCTACATAACAGGGAAGATCTATAACCTACACCAGAACAGGCTGGACCTAACGGTTCTTCTGATATTAAAGTCTATGAAACAACCCCAGGGAGACTGTGGGTGCACCAGGGACTTTATGTAAATAGGACAAGGAATATCTCACAGACTAACAGCAGTGGGTGGCCCAGGTCCAAACTGGTCCAGGTGGGCCAGCACATGCCCTTCCCACCCCTTAGGTGTGCCCACCACACTGGTCACACACACAGCCCTCCCGCCACAGCCTACAGCGTGACCCTACAAAGCCAGAAGTTTCTCCAGGGGTTTACTCGCACGCATCCATATTTGACACACTTCAGCAGGTAGGAGGAGAGTGCCAGAATTCCTCCCCCACCCCCCACTTCTTTTTTCCATCTTTGGAACAAGCTGCTCTGTGCAACTGCCTCTAAACCACCCGATGGCCCTGATGCTCACCCAGAGCACCCCACATTCTCTGGCTGCCCCAGAGCAGGGTGCCTCCAAACCCTCTCCCATGCCTCAGGGTACCAGATCAAACCCAAGACTCTCAGCTATAGACATTCCCTGTGCTTAAACCACATCTGCCTTTCCACTGGAGAAAGCTCTCTGCTTCTCCTTCTGAAGCACTACCCCCGTTATTTTGACAGATGTAATACAAGCCTGCTCCAATAAATCTTACTCAAACTGGCCTCGCAGCTGAAGTGCGGTAGCTGCATGACGTACTTCAATGGAAACAATTAATGGTTGACAAACATTTAAAAACAAACAGGACATGATATCACTGTAAACAGCTTCTCACATCTGGTCATTGCTGCCCCAAGGGAGTTCACATGAGGTCAACTATGAGCTGCTGCCCCATTCAAGGGGCTCTCCCTCCCTGCAGGCAGCACAGGGCAGCTCGCTCCTGCTGCCATCCGTCCCCACTCCTCTTTGCTCCCAGCTTCTGAGAGAAGAGTTGCAGGAATTGAAGTCACATCACGAGGACAGCAGTGCAGATGGACACCATGACAGGCAGAGGTGGCTCAGAGGACACAGCCACCACCTTCTCCAATGAGCTCAAGAAGCTCCAATGCTTTTCCAATGGGTTATATTTCACCAAAGTGGGAAACTGCCGTGAATCTCATGATGTTAGTTAAGTCTGATGCCACCTTGTCAGGCCAACCCCAGCACAGCCACCCCACCACCACAGGGATGGGACTTACCATGTCCCCACCAGTATGACCAGCCCAAAGACAGTCCCCCCTAGGTACACCCTGAGGAAATGGGACAGAGATTTTTGGACACATCTAATGGTTTTGCCTGTCATTATGGCAGTGGGAAACAGTGAAGTATTTTCCAGGAAGATCCAGAGAACAAATAGATTTTAAGCAGGACCCATCTCCCCATCACCTCCCAAAGAAGCCAGATATCGCTGCTCCATCCTGCGTGCTGGGGACACACCAGCCCTCAGCCTTGCTCCTGTATGGTTCTATCCTAATGTCTCCCAGCCAAACCAGGGCAAATTTCTTGTGTTTTGAGCACTGAAGGAAAGCCCTCACCCCCCACACAGTGCTCACATTCATGGCTCCAGAGTAAGCCCAGTGACACTATTTCCTCAACACATTTTTTCAGCTTCACATGTGGAACGAATTAGTGGCCACATCCACCCCTCACATGCTCCTTGCTCCTCTGGGTGTTTTCCACAAGCTCCTGATGGTTAGCAGCGGCTGGATGGGACTTTTTGTTCCCTCTGCTGTTATGCTACAAAACCTGAGCCACCCTTCCAAATAAAGACAAGCAGGGATGCTCCATTTCTATGCCCTTTTGTTGTTTCTCATGGGCATTTTCTCCCCAGGATCCCTTTGATTGGAGTTGGGATCCAACCCCTCCAGCCACGGCACGCTGGTCCTGCCATTTCTTTTTTCGACAGTGACAAAGACCCAAACCTCAAACTCTGCATAAACGCAGTGCCTGTCCCCCGAGCAAAGGGACGAGCTCTGCTGTGGGTCACGTCGACGTACCCACCAAGGGAAGGGGGGAAGCTGGCAGGGTGAGGAAGCAGAGCTCCAAACCCATGGTCCTGCCTCTGCCTACGGCCAGTTTAATCCCTTGATGTCACTCAGCATTTTGTACTAGCACAGAAGAGAAATAGTTATCAGCATAGAAAGGCAGGACCCTGGGAAAGCAATTAATCCAGCTTCCTGCACAAGTTAATCAAAATCCTAACTCCTCTTCTGTTTTGCATTCACAACAACTTTTCTTACTTCTCCCTCTTTGGTTGGGATGCAAGTCTTTGTCTTTATTATACTTTGATTTCTTCTCATTTACCAGACCTTTGTATTAGCCTTTCCTCAGCTTTGACTTCTCCCTTTGCTTCCCTGAGTCTGTATTTTCATTTTTTGCCCCTTTTTATGCTTTGGGGTTTGCCATCTTTCCTATCTCTGCTGATGCACCTTTCCTTCTTGCCACAAGCCCTTTGAAGTGCCTTGTTCTTCCCTGAAGCAGGAGAAATCTCACCCAGGTCCCACACATTTCCGCCTCCAGACAGAGTGACCATGGATAACACGCTCCCGTGTTTATTTAAACCCCAGGGCTGGAGCAGTGCTGGTGACCATGCACAGCCTCGGGGACTCCTGGCTGCTTGTCTTCTCTGGGACAACCCTCCTTCTCCCTCCCCCCCACCCCCAAAAAAAAAAAAAAAAAATCAGAAGAAATGCATTTGACAAAGCTTCCCATAGAGAAGCAAAGTCACCCTTGGTGGTATTCATGAGGTACATGGAGCATCGAGGCACATAGGCACAAGGATCGATGCTCACCAGGTATGGCCACACCTTGGACAGAAAGGTCCGGCTCTCCTGCTCCACAGGACACAGCTTTGGCCATGCTAGGTACCTTTTCAACTCTCAATTCAATCTCTGGCCCCAGGCTACTGGAAACAAACCCGCAGTAAGTGGTTTTTGCAAGAGCAGCCAAAAGCATCTGACAGACATTATCTCTCAGCCCAAATCTTAAACTGCCATTATCTTCAATCAATCAGGTTTCTCCCGATGACCCGCAGAGCCCGAGTAAAGCTTCTGATCCCGCAGGTAAAACCAAGGCCCAGGAACATTCCTCTCCCAAAGGAAAAAAGCACCATCTTTTGTGAAATGAAGATTTTCCCCCCCCCGCCGCCAGCATATCACCGTTTTGAAACACTAGTCTGAGCAGCTCTCCATTTCAAAGGCTGGTGCGCTGACAGCTGCTATGGCCCGTGGAATCCCACCAGCTCCCAGGGTCTGGGGCACAGCACAGCTACAATCAGGGTTTCCATCTCACCCCATTTTGTAAACAAGAATTTAAACCGTCTTCTGCAAAGTTAACAACTGTGCGCTAATGGCAAGCTGCAGAACAGGTTCCTGTTTCATCTCAAAAGTTTTCAGTCTCAATGAGAGTCATTGAAAGCATCACCAGAGCTTTGCACCACTGTGTGCAGGCAGAACTTTAGACATACACTCAAGATAGTGCTACTATGAACATTGATTTTTCTAGACCTAATTCTTGCTTGCTTCCTGCGCTATCACAGCACAGACAAGGGTAGATGCTCACTTTTTCCACCAAAAAAAAGTCTGCCCAGCGACTCCTCTGCACATCCTCCAGCCACACAGCCTCAGCTTTGCTGTTATCCCTCCACAGGAAATTCAAGCCAACGTTTGGAGGCATTGGGCAGTTGGTGCTTTGCCTTCTGACCCCCCGGAAAGTCTAGTTTTTGGGTAGTCCCAGCCCACCCCAGCTAACATCCAAGCTCCTTCCAGAGCCTGCAGGACAACCAATGAAATCAGTGGCCATTCCCTTTCCCTACCCATCCTTCCCCTCCATGCAGAGATTTTAGCAGAGCCTCGATCCATGGTTTCAATCAAACCTCTCACACTAGGGGACAGCACCTGCTTAAATCAATTCCAAAACTGTTTTAAATCAGTTATTACAACTTGCACACAGAGACGCGGCTTGGAAATTGGACTTTTGGTTTTATGACAGGAAGAGGGAAGGCAGAACCATGAGATGTTTTTTTTTTTTTTTTTTTTTTTTTTTTAACGCTTGATAGGAACAAATTTGGGAGTGGTTTATCAGGCATATGCACGGCACGTGGCCTCTTGGGTACGGACGTTTTTCTCATGGTTGAATCCTTTATTGAGGTTTTCATTTTGGACTGTGCAGCCTTTGAAGCTGCCAGCTGAGGCTGCTCAGCAGGAGGATGTGTTCAGGACCCAGAACCTGGGGGAGCTTAACCCGCTTTGTCAGAGAAACCCACATCACAGGCATTGCAAATGCCACTTCCATCGTCTCATAATCCCCCAGTGCAGGATGCTGTGGCCATTAACATGGGGATAGTCCTGCTTGTGGAGGAGGTCTATCTCTAGCCACTTTGGGTCTTTATCCAAGCTCCTCTACAGAGAGGTTTTCCTCGAGTTCATTTCTAAAGGGTGTTTTGAATGCTGACCACAACTGAAACAGGGCAATAACTCCCCAGGCTTATTCTAGCTGTTTCAAGTGTCCAGGCTGCTGCTTAAAACTCATTATGGCTTCAAGCTGAAAATAGGAAGACTCCCAGAAATCTGTATCCCTAATAGATAATTCCACTGTGGAGCTCTTCTCACAGCCCCTGGTTAGCCTTTCTGGATTAGCACCCAGGAGAAGATATCTTTTACATCAAGCCGCAGCTTGGTTGTTCACATTCACATGACCACAAATGCCAACCTTCACCCCAGCACCTTTATTTTTCATGAGGAATCATAAACCCTCCTGGAAAGCAGGTTGCTGCTGCGAGCATGGGGAGAGGGTGCTGCTGGGCTTTCGGTCCCAGACCTATTGCAAGCAGATGTAGCTGCCTTCTTCCATCCCTTCTGTCAAAAGGTAACATTGCTTTGCTTTTTGACATTGCAGCCTTTCTGTACAAATAAACCTTGGTTTAAACCCTGCTGAAATGTTATGTAAACAGCTTCCAAGAGAAACAGCATGTTTTCACTGTTGATTATATCTGAGCTGCTTGTACACATGAGCAAGTTCCTAAGAACTGCAGAGATGTGCAGCCTCAAATAGCCCAGATTTTTCCTGTCAAGCCCACTAGCCTCAGTGAAGTTACTCCAGGGATGACTTTAGTCCAAGAAAAAACATTTTAGAAGGAATGTTTCACAGTGAGGCAAAGCTCAAAGCCAATTGTAAGGCTTGTGGGATACCACTAAAATTAGGATTATCAAAGGAGAAGCCAATATCATTTTAGCAGAGGTTGGTTCAGGCTGTCCCTCGGCACAGACCGGTGCTGATGTGCTGGCCACTTGGCTATGTCTAAGCTCACGGGGTTTCCCAGCAGTGGACATGACCCAATCCTAACACTGCTGCCCATCACCCCAGTCCCGAGTGGGACATCATCACCTTTTCCTTGCAAAATCCACCAGCTATTGCCTGGTTTGTGGTTCAGCTCTGGCTGAGCCTCCAGCCCAGGTCACAAAGTCTGCCAACTTCGTCTCAGGCTGGCCCGTGTCCCCAGGACAGTGGCTGTCCCCTCTCCACTACAGTTTGCACAGCCGCAATTTTCCTCAAGGTTTCACAAAAGCTTTCCAGCAACATCTGGATGTGCCGATTACACAATATGATATACTGATGCACTTAGCATCTTCACACCCTTCGTCAGGGCAACATGGAAAAAGCCATATAAGAAAAGCCAGATTTACGTCTCCAAAATCATCTCTGCACAGAGCTTCTCAACCCAGACAGAAAACAAAGAGCATTTACCCCAGCACTGTGCTGGACTCCAGCTACATTTGCACGCAGATATTTTAAATCTCACCTCATAATGGAAACCAGCAGCATTATTACCAGTTAGCTCCGCTACAGCGCGGATATACTAGCTGTGGCTTGGCAGATAGAGAGTCCCCTTGTCCCAAGCCCAGCTACAGCCAGACCCAACTGCCAACGTCACGGCTGCACAAACATCTGCAAGTCATGTCTGTTCACCGGTGTGACATCTACACATCAACTTCCAAAACTCCTTTGGATGAGAAACTATCTCACACAGCACAAGGTACAGGCATCCTCAGCCTGCTCATCCCCGCCTGCACCCCGTGGCAGCGAGCTCTGCCCAGGCTGCCTGGTCACGCTGCCGTTCTGTGCCTTTATAAAACCATGTTACTGCTGAAATTCTCCATGCCAGTTGCAGCACAAGCCTGAACCTGCCAGCAGGCTCTCAGGAAAACATAAACATGGGGAAAATGTGTGCAGTTACTCAAAGCTTGTGGTCAGCAAAGTGGTTTCAACAGGGAAACTTCACCATCCTGCCTACAGGCTGGCTCCAGAATATTTGTGCATCTGCTAAACAAAGTCCCTGCCAGACCAACATCATCTAAAAAGGACAGTTTTGACTCAAACTTCTGATTATTTTTAACTTTAGCTACTTCTCCAAGTTCATCTGCTTTCTCACAGCAAAGACAAGAGGGACAGGACTAAAATCCAATGCTTTGTTTGCTTTTGGGGTGCAACTCCACATTTATCTACAGCAATAGGGAAACCTTGACAGGCTGAGCTTCACCAGCCAGAGCAAGGAGCACTTGTCCTACCAGGGTGCACATCCAGCATGTCAGGGACCTCTCCAGGATGGGGAAAAGTGAGCAAAACCAGCCCTCTCACCCCAATACTACCACCAAAGCCCTCCTGAAAGGTCCTCAGCTCTTTTTAATACATATAGGCTAAAACTGAGCCAAGTAATTCTCCATTGCAGCCAACAGCAGAGATTGATTCACATTTCCCATAGGTAATCCAGTCCCCTAAGGCATCCATGCAGCTCAGCCCTGCAGCAGGTTTCCACGCTGTCGAAGGGCAAGGGCTGCCCGGTAAGTAGCATTTAGGTTTTCACTTTACCACCTCCCCGACCATCTCTGCCTTGCTGTGCAACCCAGCAGCATATCTGCATTTACAAAGCAGAGCATTATGCTTACCAGATGCTCTCAGATAACACTGGGGCTCATTACAAATAATACTTTTATCTTGCATGAGCTCACCAAAAAAAAAAAATCATATGAGGGAGCCTGTAAAACATGTTGGCTGCCTAATTTATAAAGACATGTTAGCCTTTAAAAATACCTATGGGGACAAGCAAAGTTGTGAACAATTGCTGTCAGCATATTGGGATTTCAACCTGAGCCACAAGAGCCAGGACGCTGCAGTTTCAGCCTGATTCACATTTGCTGAGCAGTCATTCTGTTCAGCTCACAGCTCAAATTGGGCCAGTCTATAGCCATTTTGGAAACACAGCATTCTCTGGAACATCATTTTTATCACCCAGATCCCAACATGAATCCTGAGCTGCAGGAACAAGCGCAAGTGTCCCCGTTTGTCCTCCCCATGGCAAAGGCAAGTCCTCTAATCCATGACAAACCCATAACTGACAAAATACAACCAAAGAAAAACACAGTAAGGTTTGTCCCACATATTTGCTAACCACGTAGCATCCTCTAAGCAAGGAGCTCTAAAGCACAAGTGACATACAGCATCCTCTAAAAACCAGGCAGGTACCCTCCCTGGGGCAGCCTAGCATCCCTGCCGCACACAGGACACCAGCGTCACCCTGGTGACCAGAGGAAGAGCAGCTTTTCAGGGATCCTTTTCCAAAAGGGAGCTAGAGAGGAGTTGTTTTAAGCATAAATCATCCCCGCTAGGCCCATCACAGCCTCCCGTTCCCTTGAGACAACAGCTCTGCAGCAGGTTACACACAGCAACTTTCAAGCATCCCTCCCTGCTTCTCACTATGGGTGAGCTCTGCCCCATCCTCTGCCTTTCCAGCTAACCTGCCAAAGCCTGCATTAGAAGTTAAAGATATTTTTTTCTGTAATGAGGAGGATTTTTCAGTAGAAACAGTGCAACTTCCCCCTCCGCGTGTCAGCTGTAGAGAGAAAATTGCAATAATGAGCACAGAAGGTCAAGCCCACAGCTAAGCACAGGCCAGATAAGCAATCTCTCAAGCACAGCTTCAAAAGCCATTGTGAAATGGGAAGGCTTTCCAGTTTCCAAGCTGTCCATATTTACCTAGTGAGCTAAACCACCATATCCTGTTTGTAAAGAAAAAGAGCAACAGGATTTCAAGTCCAGCACTGCCACAGCTCAAGAGCTGTGATCCTACCTCTCCTTTGCACACCCAAGTGCCCCAGCATTCCATCACACAGCAGAGCTGAGCGGCATTAGCGACTGCTTTTCACCAATGTTACACTAAACTGCATCAATCTGGTGTCCCATTATCCTGTATCTTCTGTCCAATTTATTTTATATTTCACTCTGCAATCAAACATTATCTTTAGGCACTTGTGCTATTTAAGGTTAAAATATTAGCTGCTCACACACTTGAAGTTAGGACAGAAGCTTTGGTGCTGATTAATCATTAGCCGTAGTTTCCTCAGCATTTCCTGCAGAATAGCAGCTAAAAAAGCGTCACACCAAGACTGGCTCCTCCAGGAGCCTTGTGTGATGCTTTAAATACTTAAAATAGTACATCACTGCAAGCGCAAAAGCAGCTCTTTTGGGATACGTTTAAAATAGATTAAGTTCCACGTAGGGCCGTGTTAAGTGAAGCAAAGCTTGGGTAAGATAATGCACCTTGTGGAAAGCCACATATGGAAAACCTGAGTAGCGCTGCAGAAGGTAGACTGAGCTGCAAAACCTCCTTATCAAATACAATAGAGCATAGAAAAGACAAGTCAGCCTTTAATTTACGGAGCAGATGGGTGCACAGAAAAGGGGCATTTTGCCCCCTTCCAGGCCACCCTTCGCTCTGTCCTGGCAGGGGCTGTGGCACTGGGAGCCCAGCGCTGATGGCACTTACTAAAGGAAGTGGCTCTGCTCTCTCCATGCTGTTTCAAAGCTAATCTTTGGAAAACAGGCACAACTCGTCCTGTGACATTTTTCTGTCGGCACGTCTCCAGTAAATCCCTGCACAAGTCCCCGGCTAGGGCCAGTGGAGGGTGCCTAGGGTGGCCACAGACCCTGCGCCCCAGCAAGGCAGCTCTTGGCTCAGCAGCTCAGACCATCTGCTTTCCCTCCCCTGCCTTGTCCAGGCTCCTAACACCCGAGCTGCAGGATCAACCCTCCTGGAGACAGTTGTGCTCTGGATGTTTCCAGTCACTTCTCACGCTCCTCAGGGACTTCAGGATGTGCAAACAAGAACAATTGAAAAAAAAAAAAAAGCAGCTATATGAAGAGGTGCTTAACACCATCAGAAAACACAATCTGGAGGAAGGAGCATCACTTATCCTCATTAATGAGCTTTTTCAGGTGATGAGCAGCTGCAGCAGCTGCTCCATAGTGGTGGCATTCATTGTGGTGGCATCCCTTATGGGACCTGCTTGGGCAGGACAGGAGTTTTGTCACCTCCGGGATCACGGCATTCCTGCCATCCAGCTCCATTCCCCAGGGCGGGCAGGCACACTGACCTGCTGTTCGGCAGAGCAAGAACACCAGCGCCTTGGCCACCTCTCCAGCCACTACAGTGCAGGAGAGCCCAGGTGCTGCAGGTGGGGACATGGGACCAGGGCACAGGTGCTCCAGGCTGCTGTATTCAAAGGCAGCCAGCAATGAGGCCACAGGGGTTTCCTGTGCCATGTGCTCAGATGCGACAGAGACATCTGGCAGAACGATTGCTGAATGGGCCGTTAAAGATACATAGGGACTGATGGACTGTCCCCTCCAAAAGCCACGCACAACAAACCACTCTCCCAAGACCCAAGCCAAAGGGCAACAGGACTATCACTCCTGCGGTAAGCCCTCCTAGCCAGAGCTTCTCCTCACCTTCCCCACAACCTCCCCATGTGTGGGACAGGGGTTTGGGGAATACCCCACCCACTCAGCCCTGAGGTCTTTGGTATAAAAATACCATGGGAGTAGTGTCCTCAGAACTAGAGCAGCCCCCGACTTCTCCTTAGAGTTCAGGCCAGACCCTCCTCCCAAGCCCACAGCCGAGGCCCATGCTCCCGCACAGCGCAGCCGGGAAGTTGTCTTCTCCAAGGTCATTCTCAGGATGCTGGCAACCATCACAGCACTCCCTCAAGGGCACTAAGGAGCTTCCAGCTCCTCCTCACAAACCCTGCTTCTTCCTCCAGCATTCACAAGGGAACAGCTTTGTAACCTTCTTGAGGACAAGCCATCATGACCTGTTGTGGAGCTGATTCCCTCCCTTCCCTCTCCTCCACCTTTTCTGGCTGCAGCAGCAGCACCATCAGAAGACTGATGCCAAGAGGCAAGGGCAGCTTGGTGAAGCAGAGGGGAAAGCCACCTCAGTTGGATGCAAGAAGAGTAAAAGCTACAGAAAATTTGCCCTACTGACTCCAGTCAATAGCTGTTATCTAGGGTTTAGCAAAGCACTACAGTCTCCTCAATGTGTTGGACCTGTTCATAAAGCCACCCCCTTTCACACGCGCTCCTCCAGGCTGCTGCCACGTGCTGCAGCACTTTCCTGTGCAGGGGATTTGCGGGCTGTGACTACAAACCTTTGCTCCAAGGGCGACCTTCAGCAACCCTAAAGGAGCAAAAGCATCTCCATGGACTCCTAAGATAAAACTAAGAAAAAGGAGAACTTGGTGGGTCGGGGAAGCCATGAGCAAAGGCTGGACCCAGGACTGATAACCATATCCCCAAGGCAGGCTCTTTTATACCCAGCATGGAGGTATATATTTATACCTGTGAGACAAACCTGGCAAACTTGAATATAACTCAGTGCTTTTGGAGTTAAAGTTGGTGTGAGCAAGGTCACAAGGAACCACAGGCTCTGACACTAACACCATCCCAAGGCACTTGCTCTCCCGATGCCACAGACTGCGCACCAGGGCAGAGCTGTAATATTTACCTGTCCCTACAGGCACGGGGAAAACGAGTTAACTGATCTTATGAAATCTGCTAATTAATGTTTGTAAAGATTCAGAGATGAGAGCTGCTATATAATTATTTTATAGCACACCCAAATTCCTTATCAAGAGACCTGGTCATAACCTCAAAGCCTAGAACGATGCCTTGGTTTAATCCAGCCCTTTTCCAGCCCAATTTAACAGTAGCCAGGCTGGTGCAGTGCAGAATGCGACTCATCCAAGCCCTTGAAAGACAAGCCAGGACTTCAGAGCCCATCCTAGGCTGGAAAGATAAAAACTAATGTTAAAATGTAAGAGACATTCTATATAAACAGCACCAGGACCATGTAACATGACCTATACCATCTAAAACCACCAAACTCTTGCACAATCATTTTTTGCCCAGCCAAGACAAGCCTAGCATAAATTGGGAGCAATTCCACCACAGTGCCTGCGATGGCACCCCTGGAAGACCTGTACAATGCCCATCCCGGCCATCCCAGCAGCTCACTACACCTGCTCAATAGCAGCAGACTGGAGCAACTTAGCACCAAAGTGTTACGGCAGGGAAGAAAGCACATCCTTGCTTGGCATCTGCTGAACTGCTTGCTAAGCCGAGGAGGGCAGTGAACAGGAGCCTTCCCACTTGCATGGGTAAAATCACACATGTGCTATCAGTCCCCTCCATGTTGCAGGGCCACAAGAGCTGGACACCCTGGAAAGCATTAGTCCACGAGCGGGATGTGGCTGGGATTGCATATGGCATGCCACGCAGCAGCAGCAAGGTTATTCTTAGGAGAAGGTGGTTTCTCAGGTTAAGCTCCTAATACCCAATTAATTTTTTTGCACATTGCCCCAAACACCTCTCCCTCTGCTTTTGGGAAGACGGCAGCATCAGATTTTCCAGCAGGAAAAGTCTTCTGTGTAACAAACATTTTATTTCAGCAACGTGCTAAAGAAGTGCAAAGGGTCACAGGAGCTTTGAGATGACATCAGCCTCTTTACTATTAATCCTATGTTGAATATTATCCAGGAGAGAGTAATTTTTAATGGGGCCCTGGTTTGTCTTGTTTAAACTTGCACATACCTGAGCTACTTTTAGGCCTAAACCCACAGAAAAGAAAATAATGCAACTTGGCTTTAGTGCAAGCAAGAGAAGTGCTAATTCCACCTTCTTTTATCTCTGCATTTACTCAGTAGTACAGAGTAAATACATGAAAATGGAGATTGTTACATTAAGGCACACCTAATAATACTACACCATTCTTAATGCCAATTAACTCTGGGGCCTTTCAACATTGCAATCACTCAGAACACACTTCAGATAATACAGCTGATAAAGTAAAAAAAAAAAAAAAAAAAAAAAAAAAAAGAAGTGGTGTGATCAGCAGCTCTAGGTAAGGCTGAGCTTTAATGAGTGAAACGAAAGTGTTTATCACAGCAGCACACAGCACCTTTGTTCTGCAGGTCTCCAGGGCTTTATTGATAACTAACCAAGCTCAGGTGCCGTTATTAAATATTATGCTTTTGTATGTACAAGAGGCAAGCCCCAAGCGGCCAGAAAGAAATTGAGGAACAGTGCTAAAGTCTCAGCTTATCCCAGATTTACAAATAAAACCAGGTGTAAAGGAACTGAACAGCTGGGCTAGGCTTGCCTAGTGAGCCATAGCAAGAGGTAAGGAGGGAACCAGGCATCCTGCCTCCAAGCATGGCTTAGATCTTGCTCCACGTGAGCAGAAACTGCCAAAGGAGATGCAACCGTTTGTGTGAGCAAAGGGCCAAAATCCAGCCCCTGTAAAGGACACCATTGCTGCCTGCAGAGATGGGCTTTCTCTGCTGGGATGCGGGTTACGCAGGTTTCCAGCACATTAGTAGCATACAGACATAGCTCTCTGATAGTGCCCCAGAAAAGCCTATAGAAAGTATAAAGTTATATTAGTAATCAAAAGAGACTTTAATTTTTTTTAAAACAACCACCTGTCTGCTAGTAATGGAAAAGAGTCCCCTATGAGACTGGTGTCCAGATCTGACACCGATGCCCAACTACACAGCCAGACAGCACCAGAAGCTGGTGCTGGCAGAGAGGAGACGCAGGTCCGTGGTTCACAATCCTGCTCCCAAATAACTCACAAGATGACTGTAGGTTTCTCTCGGTCAGCTTTGGGCAAGTGAGGAAACTCCACAGCTGACGAGCAAGCAAGAGGTTGCAGGAGCCTGAACCGCTCAGCAGTTCCAAGAGGGAGCTTTTAATTCTCATGCTCTAAATTAAGTCATCAGGTTTGGTTATTTTTGAGATGGAAGGTATGATCTTCCTTTCTAAATATACACGTGGAAGGCTGCCAGGGGGAACGCGGGCCTCCAAAACCAACAGGCAAGTCAGCTTTCAGGATAGGAGAAGCCCTCAGAGACCTCGGGAGCTGTTTGAAAGGTCTTTTTCACGGCAGGGAGAGGAGACCTCGGTAGGCTTTGCAGATGGGCAGAGCCTACGTTTCTGATGCAAACTGAAAAGCAACAGAGTCTTCAAAGCAGAGAAGACGTGTGTAAGCAGAGCAGCCCTGCAGTTCAAACAAGCCACAGTGCTCTTGATTCAACAGCCTTCCATTAATGAGCGGGACGGTGCCCCGAGGAGAAAGCGAGGAGCTGGTGATACTTGCTGTGCCTTTGGATCGCTTTCACCCCTTTGACTGAATTAGCTCAGCTCGTTTTAAACCCGTTTATGGCCAGACCGCAACATTGCGCATTGTCATTAGCTACCCAAGGGTACGGGACCTGTCCGACAGGCACTCCAGACTGCGACAAAACCCACCGGGGCTTTGCTGGAGGAAGGCTTGGGCTCCTCACGAGCGCGATGCTCCAGGAGCCAGTGCAAACACCCATAGTAGCATTGCCCATGTCCTGGGACTCACGATACAAGGGGTAAGGCAGTGCTGTGGGCATTGTAGGAAGCCCTACAAAGCAAAACCCCCAACTGTTTCCTTCCCCCATCAACCCCAAAGAGTTATTAGATTAATTAGGGGAAGGTGCACTAATGCCACTTGGGCACCAGTACCAGCCAGGACACCAGAATGCTCCAGACTTCAGGTGCACCAGAGGCAGACAAGGATAAAACCCTCAACAAGGAACCAGTCTCATACGTACAAGTGTGGCATCAGCCCACGGGACAGGAGCTCCCTCCAAAGCACACCAGCAGCTCTGAACAAGGGTTTTCAAGTTTCGTTAAAATTCCAGCTTCCAAAAATTGCTTCTCTGCCTTTTGCCCTGAAAATCCAAGATTTCCAAATGTTGACTAGTTATAAATTTTCCACCAGGGATCAAAAAGCATTTAGGAAAAAAACCCCCCAAAACTGGGGAGGATTATTCAAAAAGCATTTTGATAGGGTGGGGGAAGTAACCTGTAACACTTACACCAGGTGGACAATTGGCTCAACATTCAAACCCAAGGTTTTAGGAGTTGCTACATTTAAGAAAACACCTTGTTACAACTTATAAAGGCAATTGATTAAATCACAGAATCTGACACTATGGAAAAAAGTTATTGCTTGAGGGGGAGGGGGAAGAAGGAATTTTTTTTCAAATACAAATATAACTAGACTGATTTGTGGCAAAGAAATTTTTTTTTTAAACCTGCCGTGTTTGTTCTGGGACACAAACCAGGGAAACCTGGTTTCAGCTCAGAGCTCATGTTTACAGCGTAGTCACCAAGCCTCAGAAGGGAAGGTCTAGAGCCATGGGCTGCCACCCCACTGAGCGGGGTGCAAACCGGGGCCGTGCAACAGGAGCAGCCCGATGGCCTCAAAACAGTAAAAGCACGCTTGCTTGGATTAGTGCTTCGGGCCAGTTTTGCAAGTGCGATGACTTCTGAATAAGTGTCTAGAAGTTTTCACCGGAGCCATAACAAAGTCAATCTAACTCATTTCAACAGGTTTTTCCCAGTTGCAAAGGCAGGCTTGCCCGCCTTTTATAGAGGAAGGAGCCTATCAGGGGAGATGCAAGTTAAAAGAGCAATACCCGTGAATTTTAAAGTCATCTGAGCTGCCTTTTATCTACATGTTGCTGAAAACATGAGCAGGATCATGGCAAATCAGGTCATTTCACACCACAGAGCCATAAAAGAGCTCTCTGGGTCTTGCTGCTCTGGTTAGAGATGGCTCAGGCAGAGCAGCGCTCGCAGACAGACGACTACCGGCCCTTCCCAGCAGCCTTCCCCGTGCTAATCAGAAACAGCCCCATCCAACTTGGAGACTAAAGCCCATTGCTGCTTTGCTGAATGAGAGAAACCCATCAGCAGGTTTCAAGTGAATTTTTCTTCTTTCCTATCAGGCTGGATCTAATTAGGAAAGGAACAGCACCACCAGAAAGGCTAAAATTAAACTGTCCCTTCAATTAGTGAAACACTGCTGGCAGGAAAGCAGGACCTCTGGGCTTGGCTTGGCTCTCCAGGAGCACCAGGCGCTCTCCTGCTTTCAGGCCCTGCTTGGGAGTTGGATGATAATTTAATTAAATCAGGGTTTCAGCAACAAAATAGGCAACTTTCTGGAAAATGCATGAGCAGGGACAGGCTGACTAGTACTGCAGTCACCACCCTAAAGCCAGAGCTGCTCCTTATCCAAGAGATGGAGAAGGAAGGGAGGTGGAAGTAAAACAAGATTGCTGGCCATGCCAGTGCTCCCCAGCATCCTGAAGCTCCAGCAAGCATGAAGGAGGGAAAAGGGCCAGCCTGGACCCAAACTAACCTCTTCTGCCTTACCCCATAGAGGAACCTACCAACCAGCCTACATTAAGCCAAAGGAGGGATGCTCTCACACTAAAATTCATCAAGACTTCACCCAAACCCACTACAATCATGACTAGAAGATTAACAGGTTTAATTACTAGCTCCTGGATTCGGCTGTTGCTGCCAACTCCTGAGTGCAATACCACATACAGAAGTCCATCTCCGGGCACGCACATGCTCACGAACATCAAAAGGCTTCGAGATGCCGCTCGGGAAACCAGGTATTCTGATGCAAATACATCCAGCCCCATTACCCAGAGCTCAAAGGCAAGGCTCAACCAGAAATACAGCTTCTTCAGACCAGGATCCCTTGCAACATCCAGTCTTTCCTGCTTCTAATAAGATCCGGAATTGCCCTGAAAGAGCCTTTCTAAAGATAGTTCAGAAGACCTGTTTCTAAGACTTCTCCACCTCTCTGCACACAATTCCACTGAAGGTCACAGGACAGGTAGTGGTGACAGTCCCACCACCTCCAGATGTCTCCTGCCTTGTGACAGGGATGTCACCGGAACCACACAGGGATCATAAAATTCAAAGTATCATCTTCATTTTCCATTGCCTTGAAAAGAAGTGACTTGCCTGAAGCGCGATTACGGAACACGACCCACTAGTTCCCAGTGCACCATGTTGGGATGTGGCAGACGCCAGGTTTCCTATCGCAAATCAGCAGCTCCCCCCACCCACGCTGCAAAAAGCCTTCTGCTCAATGTTTCAAAATGAGTGACTTTAATGAGGAACCTGTCAATTTTTCAGTAAAACAATTCTCCCAAAAGACTACAAGATTTATAAAAAGTGGACCCAAACAATGGTAAGAGAAGAGGCCATCCCTGCACTCTGTTAACAGGGTGTTAAATTATCCCAATTACATGTGTTGCAATGTCACATATTTAGCTCTGTAACAAGCAGTAAAATCTTGGCATTGCTTTTGGCCAACGGCAATTGCTTATCAAATGCAGTGCCAGAGAAAAATGATAACTATTTCCTAATGCATTAGAGGAATTTTGCACTAGATGGAGAACTTCATTAGCCAGAGACAAATCCATTGCGATCTCATGGTTTTAATCCATGTGAGGTCTAAGCCAGCACTGCGAGAGCACGTTGAGGCAGGGAGGTCTGCAGAAAGAGGCTCCTGATGAAAATGAGATGAACAGAGTGCAGCCAGAGACACAAGCACTGATGCGTGTTAACTTACCGCTTTTTATTATTATTTATTTAGAAAGCTTGCTTTCTACATTCAAGGAGCTGCAAAGAAGGAACATCAGCAGCACAGAAAGGATTTGTAAGCATTCATTATGCTATCTGAAGGATTTATAGAATCATAGAATCATTTAGGTTGGAAGAGACCCTTAAGATCATTGAGTCCAACCATTAACCTAACACTACCAAGTCCACCACTTTGGCAAGAACAGCGCTGCAGGAGGAATCAGCAAAGCTGGGACAGGCATCGCAGGTGTGGCTGCCTCCAGCCCACAGCCACAGCGGCCAGACACTGCACCCTGGGTGAGCACAGGAATCCTGCAGCACTAACCAAGCACAACCCTACCCCTCCAAGCACCATACCCACCTGTCAAAGGGGGAATAAAGTTGATCTGCTACCCTCAACAACATCCAGATCTTTGCTGGATACACAACACATCAATTTATTCTGTTGGAGAGCCAGGAGCACTGCAACATCAGGATGGCTCTAAGTCACACAGGCGCTCTCAGGTTTAGGTTACTGGCTTGTTTCAGCCTGGTTTGGAAATCCTGCAGTGACAGCTACAGCCTTCCCCAGCGCTTCAGCAGCTCCACATCCCAATCCTGCTGGAACCTGGATGAGAAGAGCCTGCACCGAAGGGAAAAATAACAGGAGGGGAGGAAGAAAGTTAGCTGAACTTTCTTTAACCCCAGAAAGAGTGCAAAGGGATTTCTTATTTTCTTCCCTCTGGTTTATCCATCCCTAATTAGTATCTCAGAGAAAGCCATGTCGGTATTTCGTAACCCTCCTAGAACAGGGAGGCTCAGCCAGGATTGCTTGATGTTGCAGAAATTTATAATTTACGCTCCATCCTCCCAGCCCTTCTCCTAGGCCAGACCATGGGGTTGTGCCAGGGGCCAAACTGCCAGACATCAAAGCACACTTTGGCCCAAAGAGTCCTAAAAAGGTGACTGAAACAGGATCTTCTGGGAGCTGGGGCACCCTGGCCTGAAGCCAGCTCTGGGAACATGCTGGATCATACCAACCACAGAAGTGTGAGGACTTTGTCATCCAAAGGTTGGCCCACAAATGAGATAAAGCACAATAGTACTAGCAGCTTCCAGTAGGGACAATTCTCCAAGATTTTGTCCATTTAAGCTCACAGGTGAGAAGCTCAGCTTGGGAGGTTGCATCCACCCAAGGCACAGCTCCTATAGATGCAAGAGACAGAGGTGGAGCAGGAAGGATGCAACCTGCTCCCTTCCAAAACTGCAGGGCTAGCAGTTGGTTTGGGGGAATGCAAGTACTTCTGCCATCAACTACTGGAAAGCAGGATTTCTACTCAGGATGGATATTTATAGGTGTTTCCCAGGAGTGCTGTGGCAGGGAACCACAGACACAGCCTGTAAGTTTGGGGAAGACTGAAGCAAGTTTAGTTGCATTCAGACTTTAAGGACTATTTACTGGGAATGGGCATGTCAGGATTAGTTATGAATAACAGCCAATTTAAACCAAAAAACATAAGAAATTCTAGGCTTGCCATTAAATATTCACAACAGAAGTCAGATCTAAGAGCTATACTCAACCAGTTCAGGGAATCAAATCAAGTCAAATCAAAATCAGTGCTAAATTATCTGTTACCCAATCAAGAGAGTTAAATAAAAATACCATGACTTACTAACAAGCTAAAGCATGAGATTGCTCATGCAGAAACCTTGCTGTTCTCTTGGATCAAAGTGCTTGAAAGGAATCTTGTCAATTCACCAATTCCTCCCACTCACAGGCTACCAAGACCTGGCCAGTACACGCCTTCGCGGATGGCAAAAGATTTTAGACCAGATGTTGTCAAACAGCATAGCTCCACCGGGTTCATCTTCAGAGCAACACCACGGCTTTACAACCCATAGCATCTGGCTCGCCTGGACTTCCTACCAACGGGAAGGTTCTAAGAGGTGTTCTTAATATATATCACACCCCCCAGAGCGCACCCACCACAACAGGGCTCGCAGATGACTTCTCCTGGAGAAGTGCAGTCATTAACAGCTAGAGGAGAGGTCTCCGTGGGAGGGATTTACTCCAAAGAAGACATCCTTCCTGATAATGTGTTCCAGTTTCCTTTTTCCTATTAACATCTGGGGTATATTTATAGGTAGCCAGTTTAGCTCAGCGATTCCACATACAGTACCGCAGCATCGCCTTTTTCAAGCCCTAGCACTCACTGCCTGCACTCAAAGCGCGTAGAAAACCCTTCTGGAAAGCGGTGAGAAATGATCCCCAGCACTTTATGAAGTTGAACAAGGAGTCACTAACACGTGAAGAAACAACAGGAAAAAGGAATATAACTTTGAATAAAGTGGTGCAACAGCTCTGGAAAAAAACAAGCAAAAATTATCCAGTTTGTATAAGATATTCCAAAACCGGGTGTCAGTCCATCATGTTTTGTATTAAACCCAGATGTATATTGTCTTCTCATCAAAGAGAAGTGGCTGTAGTTGTTACAGTCGGCCAGCTGGTTTTAAGCTCCCCTTTTCCCCGTAGTGTAATATATCCCGTGCTCGTTGGAGCTTACGTCCCATGGAATATCTTTGCAATTTGTAACCAGCGCACAATACGGCTCAGCTGTAATTTCATAAATCACCCTGGAGCCTCCGTTTAATAATAAATCTTCTGATAGCTCTGGATTGCAAGGGACCAAGTGAAGGTCTGAAAGGGGATTTTTTTGCCTTTCAAAGAGAAAAAGAGATGCAAAGACATTTGCAAAATCCACAAGGGGTCAGTGTCTTGGCAGAAATCCTCCTTCAATATTGAGGAGCACAAGCATGGTCTCAGCTCCAGGATGTTTTTAATACTCCAAGACAAGGGTAGGATTTGTGGGGGCAGGGGGTCGATTTTGATGTTTCTCCTTCCCGCCCTCTCTTTTTAATGAAAAAAAGCAACAATTCTGCTTTGCTGCACTATTATTCTGCTTGCTTCGGCACAAGTGACCTCTTAGCAGTCAGAGCACCCAGCCAGAGCCCCGAAGGGGATGCCAACCTCGGACCTGCATTGCTCAACCAGGATGGATGTTGGGCCAGGCAGGGAGAGGGCTCAGCACCACCAGCCTTCCTAGAGGAACTTCCCAGTGCTCAGAAACATCCTCCATAGTGGGAGAGCAATGCCCTAAAGGGACAGCAGGATCACAGTCCCTTGGGTTCACCCAGTCCCTCAACACTGGTGCAACTCCATGGTGAGCTCAGGGCTCCAGTGCCCTGGTGCTTCCTGGTTTGGTGGCATCACCCCCACTGTGCTTGGGGACACCAGCCCAGCCTGGGCATGAGTCAGGATGGAGCAACATGAGGCTGCACAGCAAAGTGGCAGTGGATCAGCAACAACCCAAGTCTGCCCAAACCCACATCTGACCCGGGGGCCTGTGCTGCAGTGAGCTTGCGTACACCCGATGCCTTGCAGCATCGTACAGAGCTTTAATATCAGCCTCTAAGTCCTCCCCTCTCCTTGATCCACCTGAGGGGTACGTTGCTAGCAGCAGGTCTAGAAAAGGAGGGAACAGAACATTTCCCAGCTCATCTCAAAACAATAAATCCGAGGTGTTTCTAAAACAAGGGAACATCTTGTTCAACATTGCTCCAGTAGTTTTCATCCACAGCCATGTAAGAAGCAGGCTGAGCTTTGAAAGTTCATCTGCTACATTTCCCTATACCATTTTCCTGCCCACATGGAGGATTGCAGAATTGTTTTGCAGATGTTTTCTGTTGACTCGAGGACCACTGCTCCAAGCAGTGATGTCTGGAGGCTTTATGAGCCTTTACTTNAGCTCTGACCTCCCACCTCCCCCTCTGCACACCATCATTTGTCTTGAAGGAAACATGTTGCACAACATCACATTAAAAAACTACCTCACAGGTTTCTTTTACATTTAATAAACCAAAGTTTATGAACGTTAAGCTGATATCAAAAACCTCCTAGAAATTTCATCTCAGCTTGCCTAGTTTCAGAGCAAAGAGGTACAACCATCTTGGCCAACTCCAAAATCGTTGCACAGCCCCTTTTTATCTTGCTTGATACCAGCTCATATGCACATTTTCATGAGACACTTACTAATGCAAGAATTCAAGGGCATGGCTATCAAGTTGGGTGTTTTGTTTTTGGTGTTTTTTTTTTTTTTTTTTAAAAAAAAAAAAAAAAAAAAGAAATATTGAAGTCAGTTCCCATCAGGGCACCACATACTTGAAGTCACCTCAGTTGTTGAGAGGCTTCCTGCCCAAGTTACTACACATGCACTGCAATTTAATAGGTTACTTATACCAACAGCAGCATAAATACTGCTTATTTAAGGACTGCCTACTGATCCCAGCACAGGTTTGACCCAGTTGGGCAATATGTCAGATTTCAGGGATGGATAAAACTGGGAAGCAGAGAGGAAGAATGAGGTCTCCTGTCATTTTCCCATGGATGAAGGGCTGCACTCCTGCAGAGAAGTTCTCCCTCTGGGAGCTGCTGGAGGTTTATGTGCAGGACACCAGTGGCACCTTTGCTCCTTGTGCCCATAAATGTACTGGGGGTGAGTGCAGGGAGAGGGAACCCATGTAAGGGCACGACACCTCAATCCCCAAACCCTGGGTGGAGAGAAGATGCTCTCAGGCCCCAAAGGAGCAGAGCAGAGCTCCAGCAGTGGCTTGCACTGAGTGAAGGACCTGGGCACAAGCAGCAGGCCACAGCATAAAGTTATAAACAGTTACTTCCAAAGCAAGGTTAGAAGGCACTCACTGCCCATAACAGAAATAAGTATACTCATTTTATTAAACACAGAGTCCACTGGAAGTGGAACTTCCATTTTGCTATCTGTTATCCTGCTTCTTGGGATTTGCAATAACTTTACTTGCAAGACAGGAGAAACTAGAAGCGGCAACTAACTATGCACAGATCCCACAGATCTTTCCCCATAGACAAGGGGGCAAGGAAACAGCAAAGGCAGAGAACACAAACGATCAGCTGAACTAAAAGAAAAGCCCAGGACTTAAAAAAAAATTAAATATTTTGATCAGAAAATTCTGATCTGATCGAACTGGAACAATTTGCAAGACTGCAGCCTTTTAGATTAAGCCATAGGTGAAAACTTCAAAGCTGAGCTTTTTTTCAAACTAATCAGGATCTGGCTTAGTTTCTTCATGATTTTTAAAGCAGGAAGGACAGACAAGAACTCTGGTGCTACAGGACAAAGGAGTTCTTGGTTCATAAGAGCATTCTAGGCATCCTTTCTCTGGAGAAGTAATTTGGATGCTTCTTTGAGAGTTCATCCTTCAAGTTCACACATGAAACCCTCCAGATCCAAGTTTGGTAGTGCTAACAGCTTGCTGATCCAACTCATTAGCTCATCACCATGCACATATCAGAGCCTAGTGACAGGTCACACAGCAAGCGGCACCCCAGCCAGACATCCTGCTCCCCACACCACTGATCCCAGAAGATACAGGTGGATTTGTCTCCTGCTCTAACCCATGCCTTCATCTTACATTGTTTCATAGCATTTGTCTCCAACCTAAAGAGAAGGAAAGCCTTGCCAGTGAACTAAGGCAACATCTCTAACAGCTGAACCCCCTTCTACTTCCCCTTGCCAAGTATCATAACCCATAGAGGCAGACTCCAGACGTCAAAGGCATGTTTTTCCAAGGAACTGGTTCCTTGGCTTGTCCAAGAGGCTCCAACCAAGCACCTGAGCAATCTGTCACTGGGACCACACAGATCCACAAGGAAGCAGCGGAGTTTTCCCAAAGTACTTTAGATCAGCAACGTCAAAGGTTCCTTCCAGCCATTTTCCAGAGCAGAGCATAGGTCCTATAGGGGATCACTGTGCAAACACACAACCAACTGGAGGAAGAAGGGGAGGATTAGCCCTTATGAAATACCAGAAGCAATGACCAGAGGGGAATCTTGTGCAGTTCACCACATGCTGCAGAAAGACAACTCAGCAGGGACTTTCCTGGTGGGAGACATTTTGAGTAAAGCAGAACAGTCTTGTTGACCATCTTTGTGCAACTGTTCCTCGAAAAGCTGCAAGTGAAGCAGCTAAAAACCAGATGAGCACAGGGTGAGAAGCAAGAGGGGCATTTTAGAAAGAAAGGCATCAAACCCCCAAGATTAGAGCACTGAAGGCATTCCCACATGCTTAACTTGTTTCACTAGAACTGAAGAAAAACATCTGTAGGAGGAAAAAAGCTTTTTAAAGTTTCCCATGCCAAGGGTTCAACTCCCAAAGAGCATCACTTTGCAGGGAGCCTCCTCCGCTTCACAGCGCAGTCAGGACTGGGGGAGCCCCATGAGTTGCTGGGGGGGGGGCCCTGGGCTCCATGGGGCAGCTTAAAGAAAAGCATCAGGACATGGGTCACTAAAGGATTTGCTTCAGTTTCCAGCTTTATCTATTTATGAGACTTCAGAGATTTGAACTGGAAGAAAGTGAACTGAGCCTGAGACAGAAAGATCACAGTAGGTCAAGAAAAGGACTGTTCAAATGGAACTCTTCAAAACAAGTCACCTTTAGAGACTACTTCCCATTGATACAACTGTTCACCTACACCACCTTTGCCGTAAGATTTAGGATTGAAATCCTGCCTGAAAGAGGCTGAACGCCAACCATGCGTGCATAGACCACAGTGTCTGGAGGGGTGGAGTAGGTAGAAGCTCTCGAGGCGCCATGAATTCTGTGTTCCCAGGCAGGCACAAACAGGTTAAGAACCAGAAGTGACCGGACATAGACCACACGTGGTCTGAAGATGAAAGGAGGGTTCCGCAGAATTCAGATTTTCAGCAGAAAAACTAAGGAGTTTCTGCCAAAATCTCTAATGTGTGTTAATTTTTTTCTTGGTCTTCCAAGGCCAAAGAGCTCTCTGTAGGAAAGCAGGCCCCTTCCCTGTGAAAACTGTACATATGTGAGTCCAAAGAGTAGGCAAAGACCTCTGCAGAAGTCAGCAGAAAGAAGGGCTGCTGCAAGGTCCCAGCTGCAGCAGTGCCAAACACAGAGAGAGCTTCTCCTACAGATCCAGTACCAAACCATTGTATCCAGAAATTCACACGCTCAGGAGTTTTAAGAAGTAACAATGGGTTAATTATTGACTCACCAAAGTTATTTTTAAACAGCTGCTGTGACAGAAAAGAACTGCAGAAGCTGTTACAGCATCAGCTCCCCTGGACTGATGGTCGCACTCAATCCCTACCATGCGATCTGGACCATTGGCTGGCTTAAAGTCCTCAGAAGAAAGAGAAAAACATGCTGAAATTCCCCAGCATTTGAATCACGTAAGCGTTTGCCAAGAATGGGCCTCCCTCGTTACAGTTTCATAATTCTTCAATCCTTTCAGACTAACTCAGACACCATTTGGGTAATAATTAACCATTCCCAGCGCTCAGCGCCTGCTCAGTTGAGCTCTGCGTGTTCAAGCTTGGCATACAAGACCTCCAAAATTAACAGCATTGCAAAGTTTCTTTCTGTTAATTATGCTATTTTGGAAAGAGAAGAGGAAGGAAAGCAATTTCCAGAGACTAGTGGGGGTTTTCTTCTCACCCTTCCCCCCCAGTGTCCTTTGGGAGAAGGCACTTCACACTCATCATGTATCTTCTCCAGAAATGGGCCGTGGCTTCAATTCTGCATCCCAAAAGTGAACACAGTGGCACATCAGACATCCCTGCTGCCATGGGAGGAGGCACAGTGCACGCTCCACACAAAGCCCTTCAGATGGTGGTGTTTAACCGCAGTTGGGGTTTCAGTTAGCTCCCCAGAGCAGTGCACGCAGCCTGCCTGTAAGCCTCACGTCCCAAATGCCATCCCACTGCATGGCACCACAACCTGACTCAGACCAGTGCTGAGATAGAGACTATCATCCAGCCTAAAACATACAACCCAGGATGGAAGCTGACAGAAGGCATGGATGTTGGATGGAAGAGACAACCAGGGACACGGTGCAGAATCTTCTCCCTCTGAAACCCGCAGCCAGGCTGCAAGGGATGCTTTGGGCCCTCTTCCCTTTCTCTCCCATTCACGTTTCTGCCCATTGCACATGCTCTTCCCTGTGATGCCAGGCTGGAGGTCACGCTCTGGGGACAGAGCTAGGCTGCAACCTCCTGCCACTGCAACCGAGTGACATGGCCACAGAGCCCCCGCTGTCCTCCAACACCACAGTCATGCAGGCAGGATGCTGAAAATGTTTTGTAGCCATTTCATTTGGTTCCTGCCCCACCACAGGTCCCTGGTGCAGAGGCACTGGGGACCGAGCCAGTGCCAGTGCCTCCTGCACCACAGTCACATACTACATAGCAGCAGCAACGGACAAGCCCGTCCTGGGAAGCAGACAGCAGGTCAGAGATGCTCTCAGTTCATTATTTGAAAAAAAATAAATCAATAAAGACATTTCTGGGAGTCTTTTATATGGAAAAATAATCCCATTTCCTCTTTCCCCTGTGTCACAGGTTGATGTCCACTTTCTACAGGAACTGTGGAGGACCCAGACAGTCCCATCGCATATGCCACAGGGCCATTGGCTTGTCACCCAGCTCAAACTGGCAGCCAGAGGGTGCCGAGGTTGCCTGAACCCACAGGGCTGTCATACACCAGGGAGCTGGGAAGCACCAACACGCAGATGAGGAACCGATGAGCAAACACTTGGCAGCAGTTATAAAGCAACAGGGAAACCATTAGCTCCAAGAAGCCTTTATCATGAGTGCAGGCTGCGAGCAGGATGGGGAGATGCCACCGGTCCACAGGCCCTGGCAGCAGACAGTCTGGCATCCCCGAGAGCAATTCCCACTGCCAGTGCTAACCCCCTCCCGCAGATGCGATCATGCTGAACACAATCCCATAAACAGCATCCAGATGTGATTTGGGAGGCTAAATAATAGTTCTTGATCTTCCGACAATAGTGCCCAGAAGGATTTGGAAAACCGACAAAAAAGCTTTGAAGTTTTATGTAACATGCTAGGACTTCTACAGTGACAGCTCCGTCATCTCCGTCCCACCCAGCTAAGGGGCTGAGCACCCTTCCCACACCCAGAGGTGCTGCCGTGTAAAGAAAAACAAGCCTAAAATTTGCAGAGGTCTTGTGCCGTGCATTCGGGAATCAGGAAGCTTGGTGCTGCTCTGCTGTTTATCTCAGTCTCGCTGGTCTAGCAGTCACACTGATGTTACCCAAGGAAGACTGCACTTAGGACATTTCCTCTGTTTCCTGGTACTGTGGGAAAAATTATTCCCAGAAAATATTGGTAGCTATAAGCCTGGCCCGACAGCAAAAGGAAAGCAAAGGCAGGAAAAACAGTGAAGCAGCACTTCTCAAAACAAGAGAGTAGCTGATGGGGTTTATTTTTTAACCAAGCTTCCTAAGGAAACGTGGGAGCGAGCCACCCTGTCTGTCCATCCCCACAATTTTTGAACCATTTATTTGATTTTAGGAAAACCTGTGTGAGGATGAGCAATGACAAAAGACATTTCACAGGGTCTGGCATGCCATCTCACATGCCCCTGTGCAGGAAAAGGCTGTAGCAGAAAACCCCCACTTACTAAATAAGGAGCCTCCATGAATGGGATGCATTTTACATCCCCCTCCCAGAGCTCCCTCATGCACACGCCAGGTTGCATCTCGCTTCAGAGGTTTGTTTTCAGCTTTGTCCCCCAAACCCCGCATGTCCCTGAGCCAGGGCTGGAGGGCAGCTGCGAGAGTCACATTTCCCCAAGAAATTCCGGGAAAGGCACTCCTGCTTTTAACGAGGAGAAGATTTTTTTTTTTTCTGCCGACTTCCATAGCCAAGCTAATAAAAATGGAAAGCAATAAGAAATTCCAGCAGAAGGGAGGCATGGGGGAGGAGGAAAGGGAAGATGCTGCTCATCTGAACCTATCCTAAATAAGAGAAGATAATTAGCCACATATATCCCAGAAAGAATAGCAACAGTATATGCAATTATTGGGAATGCACACTTTAAGAGCATTTGCCAAAAATGCCTGCTTTTATTAAAAAGGAATGGTTTCACAAAGGCCCAACTGTAAGAAAGGTTGTAATTTGCCCAAATAAAACTTAATTTGATCCATGAAATAGCTGTGGTTTATTGTGTAATATATGTGCTATGTGTTTTAATTTAATAGAATACAATATAATTGTAAGCCAGTCGAGTTTCAGAGCAATTTTGGGTTGTTCCCACAGCGTATATAGTACAGATGCTACTTCGTGCATCGCACCAGCACATACATAAATCAGGAATATAGAAAGGATTCTCCACAAAGCAGCAAGCAATGCTTCATCACGCACCAAATGGAAAATAAGACCTTTGAGGAAAGCAAAAGAAGTTATTTACAGGAAACAACTCTGGATGCTCCACAGTTAACCACCGTGTCTCAGACTCCCGGACCCAGTCTTAGGGTGCTGGGACAGTGGCTGCAAGGACCAGCCCCGGGATGCCACCCAGCACCAAGCGATGCTGCGGACCCTGCTGCAATGCCAAGTCACCCCCAGCACACCTCCCTTCCTGGGGGCTTGCCAGATTCAGCAACCCAGTCCACCTCAAGTGAGGGGAATGGAGAGGAATCTTTATTTTTGCTTTCCAGGAAAGTTGTCTGATGGATGGCCAACATGGACCACCAGATCCACGTTCACCCACAAGGCAGCCCCTGCTCCCAAACAGCTCAGGCAAGGGACATGATGAGGTAGAAGCACCAGGATCTCTCTCATCCCCCCAGCACAGCTCTGCAGCCACCCCACACCCAGTTTCTTGGAAAACTGAGGTTAAAAACCAGCCAGGGCAAGCAGGTAGCAGCAGATTCACCTCCAGCCCCCCTCACCAGATGCAACAGCTCAAGACTCAAGGCAACACACAGCACCAGCAGCAGTTTTGCACAGCCCACAGCCCCATCCCTGCAGCTGGCTCCCTCTGCAGGGCCATCTACTTGGATGAGACATTCAATTTTTGGTCCTGGCGTTTGTCAGAAAACAAAAACCCACTCTGGCTCCTGAGGCTCATTTCACACCCCGCAGAGGCACCACGAGAGCAGCAGCTCCAACCACGTGGCTGCTTCATCCTCTGACCCAGGACCATGCCTTGTCCTGGGCAGCTGTTAGAGCTCTTCCTCCACTTCAACCCCACTCACTGGCTTGAAGCTCCAACAGCGGAGCAGGCAGAAAGCCTGAGCCTGTAGGACCTACTGAAGTTTTTGGAAGTGCAAGTACATCTACGAGCACTCCAGCAACTCCGCTGCTCTGTTAAAAACATTAATTCGCATCCCAAAGAGCTGGAGATGTTTAGTTATTTACAAAGACCATGAAGTCAAGCAGCATCACACCCCCTCCCCCCCAAGACAAACCTCCAGCTCCTTCCTCTGCACCAACAGTGATTTTTTTTTTTTTCTTTTTCCTTCCTTGCTAGCCCATGCATGGGGGGCAATATTCAGCTTTTAATTATGTGTTGAACATGTTCCCCCCACTTTTACTATGGAGATAAAATCCCGAGAAGAAGGATTATGGTCTGAAGACTGACAGACCCTGTAGAACTTTGACAAAACCTGTGCCACAAAGGGATCTTAGCCTCTCTTTTTAAGAGGAGCTGAATGTGGTTCCTTTTAGCATTCATTTCTTTTCTGTTCTGGCTAGTAAAAGGTATTTCTCAGTCATAGTAGCAATGAACATCAAGGACAGGGATGACAAACACCTTCTCGCAGGAGGAGCGGCAGCCTCTGGGACCTACCAGCAGCAACTGGCTGCTTCTCATCAGCCTATTGCACAGACAGTTTTAAAATACAATATTACTCAAATTAAGAGGATCTTGTCAAATAAACACTCTCCACAAATCAAAGCCCAGTTCCAATACCAGGAGAATTACTAATTCCGGACTTCCACTTGAGTAGACTTTGGGTGTATTTGGCACCGGGAAGCCAGAAACAGACTGTGCAGCCTTCAACCTCCTGGTTGCCCCCGTAACACCTCGAGGAACCAGCTGATGCCTCCGTCAATGCTTTGGCACTCACAGATGAAAGCATCCAGTGAGTTTTGTTGCCCAAGTAACACCTCAGAACACCTCCGTGTCCCACCACCTCCGCAGATGATCCATAAAGCGGCCAGGGTGAGTCAGACCATTCATCTCAGGCTCTTCTGCAGGATCAAGACCTTACTCCTTGTTGACAAGGAAATTTGAAGGCTGTGGTCTGGGGAAGCCGCACCTGAGAGGGAGTCACTGCCTTGGAGGGGTGAGACTCACCAGCTTAGGAGCAGCTGAGGCACCAAACCCATGGAACGCCCCCATCCTACAACAAAACCATGACCTCTCCTTACAGATAACCGACAAGTTGGAGCCAACTCCAGGGTCAATGCATTGCTGAAGCCCTTCAGCACAGGTAGAAAGGCACATTTGCTCAGGGATCTGCTGCCCCTGTGTCTCCTCTGACCATGCAGGGCAGGGGGTGCTGCAGGGATCCTGCCATCCTACTGAGTGGTGGCACACAGTTCCTTCAGCTCAGAGTTTGACCCCCTGTAGCAGCACGGCAGGTATCCCAGCACTACTACGGGGGGGGGGGGGGGGGGGCCCCTCCCGCCGG
>WAAD01030122.1:442-46345 GCA_013389945.1 Fregata magnificens | reverse complement strand
GGGGGGGGGGGGGGGGGAAGCCCTTCCCTGCTGCGCTGCCCAACACTTCCCTCCAAAAAAGCACTCGGTGATAATGTAGCCACACAGGTGGCCCAACAACCTTCCCAGGACAAAGCTAAACCAGCTGCAGCTCAAAAAGCAATAGCACAAACCCCTGCAGCACTCTAGGACTGGGGCACCCAGCGCAGCATCAGGAGCTCGGTCCAAGTGGAAACACCGCAGCACCCTCCTGCCAAGGGACCACTTTCATTGCTCTCCTTAGAATGATGTAACCCCATATAGACCTTAAAGGAACAAGAATAGAGGTGATGCCACTTACCTCACATGTCAGAAGACCAAGACCATGACCATTCCAGGAAGGAACCACCTTCAAAGGACCCCAGGAGGCTATCCAGAGGTGAAGAAGTTGTGGCCATCCTGTTTTTATAGGGGCTGGGGCAGATGAGCAAACACCAGCAGCTGTGAGTGTGGGCACATGAGAGACCCATTGGGTCGTTAGCAAAACCCAACGATGCCCAGCTGCTCCTGCAAACCCTGGCAGGGAAATAATTGTTCTCTCCCTGATGCACGTGCCCCCCATCCCCAACCACCCCAAGGGCTGCTCCAAGTGCCAACGTACAGTCACCGAACAGCCCTCGGGTTCAAACCTAGTGCAAGGGATTGGATGGGGAAGGCTTCCGCTGAGCTTTGCGAGGGTCCAGCGTGGAGTTCAATAGCTTGGAAGTCCTAAAGCTTCTTTAAAGGGTCCCAAGTTTGAATGATTACAGTAAGGTATTAAAGGGGAGGAATGGGACAGAAAAGAATACTTGATGCCTTATGTCACTGCCTTACCATAAAAATCCTTTTTTATTCCCTTTAAAGCCTTGCTGTCAACTGAAATAAAACTCCAGATTTATTCCTGGGGAAGCGCATGAGTAATAAAAAAAGAAAAATTACGCACAATCAGTGGATTGCACAAGGGAAACCCCAAAGTTAACCCTCAAATTTCAACGCACAAAAATTCTTTTGCTGATGCAAACCCGGAACGGAGCTGAAAGGCGCCCGACCAGCCCAGCCGCACTGCAAATGCAAAGAGTTAGGCAAAATCAACGGCACATGAACCACAGCTTCCACGGGCACTGGGACGAGCTCTTTTGTGGGTGGTATAAAAGCAAACAACGATGTCCATCCTTGGTGCTATTTTGTCCAAAATGTGGAAGAAGCCGGTAGAAAGTGGAAAATGACGGCACTGCTGCATCCATGTGTGCATGCGAGGAGGAGGAGGACAGGGAGGAAGGCAGCAGCCAGCTCGGAACGCGAATGCAAAACCTTCTGGGAGGTGGTGGGAACTGCCAGGAAAGAGGAGAAAATGAAACGGGGAGAAGCAACTCAGCTTTTGGCTGGTTCTTCCCAGTTAAAATGAGGGCAGTATTAACAAAAACCTCTTAAAAAACCCCCAAAACATAAAAACGGCTTCTTGACCGACTGCGTTAAAGCGATACAGTGAGTGATGTAGGTGGTATGGCAGGACACACCAAATCTAAGCCAAAGGGGATAAAAAAAACCCCTGCAAAGCTCTTGAAAGCTGGCTTTAAATGATAGTGACATGTTTTGACACTGTTCCCTGACAACAATGGCTGTAACACAAACAGAAATTCATGATGTCAAGTATTAATACTGATGCTGCACGAACTCAACCAATGTGGTCCCAATTAAATATCAAGTATGGTTATAATTTGAAAAAATGACTGCGGAAATGTCATTGCGACATTCCCTGCCCGTGTCTCTCCCCAGCGTCCATCCCAGGTCTCTGCGTTTCCCTGGCGGGATGCAGTTCCCTTCCGTAGTGGGATGCGGTCCCCACCTTCCCCATCCTCGCTCGTGGCTCCTGTAGAAACACCAAGTCCAGTTGCCAAAATGCATGACCCTGCCATGCATCAGGAGGGCTTTTTAATAGTAAGTTTATGTCCTATTTTACTATCTCTCCGAGTTTTGAGCCATTGACGAGGTCTCGTTGCATGTTTTTTTCTGCAAATACGAGGGCTACAAAAACATCCTCTGTAACACTGAAAGCTGAGGTGCTTCTGCAGTCACCGGACTCCAGAGGCCGGGACTTTATGAAAATCAAATGTACCGGGATTTGTAATACAACCCTAAGACTTGGCAACACTAGTCACTGGCAATAAATAACTTCACTAACCAAGCAAAGCCAGACAACGTCCAACCTGCCCACACGCAAGCGCATGGGTGCTACAGCGCTGACAGCGACGAAGCTCACGCACAAGTCAGCAAAGTGCCTGATTTTATCCAGGATTTCCAGAGAGAGTAGATCAGCCGAGACAAGCTCATTTGACCAGGACTTCTGGCTGCAACTGCTCCTCAGAGCAAATATATTCTTCCCAAACAATTCTGTATCAGTTTATTGCCTGGATGACCGACTGGGAGATCTCCAGGACAAATCTGCACACAACTCACCCAACTCACCTCCGCCTTATTTCAAGTTACGGGAGAGGTTCCCAAAATTCAGGCCACGCTACGGTGTCTCCAACTGAGGATCCACCCAACCACGAGTTGTCCAAAACCACCATTTGTTTCTCAACCGCCAAACATGTCCGGGAGATACCGGACTCGCAGACAACCCCCGTGCAAGGCTGCTAATGCAAATGGTCCTACTGCGCAGCTTTTAGGGCCACGGTCTATTCTGTTGCTCCCACCAGCACTGATACCCATTGATTTGCACTGATAACCAATTTGCACGAACGTGCACGCTCATCTTCATGATGTCCCCATCATGTTTTGTGTTACCAGAGAGATCACAGAGCCCTGAGCAAAAACAGCTAGGGGAGGTTTTCTTCTCACCTTCGCTGTTTGCTCCCTGGCTCTCACACTGTCCTTATTTCCCCTCCTCTTGGAGACAACTGCAGCCTTCCAGCAACTAATTTACTGTTTTTCAAAGGGTCCTGGCTGAGATGGGAGACAGCGGTCACCCCTCTGGAAACCCCCCCTGACTGCAGAGTGCCAGAGGAGACACTGCTGCGGACTTCGGTCAGGGGCGGGGGGGAAAAGAAGACAATTAAACCCCCCCCCTATAATGCAAATACTTTATTATCAATGAGTGACTGGTATTAGCTTTTTGCCTGGGTATTAATAATATTTCAAAAAACCATACATCAAAATTAGGGCTTTCTCCTATTTTTGCTGTATAATTTTTCTTTTTTAAAAAAATCTGTATTGAAAGAATTATATAAGCCAAAGTGCATTTTCTGTTTTTTGTCCATATACACATTGCACCATACATAAATAATTACATTGTAAAAATGACTCCATAATTACAAGTATAATATATATTTTCATATAATATATAAAACTTTATATTAAATCTAGGTAGATGATATTTGGGATAGTCTGTGTCATTTTTTTCTTTTTCCTTTCGTCAGAGGCTGACCGTTATCGATTGTTACTGAGTAAAATCTCCAGCCAACAAGGACACGACGTGATAAACTGTCTCGAGTAACACGGCCCCCAGCCTTTGGCGAAGCTAATCCGCACGCTGTTCGGGTCGTAGGGCCCGTCTGCGTAATCCAGATCGGCCGTGTGCTGCAAGAGGCAGGACTTCTCGTAGTCAAACACCTTGATGGAATAGCCCGGCATCACCTTGCGCACTATCAAAGTCCTACAGTTGGGGATGTCCAGTGTCGGGGAGTTGACGAAGATGGGATGCTCGCTGCGGTTGTAAGCCCACACACCGTCCGGTTCTTTGCTAAGTAAAATCCCGTAGCCGATTTTACTTCGAGTCCTTCTCACAGTCTCGCTCCTGTTTTCCAGGTTTAGCTGTCCGAGGCAGAAGCCGTTTCCTTGAGGTAGGTCATAAAATATACTGACAGACTGTTCGTACACTGTGTAGAGGCGGCCGACGCGCGTCCGGTGCTCCCAATAGGCCACGTTGCACCAATGGCTCCTCTTCACGGCATCGGGTGACATACTGGCATCTGCGGGGGAAAGCAGAGGAAGAGTCAGGGTTTGCTGTGACCACCTGGGAAAAGACAGGTACGGAGGGTAAGCAAATGGCTCTTCCCACCCATCGGCTTTGCTCACGTGCAAACCGCACTTGCGTTCAACCCAAAGCCCGTCTTCAATTATGTCAAATGCCACCAAGAAAGAAGGCTCAAGCAAAGGCTGGTGACCCAACGGGCCACCCACCAGCTCCCACGGGGCTCAATGCCTCTTTCTCTCTCTAATGTAATGTTCAATCCTGCGTCCAGCAGCCGGGACCCTGCGTACTCAAGATATGTGCATTTCTACCACCAAGAGCCGGCGTGGATACTGTACCACTGCAACTCAGCCACCCCTGAGCTTGGCAGGTCCCCAAGCTCCTCCAGCATTGCTGTGGTGGTGTACCCCCACTTTCAAAGGCCAACTTGTGTCCATGAAGTGCTTGGGTGACTGACCTGACAGTTATCTCTGCCATGTAATATTCTTTGACAGCGATGCTGATGTTCCCATGGGGAACACGAAATCTGAGGAGGCGTTTCATGCCAAGGGGGAGTAGTCGCTATGAACTATACATGTCCTCCTACAAAGCCATTGGAACTCTCTCCAGAACAATAAGAAACCTCTCTTCTTTCTAGGAATTACATTCAAGAAGACAGGAGGGATGCAGACTGCCAGAAGTCTGTTTAATTTATGATGCCTCCGGAAGGAAGATGGGAACTCTCAGCCATAGAAGAGCCCCGAAAAGGGCAAATTAACCTCTTGCTGAACATCATTCCTGCTCCTACCACACCGGTTAACAGAAAACCACCCTGGGATTTCAAGCAAGGAGCTCTGCTTCGAGCCAGCCCCGCTCCGTGCCCAGCATTAAGCTCCCTGACAATATATCACGCGCCCGTGGCCTGCTGACCCCTCTGCCTTCGTGCCATCATGTCCGATTAACTCACACGCGGGGTGATGCCATTATTTTGCTTCAGAGACCCTATTGACGCACCGGATTTCAAGCGCAGCCTGCAGCCCCGTTTCTTTTCAGGCTCAAATTACCCCGAAGAGGAACGGGCTCTCCTCCCCATTAACAATCTTTGAATTAAGCGGCTTTGTTAGAGTTTAACTTGAGTTGTAACTATACAAATTTAAGGGAAGGGAGATGGGGGGAAGGTGGGTAATTGGGCAAGCGGGGAAGTAGCGGGGCCGGCGGGATGCCCTTTGCCGTGGGCAATGCTCATCGTCTTGCACCGACCCCTTCACCCATCACAGGTCTAAACCACCCTGAAAATGCCAGATTGACCCCTTCCCTCCCCCATCATCTGTTTAAATCATTTTTAGGACCCAGCATGGCAGCCAACAGCCCCTTTTCGGTTTCACGTGCATTTTATCCAGAACCGGGAAGGAAACCCCGCAGCAATCAGACACTTCAACCCCACTGGGAAAAGAAACACCAGGGAGGAGCGAGCCAACAGCTTTGTGCCCCCTAATACTGGAGGTGATGTCCCGGGCCTCCTAAAGGCATGGGAAAAGCCCTGCTGAGCACAACTGGGCGAGATGCGCCCCTCAAATTCCGAGACAGTGGCTCTGCACAGCAGGGAAATGGGTGAAGACCCTTGGGCATGAGCAACAGTAGCATCCCGGAGCCAGGTGAGGCAACCTTGGGTTTCTTTCCCCCAAGGACCAGGTCCTGTCCCCCAGCCACAGCCCTTGCGGCGGGGTGGGACACTCCCCCACGTCCCAGTGGCACCGACGGGTCTTTGCGTCTCCGTGCTTCTGAGTCATCCTCAGTGGAAACCACTCAGAGTCACTCTGTAATAAGCTCATCCTAGTGCTGCACTCTGCTAACAACAAAAATCAGCAAAACCAAAGGTTGTTCCCCATTCTTACTCTTTGGCGAGTAACTGTATTTCCTTTGTCATCTCAAATGACCCTCCTGTGTCCGGATCGCCAGGAGTTAAACGAACAACCCAGCTTGCTCCAAAAGGGTAATGACTTCATCGGCAAGCGCATGATGGACATGTTGTACCCAAGCACATCATTAAATACTGACAACTGGACTTGACTATCTCATGATGCCTTGCAAAGCACCAGCCATGTGAACATGAAGTTTTAGGGAAGGAAGAGAAGATTCAAATGTAATTGTGGGTTAGAACTGCCCCCAGCTGCCTAGTGCCAATATGATGCATTAAGATCTCCACCGAGAACAGAAACTTTGATGAAATTGGTGATAAAAAGTTTCAGAACCTCTTTGCAGTATTTCTGCAGCAGTTGCAAAAATGACGTTAACCAACCTTATGGCACTAACACAAATCTGACCCAAACAGTCTTATCTAATTGAACACTACTGAAGCAAGACCATCCTTAGCTACATCTGTACAAACCCCTGAAATCAACAACTTGGCATGGACGAAAATCATGTGACCTTCTCTGGTAACATCCCTTCGTCTACCACCATGCAGACTGTCAGCACATTTTGCTCTTTAAAATGCACTCTGGCAAATAAGGCCATATTTTCTTTTAAGAGGTGAAACAAGATGTAGTTCATAAATGATGAAAACGGCACGACAGCAGAAAGAAGAGGTACTGAGCAACTGAGCTTCATCTGCAGGTACATCTTCCACAGCCTCCAGTTTCCAGTCATCTTTCCCCTGGGACATCATACAGTTGAGATGCTTGCAGTGCCTTTCCAAAACTCTTCTCAGATGCTGAATTTTGCTGCTGTCCCACTCAAGTGATGCTGGGGGGGACTACAGACAAGCTCAGAGCTTTTCATCTGCTGGGCCTGGAGGCTGGTAGCAATTACCGAGCTCTGCATCTGTTTAACCTCCCAACCTCCAGAAAGCCCTGCATGCCCATTAGCTAAGTTGGTTCTGTTATTACATTTTTTAGTAACTACCACTCAGCCCCTGAATTTCCCTTACAGACTAAGAATGGGACAACTTCAAAACTCAAGTTTCCCCGTCAGTTGAATTAATTAGGAGAACAGTCAGCAGTAAACATTTAAATAGGTGTTTCCCATGGTTTATTGCAAATTAACATACCTATCCGGGGAAAGCAAAGCAGGAGGAAACCAGTGTCTGTTCTACAAGAACATCTCGCTGTAGGTGCCACCATCCCTGCTGCCATCGCTGCTTTCCAGGAACTGGCAAATATTTGGGGAAAATCATCAATCTACACATATGCTGAAAACAGGGGAAGGTTTTTTACACCTCCTGCTTTCATGCATCTGGAACAGCCTTATTAAAATCACTTCCGTGCAGTTTACGGCATGAGCTTCAGTCCATCCGCACATGCACACATCTCGGGGGGTGAAATCCCCCCTGCTGATGTGCTTCTCATCTCTGTCACTCCGTCACAGCTCCTGCCCAGCAGCGACAGCTCTGCCAGCTCGAAGCACTCCTGGAGGTGCCCTGTGCTCCTTCAAACGGGCGAGGACGTGAGTTTTAGGTAACTGCACATCAAGCAGCTAAAAGTTTCCTTTCCACCCCACTTTTCCTGGCCAGGGGTGAAGAAAGGCTTTAAAAGCCGTGCACCAGCTGCAAAAGCAACCTGCCCGTGGCCTGCAGGCAAAACACCCTGAAAGGAGACGGTTAAAAGGCTCATCTGAAAAGCCTCTGCCTCCGGATTCGGCAGGGTCCCTCTTCTCCCCCAGCCCCATCCATCGCCGTCCTCGCCGGCTGCCTCGCTCCCCGTGCCGCGGTGGGTTCCTTTGCCTTCTTTTATCTCCCAGTGCACTCAACCAAATCCTGAAAAGATGAACTCATCTCGCAGCCCTGACATAAAGCAAGCACTTTAGCAAGCCCCTAATACAAGGGGGCCTGCGCTGTGTCTTATCCCCTGCCAAGTATTAGTTTCGCCTCCAGCTATTAGCCACTACCACTCAGCAGACAGCAGGGGCGGCCGGCAGAAAAGCATGTCCTCTGCCTTTTAAATAAATATTCCATTTTTTCCTCCTCTTTTTCCATGCTGCCCTTTATGCACAGACAAGAAAATCCACTTTTTTTTCTTTTTTTGCCCTTTCTGCTGGAACAGAGGCAGACTTGTTAGCTTTCCTTTTGAAGAAAGAAAAATATTTTAGTCCTGCAGTGCCTCCCTCGATGGTATACGCTGCATTTTTAACAACCATCATTGTAGGCAACTACAACTTCTAACAGCTACATTTAGGCTGGCGTCAGGGCTATCTCTTCCATCAGAGCCACCTTTATTGATCAGATGGACGGGCTGAAACTCTGTCTCTTGTTTACTCGTTCCTCCGAGCCGCCGTTTCCTCCGCCGCAGCGATGCCTCGCAGCAGACGCGTCCAAAAGGAAATTCAAACGATTTAAGATAAAAAAACAAGATAGGAAGCAAGACGGAGAATCAAAACCAGAACTTAACAGGAAGAGTGTCTTGCACGGCTCAGGCAGAAGGAATACGGGTACAGGAATAAATGCAAATAGCAAATACTGTAAACCCTCACAGCATTAGCAGCACTGCTGCTTTCCCTCCCTGCAGAGTGTGGAGGTAAAGAAAATAACTTGAGGTTTTAGATTATTTATGATTTGACAGTGCTTTATGCCAGTAAAGTTCAAAGCAGTGCATTAAAAGAGAAAAGAAAGATGCTTTTTTTCCAAAACAAAATGCTGCACGGTCCCACTGCTTGATGTTGCACTTAAAAGCAGGATGGAAAACACGGGCAGATCACAGAACACACGACTGAAATATCTCTGATTCATGCTTCGGCTCTTCTGAAGCCACCAAACCTCTTCTCAGCAGGTCAAACATCCCCCACGATACACGGCTGCAAGTAAGGTCTTGCTGCGCAAGGAATCGGGGGTGAGAAGGGGAGTTTGCTGCAGTGCTTTGAGGAATATTCCCATTTTTGCACGGACTCCTAGGGAAACAGTCACAAGTGGCGCCACGCTGTTTTCCCAAGCAGAGCCCCCCATGAGGAATGGGTGACGCCAGCCCCCCCTTCCCCACCTAACCCCAAACCACGCTCATGGGTTTTCAAACCACATTTAAGAGGCACCCACAGGGAAGACCATGCATGTGAAGAAAAAAATCACCGCATGCTCCAAACGCGACGGGGAGTCGAATGCACATGCGGGCACCTGAAGAGATCTAGTGGGATATTCAAAAGTGTCCCCACGACTCAGCCCACACCCTGTTTTCACGTCCCACCCTCCTGTACTCCTGCGTCGTGGGGCAGCCTAACGCTCCTCTGGCCGTGGAGCTCAGTTACATCCCTTCTCAATGGCCGAGGTCTTTCTTCAGTTTTATTCTTTATAAGATATATCCTCAGGCTTTTTCCTCCCCTCTGCCATAGCACAGACACACGCTTACGCTACCCAACACACAGGAGCGTGGAAGCAGGATGGTTATAGCCGTACACGGGTCACTGTGAACAAGGTCCAGATAAAAAGCCCGGCACAAAGAACATGCACATTTCCCAAAAATCTTTTAACAGTTCACTGGGGAGCCATCAGTTAAAATAATCCCCCATTAATACCCTTAGAAACAAGCCCCAGGGTAAGGAACGGGTTAAAACTTTCCACAGCAGAAATGGAATTTTTATGGCCCCGGAAAAAAAAAAAAAAAAAAAAAAAAATTGTCAATCTGCCCCAGCAAAGCTCACAACCATTTTCGTTAAGCCAATATACTTAAAATACCTCTGCCTTACAAGTTTCAGCTGGAATGCATCACTGCGGCCCCCCGAGAGCCCCCACGCTGCAGCCACCCCCAGCACGAGACCCTGCCCGGTCGGGTCGGGGAGAAGCTGAGCGTTGCCCCCAGCACGGGACTCCCCCACGCAGATGCCCTGGGGACACAGGGCCACAAAGCGGCCACCATCTGTCCGTCCATCCTCACCGGGAGCGGTGGGGTGGGACTTTGAAGGCACCTTCCCAGCCTTGGAGGAGCTGCAGCCATTGGTGAGCCACGTCCTGGCCAGCAGCCGCTTTCTCAGCCCGGGGGAGTGCTCCAACCTTGGCTCTACCATATGTATTTAAGGCAACATCCCAAGCTCACCAGCAAACAAACGCAGCAGGCTGGGCAGGACCCGGGCTGCCGTCCTGCGATGGCCCTGGGGACACCGGAGGAGCGGAGGCAGCAGGAGGTTCTCTATGCTGTCCCCCAGCGAAAGTCAGGGAAAGTCCTGACGAGGGCAAGGACAGTTTAGTCCATTCTTCTAATCGCTTCTTCGTTTCTCTGACGAAGCAAGAAGCTGCGTGTTACAGCAGGTTAACGGGCTTGCGGAAGGAGACGGCAGCTGGGTGCAAGCAGGAGGGTGGAGAGCCCTAGGCTTCTTCCTGGACCTTTTCGTTAAGGCCCAGAATCAACTGGGGGTCCTTTAATGTCCCAGCTTTGACGACGACAAACTTGCTCCCTGATTCACAGACGCCCTGAAAGGCTGTCACCAGCTCCCCAGCTGATGACCGAGGTCAGCCATAGGGACAGCAGTCCAGACCTTCCCCATGCTGCAGAGCATCAAACCCTCTCCAGGCTGCTGGTCTGCTCTGCTGAGAGAGACGTAAAGATTCAGCCCAGCTCATACCTCAATTATAAAATCAGACGTGATTTCATATGACAATTAATCTGGTGTCACCATTGCTGTGGCACAAAAGGGTCCCAACTCCTCCAACCCCAACACGGTTCCTGGCATGTTCCTCGCGTTGGATGTGACTGTTGTGCAGCCAGAGAGACCAGTTCGGCTCACTCATCAAGCAAAAACCAACACCAAAGAAAGCACCGCAGACAGCCACAAAGAGCCCTCGCTGCCACTGTAGCCACCATGGAGGAGGCACCTTCCTCCTCCTCCTCCTCCTCCTCCACCTCCAGCCTCTACCTTGGAGCAGAGCTCTGGTGCTCCCCAGCCTCCTGCCATGAGCCGATTTAATTTGTTAACCCAGTAGATGATTAACTCAGAAGAACACTTGCACTGGGTTAATTAATTAAATTAGTTCAAAAAAGGGTCTGATGGGCAACAGAGCCGGTGGAAGAGGCGCGTGGAGAGGCCTGGGGGGAAAGAGGGACATTTCCATGGCAGCCCAAGAAACAAAAGCAACACAGGACAGGAGCCAATGCCAAGAACTAGGATAAAAACAATTTTCTCTGCATAAAAGAAACCACTCTGCAAAATCATCAGCTCATGCTAATTTTTTTAGATCCTTCAAAGAAAAAACACATGCCATGTTTAGTTCTGCCCGGAAATTTATAAGCCATCATCAGTTAGCTTATTTTCAAGCTAAACTCAAGGAGTTTGTTTCTAATGTACCTTCTCTGGCCATTAAATATGCAGTCCAGAACATGATTTTAAGGTGTTTTAGCAGGTTTTTTTCCAGCTCCCCTGCATGGTTTACAAAGGTCTTTTCAGCCAAGGGTGAAAAGTCCTAGAAAGTAACAGAACTGGAAAAGCCCAGCTCAGGTATTTTTCACTGACATTTTTATGCGTTACTTCTAAAGGCCAACGTTTTCAGAGATTTAGGTGATTTTTTTTTTTTTTTTTTTCCCCTGAGTCAAACAGTCTCCATATAATCTCAGCTTCCCTTGCTCACAGCTTTCACAGGCACGTTCATCGCTCTCAAGTTCCTGAGCTGTGCATGTAACCGCTTTATACCTGGCGTGTAAAAGTTAACACAACAATGTAAATACATCTTCAAAAGGAGCCCAAAACGTAATCACCTACGTTGGCTGCCAACTATGAAAGCACCAGACCTGTCATCGACCAGAATTTGGCTGAGACTTCTCCGCTGTTGGAAACCAGCCCTGGGTAAGTCCAACCCCGGCAAAATCCCGGGGTCGTGCTCGGCACCTCCCGGAGCACCCGCAGCATCCCTGCTGCCCGGCTGTGGGTGCCCCCTACCCTGCGCCCCAGCCAGCCGAAAAAATGGGGAGAGAAAGGAGCTGGTGGAAGACACAGGGGATACGATGGGGGGAAGGTCGCCACTAAGTGATTTTCCATAAAATCGGGAGGTTTGCTGAAAATCTGCCGAGCATCGTCTAGTTGGGGCTGCCTTTTTTCTCTGCCTCCTTCTGCCAGCCGGGCAAGGCACCGACTGCTCGCTGAGGAAGGGGGAAGCCTCATTCCCCGAGTGCCCTCTGCAGGGCAGGACCGCGAGGGTGGAGGATGCTGGGACAAAAAAAATGGGGAAAAAATCCCCTTTTTTCATTTTTAGGTTGAGAACTCGCACGTTTTCAGCTTCATGTGCGCGGTCCCCCATTTTTTTTTATTCCCAGAGCCTGAAAAATGCTGAGAATCTGGGAGAAATCACCCCATAAATCACCCGATGGCAGATTTCCCTTTTAGCTGCTGCTGCAACATCCAATGCTCCCTTCCCCGCGCCGCTCCCGCCTGGCGCCGTGCCAGCCCTCGCTATTAATTAATCCGGGGGCTGCCTGCTGCGATCCCGGCTACACCAACCGCATCCGACTTGGGCTGGGCTGGTGGACAGAACCTGGGCCAGCCAAATCCCGCGGGACCTCCTGAGCTCTTCCCCCTTTCGAAGCCGTTTCGGCTTTGCAGAGCAATTTTGGGTGCTCTTAGACATCCCGACTGATGCCCTCGGGGAGGGAAATAATCTGCTCAATGACCAGAGCTGCGGCAAACTGGAGCATCCCGCGGTGGAGGAGAGACTCTGGAAAATGGTATAAATAAATAATAGCTTTCGTTCATAGAGGAGTTTCGGCTGAGCGCTTCCAAGCATTTTAAAAGCAGAAACTAATTAGTAGGTCCCTCTGAAGAGAAACAGGAATAACACCACTTTCCACCTCCATCACGCCTCCTGGGCAGAGCACGTCGGGTGCCGGACTCGGCTCCTGGCTGAGCCTGGGAATCGCCGTACTGGAGGGTGATGGTCCAGAGGCACGAGGCTTGGGCTGTAACCCAGCCAAAGCCCTGCCTGGTTCACACCGGCATGAAATGAAGGCGTTTCTGCTGGGGTGGAAGGGACGCTGAGGTGACGGAGCTGTTTTGGGAAGCCAGATGCCGAGTTGGTGAGAACGTCGCCGAGATAGCTGCAGATGCTTGAGCCTCCCCAGTCCCCGCACTGCGACGCTTGCCAAGAGCATCGGAGCATCCCTGGTGGCAGCAGGACCACTAACCCAGCACAGGACGCACGTCCCTCCAGCCACTGCAGAACACTCCGGAGAAAAGCAGCAGATCAAAAAAAAAAAAAAAAAGGCCTTTTTCTCCTCCAGTTGTTAGGTAATACGAGGACATTGATCTCCGAACAAAGAGGGCTGTCCTGCAGAGGCCACACAGTCAGGCAGCACACCCTCGCCTACTCACACCGCTCTCGGCACAATTACAGCTCAGCTCCCTCCGGTAACACCCAAAATGTGGCATTTCCAGAAGGTGAATGCTCAGCAGTTCCCCTACACGAGGCCTCCTTCAGATGTCCCAGGCTGGTCATGCAAAACCTGCTCCCCAAAAGCACCAGCAAAGCTGCAAACTTTGGGCTTAAAAAAAGCTCGCACAGGACACGGGAAACGAAGCAGGCTGCGACTGCAGCAGCTTTGCCGCGCTTTTCTATTTTTACTAACCAGAAAACGAGCGGAGATGCTTCCCTGGGTGGAAAAATCAAAGCAAAACAACAACAACAACAAAGTCACCGCCGGATATATTTTGAGAGCCTGCAATTGCGTTCCAGCCCGAGCCGATCCCTCCAGAGCGAGAACGAAGCCAGCCTTGCCCCGCTATCGCACCTCTATCGGATTTACAACTGAGAACCAGCCGCGGGGCTTCAGAGCAGAGGCAGACGACGTGAGAAGCAGCGAGCGGGCTGAAAAACCCCAAGGCCACCCTGATTTCTCTGAAGCGAGGACGCCGCGCAGCCACAAGCAGCATCCTCGAGAGAAGACCGAGGCGCTGGAGGCAGATGTCTGTCGGCTCGATGCCAATACCACTGCAAATATCAAGGACTGCGAAAGCTTTAGGAAACTATCACCGACCTGGAAAACAAGCTGTGATGGAGGAGTGCCGGGCTGGGGAGGCTCCCCGGGGGCCAGGAGCAGGAGCCCATCCAATGTTTTTCTCCGTATGGGCTGGGAATGAGCTGCTTTGCTCCTCCCTGGCCGGCTGGGTGCAGAGTCCGGCCCCGGGCAGCCATGAGACCCCAGCCTGGGATCTCTGGGAGAACAAAAATCTTGGGCTTTCATCCCAAACCCACACCAGTACCCAGACCGGCTGTGGGTCCCCCATCCCAATCCATCCTCTGCTCCCCAAAAAGGGCTCCGGCTGATGCCTCCCCTCACCTGGTAATTCTCCCCCAGCATCCTTAGAAAAGGCTTTTTTCCCCAGCAAGATATCAGTGCCCTCGTATATGGGAAGCAGACAAGGGTTGAGAGTGAAATGGAAATTCAGACTTTGTTCTCGCTGCCCGAAGCCCAAGAGCCTTCTCCCGATAAAGCTCTCCCTGAGACTTGCTGTCTGAGCAAGCCCTGCAAGATGGGGAGCCACGGCTCCGCGGTCACCACCCCATGTCACGCCGCCTGCGGTTGCGTCAAGTCCTCTCTCGTGGTGGATTTGCCCAAGTTTTACAGGGAATTAAAGGATTTTGGGTGCCAGCGTGGCCTTTGTAAGGAAACAACCCCCCTGGTGTGCAAGCCAATTTGGTCACGCTAAAAGGATAAACCTGTATGGGGAGGTTCTGGGGCTCCTATCTGTTGGAGAGGAATTAAAAGCAATGGGGACGGAGTCCGTATGCGGCATGAGCAGCCGTCCGAAGAGCCCAGCGGCGGGCGGCCGGCAAGGCAGGTCCCTGGTCCTGCAGCGCTGGTGGGGAGCACGGGGACGGCTCCTGCTCCCCGGCTCGCACACGCATGCGTGTCTGCACGGCCACAGCCGGGCCGGGAGGAGCGTGCAGAGGGATGTGTGCATGCGTGTGCACCCACACACGCCAGATTTTCCGATAGCTAGTTCATGTATTTATGTGTAAACATTTTCTGGGTCTATTCCAGCCCTTATTCCAAGCAAGCAGCTTGCTCCACTGACAACTGCTCATGGCCAGCATCCATGGGCTCTTACTCCCACTTAAAGCAAAGACTAAACAATGACTTAAGCATCTCAGGATTTAAGCCCCATAGTTGGTCCCCCACATTCACAGTCGAAGCAGCGAGGATGCCGCGCTGGCAGTTTCTGCTTTGCGAGAGGACCTACACCACCGCGAACGTGGCGGATAACAACCCTCGTGCCATCTGTGCGCCACGGTGGATGCACCAGGAGAGGTCTCCTGGCCCTTTTTCGCTAAGATCCAGAAACCGGCAACCCAGAGGACCAGATGCGGCACAGGGCATGCGTTTCTGCAGGCCTGGGATAAGATCACCTCCAAAGACCAAACATACCTCGTGTTGTTTTTATACTCCCTGGAATGGCGCTGTAAATCTATTTACGTTCAGATAAACAGCAAGAAAATTTGTGCAAGGGATAAGCAGGGGATGGGGGATCAAAACCAATGTATTTGCATGAAATCCGCACCATTTGCAAGCATCGCTGCAGCCCAGCAAGGCCGCGACGTGTGGCCTCCAGAAGTCCCCGAAAGCGTCTTCACAGTAATCTCCCAGATGACAAAATTCCTAACCCTGTATTTGCACATGGAGAGTGGAGGTGACTCATGCTAATTACCCTCCCTGGCCAAGAAGGACTTGTTTTCATTTCTAAAAACCACAGTTTCTTATAAAAAAGGGGAAAAAAATAGGAAAATACCAAAATACACACACAACTCCATGGGATACATCCTGTCCTGCTGCGCTAATACGAATCCCAGACACCCCGATAGTCCAGCTTCACTCGGGATGTTCAAAGAGAAAAGGATTAATGAGTTCTAGCACGGACACAGCCAGAGACGCGCGGCAGAGATGCTGCCAGCGTTAGCTCCGGGTCTCCTGATTTCCAGTAACGCTCATTCAATATAACCCAGCTAAAATCATTTGTGGGTGTATGAGCGGAGCTCAAGAAGGCTCTTCGTTCAGATTAAAAACGCTCCCACCTTTCTTGGACAAGCTCTCCTCTTGCTTACAGGGCAGTTGAAATTTAAAGCTAAAAATAACCTTTTCAGGACCGGCCTGTGCAGGGTTCGTGGTTGCAACTCCTCCACGAGACGTTTCGGGGGGGGAATGCACAGGCTGCAGTTATAAACTCTGCAAATTAAGTACCAAAGTAAACGAATTTCCCATCGAGAGGAAAACGGGAAGGAGAGCAGGTCAGGCTCTTTGTAAATCAAGGACAGGGAGATTAACGGAGCATGTGAACGCTTCATTATGGCTAACGAGTTCAAGACTGCACACCCTGAACACAGCCGAGCACTAAAAGAGAAATGTCAAATTCTTCCCCTCCCCTCAAGGGCAATTGATTTTAAGAAATAAAGCAAGGCATATTGGGGGGAAATAGGCCTGGTATTATGCATTAAAAAGGCAACCTGTCAGCAGCCTAACAGAGACTCGTTTCTCTTCTCCATTCTCCTATAGGTCGTATACATACAAAATATTCACATGGGTGCAAGGAACCCCACTGCAAGAACCCTGAAGAATAACTGAGTGTAAAATCAGGGTCCGATATTTTGCAGAAATACATTCGCAAAGCTCCAATGAGCGACGCAGTTCCCACTTTGGACAACTTTTGCTCATTATTGCAATGTTTCTGACTATTTCTGATGGGGCTGTGCATGGTGTGGAAGCCTCATCGTTCAACCCCGGTATTTGCATGGTACAAACAAACCAGTGCTATCGACGTTATAAACGCTGTCAAGTTCCTGCACTAGAATCCTTAAATTGTTAAAAATAGGAAAGAAACTGCACAGTTCACATATTTTATAAAGCTGGGTTAAATCAACATCTGCAAAAAATATCCCTGTTAAACGAAATAGCAGGATTTCATTAAGTAAATTGCAAGTTGGCAAAAATTCTGAAAGAAAGGGAAAAAGCCACAGCCAGCCCTGTAATTTAAACCTTATTTTAACTGTGACAGCATGACTGTGAGAGGCTGCATTTCCAAATGAAAAAATAAAGTCTAAAAAAAAGTACCTGTTCCCCCCGTTCCCCACCTCAGCGCACCACGGTGTCTGCAGTCATCACGCTAATGAAGCTCTTCCCCAGGGAGATGAAGAGGGAGCGGGACCCGCTCCCAGCCCTGCATCCTCTGTATCGAACCCGCCAAACCTGCAAAATCCAGGATTCTCCACCGTGGGAGCACCCGGATGCCTGCGCGGCGGTGGCGGGGGGTGATGGGTGACAATGCCTGCGGAGCCCCTGGAGCCAAGCGGGCTCGGGTACACCCCCGTGGGTCTGCAGCCCATGGGTCCGAGCCAGCATCGAGCAAGCCCTTCGCCTGGAGGCCGAGCAGCCGAAAGCTGGGATTAGACGGCTGCGGGGCTGGGAAACAGCTCAGTCCCGGCAACACTTCATCACTTTCTGTATTTTAAACACGTCCTGCTCCCCTGCACAAGACCGGGAGCCAGCCAGGGGCTGGCGCCTGGGGAAGGGCTGGTGGCACCTACCCCATCCTGTGCGGGCAGCGTGGTCCTGCACGGGTGCCCGTTGGGTCTGGGTGCTGCGGGGAGGGTCAGGTGGCACCAACTGAGCTCCTGGCTCGGATATTCCCAAAGAAGTCCCTAAAGGGACAGGATGTGTCCTGCTACCAAGCAGGGTGGCGGTGCTCACCCGCAGGGAGATATTTTCGGGGTTTCCTTTGGGACTGGTGTTTTAGGGTGGTCGTGGCACCATGTCCACGAACTCAGGGTGCAGCCCCAGAGCTTCAGGGCTAACCTCAGCCTGGAGGTGCGGCCGCCCCCGGCATGGCCTGGGGCAGGCAGGGAGCAGGCAGGGAGCAGGCAGGGCATCGCCTGCCCCTCCAGCCAGTTTTCCAAACCGGCCGAGCGCCTTTCCTGCCGGGGGTGGCTCAGGCGGGCTGGGCTGGGCTGCGCGGGGAGGCTGTGCTCTTCCCACAGCACCGGCCAAAAGCCTCTGCAGGGGATGGGGAGAGGCGCTGCCCAGCTGGGTGGGCTCCCACTGTGGGGACACCCCGGAGGGCACTGTCCTCCGGGGCCACCTGCTCCAGGGTAACACCCAGCGCTGAGCACTTGGCCTCCAAATATTAGCTCCCGAATTACAGCAATTACAATTTCCCACCCAAAAGCTCTGCTGTCCCAGGGAAATCACCTGGAAGCAACATTCTGGGATCGGTAATATCTCTCGTCTGGCACAGACTGAATCTGTTTGCTTTGAAAATAACTGCGAAAACTCAAAACGAAACCTAAAAGCAACCGGTCCTACATGCAAACTCAGAGCTGAAGAGGAGACCTTTAACAGAAAGACCCATTATTTGCTTACAACGTTTTGGCTTTGCTATTTTTCCTGGCACTTACGGCACCAGAGTTATTTTGAAGGGCTGTTTGCTGCACGCGGAGCCGAGAAAACAGTGATCCTATTTCCTTTCTGATCTAAACATCCGTTTGCCGTGCAAGCACGAGGAAGAAAAAAAAAACAAACCCCGTGCACCTCAGGAAGCACAAAGAAAGGGGTGGTGGGTGCCAACGGGGAGGAGGGCAGGCAGGCACCCACCCGGTGCGAGCCAGCTCAACGGGGTTTTCACCTATTGCCATCCAAGGGGCACCTACCCCGTGCCGGCCCGAAATGAAAGGGAATGGCCACCCCAAGAGGTCTGGGCCGCTCTCCTCGACGCAGACCAACTGAAGGACCCCTGGCCGGACCCTCACATCTTCCTTAACACATCCATGAAGGCAAAGGCTGTCTGGCTTGTCGTCACCAGCAGCTGCAAAGCCACCGTCTTACTGCAGGATTCAGCAGCTCCTGAGGCTGAACGACAGGCAGTCATGCTGGAGGAAGTAAGAAATAAAAGCTACACGGGCACCTTGTAGGCACGCTGAAGATACAGCATCGCTGGAACGTTGCAAAATTGAATTTGGGAGCGAAAGAAAGGTGCTCGTCCTGGGGCAAGTGCAAGGCAGAGCAGGCAAACCCGTGCCTGCCGCCAAAGCTCACCCCAAGTCACGTCCAGCCGCGTGGCACAAGTCATCTCGGCACCCAGCAGCGAGCGGGATGCTGTAGGGGTGCAGGACTGGATAATCAGAGCAATTGCAAGGGCAGGGTGGAAGTGCTGGAGATGCTCACGCCTCCCTGAAAACCACCGTGCAATGACTGCTTTTGTCTTGGACGCCCCGCATGTCAGAAAGAGCACCCATGTCAAACCAGCCATCTCCAAACCACGATGTCAGCACCACCTGAACCGCCAAACCTCACGACAGGAGCCCCCAAGGCTGCAAGCCATAAATCAAACCCTGCACGGAGACGAAATCTTGCACGTGCAATTGCTGCACCTCCAGTAAGGTGCCTCCTGCCAGGGCCGGGTGGCTGTGGCCATCACACCTCCCTGTTTGGGGACACACGTGTGTCACCCCCAGGACTCGTGCTGTCCTTGCCACCATCTCCTCCCTTGCCACCATCTCCTCCCAGCTACTCTTTCCACCCTTCGGTGAGCTAAGGGCCGGCTCGCCGTCATGTTTCTGAATTTCCTGGCTTTTGAGGATACAAGCCAGGTCATTAACATTATTTATAGGTTCCTGTGTATGAGTTTCCATTTGTTTGTCTGCTTAAAAACAGTTAGGTGAAAAAAAGAAATTCCTGGAGGTCAGGCAGTTAAAAAAACCCCCATGTCCACAGTCTGACGGACCTAAAGGATCAGCAGCTCCTTTAGAGACATAACTGTTTCCTTAAATGCTTATTGTGTAAATATTTAAGCTACTTTATAAAATTTTTACAATGTGCTTAGGAAGCATAAATCTCCCCATCAGAGCACGGCAGGCCATCGCAGCGGCGCACGCTTAGACCGTTTTAAGAACACAAACAGGGACATTTCCAATGCCAATGCTGGACCCAAGGGGCCCTAAGGTCACAATCTCACGGAAATAATTACTAAGCTGATCCCCTTCATTCACCCCAAAATGGAGCGTGGTTATGTGCAACGAGTCATTGCAATAAGCCTAACTCCAGTGTCACTGTTTTTAAAAATAATCTATTTACAGTTACTGCATAGTGGATGGCACTGTGGATAGAAGCCCTGAGAGTCTTCTCTTTGAACCGCAGCACCAGATTTCATGTCATACAGGCAAAAAGTATGTAAGTCCAAAATCATCCACTAATACGCATCCATTTCAGGAATTCAATGATTCCCACCCCCCCCCGGCCAGTGCCATGTGACAGGTTTGGAACAAAGCCTAATTCGTTACAGCCGACTTCTGCATCCCTCACCGGTACAGATGACTGCAACCGAACCAGCGCCAACCATCCACCGCAGCCGTTCTCATGGGTGCTGCCTGGAGAGACGCACTTCTCAGAGGTGAATATTCCCTTGCAATTAGAAAAAAAAGACGTTGTGCTGACCGACACATCTGTATTCAGGGTGGTTTCCATATGGAAAGCCGTGCAGCTTTATGAGATTTGCTTGGACATGGTGTTTCCCAGCTCACATTCTTCAAAATAAATGCAGATCTTCCTATCTAACACAGGAAATAACACGCTTAGCAGTTTTTCCCCGGAATGGTTTCTTTACTATAATTTAGGTGTGTTTGAGGCAACAACAACAACAAATGGAAACAGGGAACTGGAAGTTTATTCCCTTTGCAAAGCACAGCTTTCTGTTGTATATGATGAAGTGCAAAGAAAGTCCGGAAAAAACTTGGATGGGAGTTCAAACACCAATGCTTTAAAGATGAAAGCGTGCCCTTCGATTAAATGTTTAAATAAAGTTTTCTCGTACTAAATTAGTTAAACATTTTCACATTCTTCGCATTTCTAGAAGAGCTGTTCACTTTTATTTATTGTCATAACCCAGTGCCCTCAGCAAGCGACCACGGCTATTTGAGGCAACCTGTTTTCTAAGGGGAAAGTTCTTGCAGGACAGTAAAAATTCACGATGAGCAAGGTAGCTCAACTCTTATTCTCCAACCCACACTTATTCTCCAACCATCATCATGTTTTCCTCTTTCTCTTACAGATAAATTCCTCCACACTGCACGTGGGGACAGCCAGGTTCTGCTCCAAGTATTGACCAGAAATTCAAAGTAACTCAACTGACTTCACCATGCTTGTATTTAGACAGCTGTAACTCAGAGCAGAAATTGGCCTGGGCGTTCAAATTGTCTTTTTTAGAAACGCTCGGCCCATTCCAGTCTGCCGTCAGTGATGAAGTCAGCCTTACTCATCTGAACACGGAGCATGGCTCTGCCATCAGCGCCATGAAACAGCTCCAACAAGCTCAAACTTGGTGTGCGATTCCTTCTTTTAATGATGCAACTGCGTCCAGTGGAAGGGTCCGGCCACAGGTATTTTGGCCTTCCCCTGCTTCCCAGGGATATAGTGTCTCACCAAGGTCATTTTAATGCTTGCAGACAACAGCGATGGCAAAGAAACCAGTGCCCTGGTGCCACCATGATGTGGGATGCTGGGAAAGCTTTGAAGGGACTATGGAGCCACGCTCAGACCGTGTAGACCTGGGATGTCTCATTCACTGAAGTGCCCGTCTAAAGTCCTTAAGTCTGTTGAGGAGGTACAGCTCTTGCAACCATGAAGCACAACGCTCAAGCCCCGCGATGCAACGAAGCTCTAACCTGCCTTCTCCCAGCCTATCCTCCAAAGCTTGAAGGAACGAGTAACTATAGAGAGATCCAGAATAAATGGGGCTAAACTTGCCATGAGTCAATTCAGAATACAAACACTGGAAAGGTTTTTATCGCAAGACAACGCAGCAGTAACAGAAGAATGGAAATCTGAATTTAAGATAGAGATTGATAAATGTGATGCGGTTTCCAAAGACAGAAGGCAACTGGGCTAAGTCACCCAACGTGCTGTTATGTTCTTACTTCCTTGTAAATCCATCATTGAAGAAAAAAAACAACCGCCCAGACCCAAGGGGACATTAGTCCTCATGCATCCCGAGTCCCGCTCAAAGCTCAGGGTACCCTGATGGTTTCATCCCCGCTGTACTCCACTGAACCTCTCCGCACGAGCTCACAGGGCTGTTTAGTTAGCGCGTCCCAGTATAAAACTCCATATTTATTTTGGCACTATTCATTTAGAAGGCCCTAAAACCCAAATAAAGTCCATTCCCTTTTCTGTGTATCTCCAGCTATTGACACTGCTCATGACCAATTTGCAAAACCAAACAAATGCGCGTTGTGTAATGGAGCTGGAAAAACAATCAGGAAGGGGCTGGAGATCTGCTCGCAGGTTCCCGCAGGGAAGGCTGGAAGGGGCGGCAGCCCAGGAAAAGATTACAAGAAATTAAACTTTTACTCTGATAACAACAGGCGCTATTTTCTGCCCGTGACATCATGCTCCCAACCGCTATTAAACAATGGAGATAGTCCAGTGCTGGTTGAAGTTGTGGAGCGCTTTGCTGCTTGTTTCAGTGGCCAACACGGTACATTTCCCTGTTTTAAAACTAGATTTTTTTTTTTTCCTTTCACATGCCTCACAGCCACCCAAATCCCCTCCGCTGGCTCGGCTGACACGAGGATAAATCATGGCATCCCAGGTCCATGCGAGCAAGCCCAGACCTTCGCGGCTGCGCTCCCCAGCAGCAAACGATGAGAAATAAGCACTTTTGGGGCACAACTCACCTGAATTTTAGACTTCTCCCTTAGAGAAGATGAATTGTGCCCTACCAGTGGCTTTTTCTCCCTGTTGGCTGCAGTTAAGTATCTAGAAGAACGGCTCAGACATGGGACATTTGTATTAACCTAAGATTAAGTGTGAGGACTCCTACCCAGACAGCATCAAAATGGCCCAAAAAATTATCAACTCTTTAATTCCGCGTCAAAGCAACATCTCACTAAGGCAATTCAAATCTCATGGGTAACGTGTCATCCTCGCAGGTTACTCTGGATGTGAAATCAAGCTGTAAATGGGATTGTGAATGTAAATGCATTAGTGGATCCTTCTACCTGCAGACACAAAATTGATGCGTAATTGGTGGCATTTAGCTGTATCTGCGTAGCTAAAGGGTGTCCTCAGAATTCAGTATTTTTCAGTATTCCTACAAAGCACACCCCCATGCCTTGAAGGCAGTAAATGAGATAGCCCGATTGTCTTTTACAGCTACAACCTGCATGCTCCAGCTTTGCAAAAATCGAAGAGGCCAATATAAGATGAAACGGACTATTTAGAGGAACCAGGGGCTGAAAAAGCACGATGCTGTGGTGCGCAGGAGATGGTAAAGTTACAACTCACACTCATGCATCCCCTATCTCAGAATCAATTTTTAGAAACAAGATCTGACACTAACTTCTCTTGCAGCTTGAAGGACCCTTGTGATGGCCAAACCCAGGCTGCTGCTGAACAGGGACTCATCCCAGACACGAATGGGTCTCTGTATCAGCAGAAAAAGGGTTTCCTCTCGTGTGCAATGTAAAAGGCAGAGCATCGATTGTTTTTTAGCCCTGTTGCTAAGACAGACAAAAATAAGTCCTGCTTGCACCCTCCCTTATGCACATCCTTGTTCCACTCCTCTTCACAGCACAGAGACGTGGTAGAGCACGGGGCGAGCGATGCACAGCCCACGCGCCTTCTCCGGCGAGAGCCCGGCCTCGGCCAAACTCACCTGGTTTCAGGTTTCCTTACAAACCCCGAAACATAAATACGTTCCTAATTCTGCTGGTGAAGCTGAGCCAAGTTTCTGGCAGGGCTGCGTTTGGGATTGAAACGAGGGGAAAAAAAACACAACGGTTTTGACCCAAAACCAAGATCTTCCCCCCAAACTTGGCACTTCCCACCGCCTTTTATTTTGTCTCAAAACTCAGGGCTCAAACACCCTCCTTTGGGAAGGGGTGCAATTTTCAGAGCTCTGCGAGACACCCAGCTCCCCGCCTGACACTGGACGTCTCGATGGACGTGCGCTACAACAGCCAGCACTTCTCCGGTGCAAAGACGAGGCAATCGCAGCTTTTAATGCAGCAGAGACCCCAAAAGGATGGGAGCCCGTTCCTAAGGCCTCGCTGCAAACCCCATCCGTGCCCAGAGCCGAGCGCTCGCAGCGGCGGCAGTCGGAGGCTGCACACAAATATAGCTGCAGGCATCTTTCCGACTGCTGCAAAGTCAAGTTTAAAAGCAGGATGTTTGGCTGAGCTGCTCTTCCCTCAAATAAACACCCACAACCTTACTCAAAACAGAGAGGCACCGCTCTGGGAGTACTCGAGTCGCTTTATTTCCAAAAACCCAGCCTTGATTGTTCCCCCTCGCTGCAGGAACGCCGCCGGGCTGGTCGGTACCTCGGGAATGGAGCGACGGCCAGAGCACTCCAAGGGACACACAGACATCCCGGCACACATAGGCAAGCGTTTTCTCGTCACCCCTTTTGCAGACAGCTGCTAGGTTGAGCTAGCCAGAAAAACCATGTTTCTGAAGCTCTGAAATGTTGAACTGTTGAGAATTTCTCCCCGCGTCACAGTCTGCTTCATCTCACCAGAGGAAAATAAATCAAGGAATCAGGGTGACCCGATACGTCAAGGCTGGGTCTGCGTCTAACGCTTGGTGCTGCCTTTGTAGCACCGATTCAAGTCAGTTTGGAGACCACAAAAGTCTCCAGTCGTGTACGACTCCGCACCACTCACAGCAGCGGCACTGGAGCATCACGCCGAGGAGGTGCAGTCCCATCCCTGTACCGTCAGTTAGGACGGGATAAAGATACAGCCCTTTGGAAAACCGTTTCTGTCGCCTGCGTGTTACACACCTTACACAATATTTCAGCTTATTCACGTGACACAAGCATTAAATGCAACTTTAAAGGAGAAGTAAGTAATAAAAGCTCCAAGATAAGCCCGTGCTGTTTCCTTTGGGTGCATGCACTCACCCAGGCACTGGAGAAGGGCTCTTTCCCTCTGTCAGGGCAATAAACCACCACCACTCCCGTTTGCGGCTCCCTTTGCCATCCGTGGGGCTCGACCGAAGGGTACTGCCTTCTGCGGCCGGCAGAGACTCCTGCCTAGGTGAGGAGCCCAAGCCAAGACGTTAATCCTGACGCATGTTTTAGCTACAACCCCCCGTTTTCCAGTTTGTGCTGCCTGCACCAACCGGGCACTGAGGGAGGAACGTGAGCAGGCGTTTTGGTACTTAGTGAAGCAGATGGGTGCGAGCTGTTAATGCTTTAACCCATTTCACTTGCAGTTAAACCCTCAACTTGCTTGCCTGCCTTGGAAGCATCCTCTGAACGCCTGAGACCGTCCCGGGTATTTGAACAGGGTGGAAAACACAGCTCGAAATCCCAGCGGTGGCTTCCTGTGCTCAACACGCCACAAGCACTCAAACCCAGGGATCTGCACTGAGCCAGCCTGACCCGCAGAAGAGCTTGAGAAACAAATAAGCGCCATGTCTTAACAAACCTCTAATCAAAGCAAGCTTGTGTTGCGATGGCCGGAGGCGGCTGAGCCACGGCAGCGAGCCGGAAAGCCGTGCAGCGCATCCCGGTCCTCCCTCACACCGCCCGCACGGGCACCCAGGCAACGCTCCGACGTGGGACAGCTCAGAAGCCAGCCCAAAACCCCAGGCGTAAAAACACCATGTGTTTCAAAGAGGACAGAGCCAGGAGAAAAAGCATTTCGGAGGCTGAGGGAGAGCCAGGCGGCAGCGAGAAGCAGGGGCTGAGCACGCCCCGGCACCGTGCGGTGCCAGCTTCGCCCTCGCCCGGCCCCTCCGCGCAGCTTGCTCCTGCCTCCGAGGGGAAATTCGCTTTGCGAGCCAGCTGTTTCTCATTGTGTGCCTCTCGCAGCCTGCATGGGGGGAAGAGAGCCTGCAGGGAAGGGGAGAGGAAAAAGGAGGGGCGAGAGTATCGTGATTAAAATGATATTGTGTAGAAATCTCAATGAGAGGGAGAAAAGGGGGAAAGAGGGGAGAAGCAAACGTTTTCCGCAAGGCAGCGATGGAGCGGCAGCGATTCGAGCCGTGGCTGATCTGGGATTATCTTCTGGCTCTCAGAAATGTTCTGGTGTTGGTTAGTTTGTCCTCATTTAAACCCTGATTGATCGCTATCGCATACATCCCGCCTGGGCAGCCCCTTCCCGTCGGCGAGATAAGGCAGCCCAAAAGCATCACCGGGAACCAAGCCTCCGCATTTCACGTGGACAACGCACTCTCCGCTCACATAAACCTTCATCGGTTTTGTGTTGGGCTTGGAAAGCAACTCTCTTCAGCAGCCCAAGACTTTGGGAGGTGACAGCCCTTCCATTAGCACCTTTTTTTTTTTTCTTTGCTGCTGCTTATGTGTTTTAAAATGAACAATTGAAATTCACAGCACGCTGGGATGTGCACGCATACGTCAGGCTGGACGGGAAAGGGCTTCCTGCCCCACTGTGAACAAAACCTGTTTGGTGACAGATCTGATCCAAACATGCAAAACGCCACAACATTAGACAGGTTCTCACATTTTTGCTTTCGAGATTAAACTACTTTTGGAAAAAATAGATTTCGAGCCAAGAATCGGGGAACTTTGCAATATTATTTTTACTGTTCACATTTTTTTAAATAATAGCTACGGTCCGACCGCATCTCTTGCGGCTGGCTTCTGACTGCAAAGATCTCAGCTGAATTTTCTGGGACCAGCTATCCCTAAATCTCCAAATGCCACGCAGGTCACCCACGGGCTCCTTTCGTCTGCAGCCAAAGCAAGCAGGAAAGGGGCAGGGAGGGAACCACGTTTAGGGCTGTATCAATCACAGAGACCAAACCCAAGGTGACTGCAACCACGCAAAGCCCTGGGAGGAGGCGAGCCCGGCGGCTACGGCAAACGCCGCAGCAAAGCAAGATACCGGTAGCCCCTCCAAGCCACCCGGGGAAAAAAATGCCCATCTCCCCAGCTGCAAACACCTTGCAGGCCGGGTGGCCAACCTGCCCCAGTTCTGCGTGCCTGGTTTTGCATGCGAGCCTCATTTAGGATAATTAAGGAGCCAGCTATACCCCCTGCTGCATCTCTCTCTATAGAAATATCTGCTCGCCTCCATGCAGCCAGTGCATGGGAAGGCTTAAGTGCATCCTCATGTGTGCCTTACAGGACTGGGCGGGGGCGGTGGATTGTACACCAGCACATGCGAGTCCCTGACGGAGCTCCGGCACTAATTTCCTATCAGGAATGAGCCCTGGGCATCCAGCTTCCTTGATGGCTTCGAAAAGCTATGCTCAGCTTTTCCTTCCTGCAAGTTTTAACGAAGTCATTAGCTGACGCTTCCCCGTGAAGCAGCGGAGCTTCACAGACAGCGGAGCTGAGCATATAAAATATCAAGTGCAAGCAGCCTTTGAAGCGAAGCCCTTCAAAGACAGACACATACCAAATCCACTGAGGTTTTTTACACAAACAAATTCAGCATGGCAAGAGCAAAACGAATTTCCAAAGATCTTTAATGTTAAAAGGCTCAAATGACCGACCCTTTCAAGTACAGCTGAATTCAATCCGGCTCTAAAGGTCTGTATTGATGATTCAATGTGGAAAAGACCATGGATATTTCAAAATATGTGGCCATAATTACCTGGAAATAAAAAATTACTCTTATTTTCTTGTTTCTGCGGCAAAGAAGCTGCCCAGAGCGCTCCTATTCTAAAACCAATGGTGTGCGAGTGACTTTTTTTTTTTTTTTAAACATACTTTTGCTGACATTTCCCTTCCATTAAAATAGCTCAACAATGGGGGGAAGAGCAACTCACCATGCACATAGGATCTTTACCTTACTTTGTACTCGCAAAGGAATTTCCTTGCTCTCCTCTGGGGTGGAAGTTTCCACAGTGACGCCTGAGTGGCTTTAGGGGAGCATCCCACGGCATCCCAGAATCTGGTTCGCTCCCTTTTTCCAGGAGACAGCCGTAAATCTTTGGAGGCCGGGTATAAATCAGCTTGGCTAAGAGAAGACAGACGCGATGCGCTGCCAACGGGGTGCAAACGGCCGCCCCCCTCCACGCTTACCCCGACGGGACGGGGCGGCTGCCGTACGACACGGCTGCCTGCAGACCAACGGCCATCCCCAAGGCTTGGCACGGCTTCAGATGGATGCCTGCGCGCCTGCCAGGGATGGACAGAGGCTTTGCCGACGGGCGGCACGGACACCAGGTTCCAGCACAGACCATCACTCTGTGCAACCGTCGAAATAAAGCCCAGCGCACATGGAAAAGTCGGATGGATTCCCACGCTGGGAACCTCCCCCGATATTTAAAGACGGGCCAAATCAGAAAAGGGCTTGTTCTCGGTCTGGTCCTCCACACAAGCCATCACCTGGCTCACTGGGAAACAACTCTGCGTTTCGCTGGGACTGGGATGTCCCCACCAGAGACACGGGCTCAGGAAGCAAAGCACACGGCGTATCACCAGCTCACTCAGGGACATGAAATAGCCCGAGAGCCTCCTCTCGCCCACCTCTCGTCCCAGGACCACCCCACCCTGTGAGGACAAGAGCTTCCACAGGAACACCGATGGCTTCGGCTGAACTAGGAGGACGGGGACCGAGTGATGGAGTAAGAGCCAGACCGGTCCCATCCTGTGATGGGGACCCAGAATCGGAGGGGCCCTGTGGCTTGGTCCCCTTGGGGGCTGCCCAAACCGCCGTAGGAAACGCCGCCTCCCCAGAGGCCACGGCTCTGCCCTGGCAGGTGCCGATGCACGACGGCTGTCCCACCACGTTAATCAATCGCCGTTGATGGTTATAGACCGCAGCAGCTCAACGAGCTAGTTATAGCTGTAATTCGGACTGCCCGACCCACTCACTTCTTCGCACGCAGCGTTTCCCTAGACTCCTCGAAGGAAAACTGAACAAAAAGGGCCGAAAACATGACATGAGCAGACCTATCTGGGGCATCACTGTCACAGCCCCGGGTAAGGCTTTTGCCAAGTGCTGCTGAGCTACTCAACACGTGGCAGCACGCAAGGCTCCCTGCGACACCCCTGCGTCGGCATGGCCACCCCGACCCAGCTCTTCCCCTTGCATTGGATCCGGCGAGCAGACTGAATGTGCCGTGGATGCAACATTCATCCAGTGTCCTCACCTGCACTGCGGAAACCCAGCAGAAACCCACCCGAGACAGAGGAGAAAGCCCCCAACCAGGTTTTGCAAACTCCAGAGCTAGCTAGAGCTGTCACCCTTGCCCAACTCAGGCCCCAACCATAAAACAAGCTCCACAATAGTGTTATTTATTTTTTTTAAGTCACAAATTATTTCCAGCAGCAGGAGGGTGGAAGGATGCAGCGTGCTGGACCCTGCTCGCCGGCACCCAGCCAGTCTCATAAATGGTTGGCAGCCAGCAGAGCAGCAAACCCGTTTCTATTGAAATGAGCTTGTTACTACTAATTTTTACTGGCTTCCCGCTTGATTCATAAAGTTTTGTTGGGTTTTTTTTGTTCGGTTGGATTTTTTGCAGATCTCAGAAAGCAATTCCTGAGACACTTGGGGAAAAACAAGCCCCGGCCTCCCCACGAAGGGCTGCTCCTGCACCCTGGCACAGGCATCTACATCCCCATCAAAACCACGGCATCTTGCTTTCAGGGCTTCATAAAATCTTATTAGAAAGAGTTCTCTAGTTTTGAATAGGCCAAAAGCAAAACCTCATGGATTCAGTTTTACCATTATCGGCCCCGTGGCAGAAACAGCTCGAGACGTCAATGGCAGCTGCAGACACACATTTTATAGGGACGGTTTGGGTCCGAGACATTAAACTCCCCGTTTTCACATCTGCTCCCTCTCTCCACAGCTGGATGCACCAAGTTGTTGCACTAGACAAAACCAACCACATCTAATCTTGGAGCCCGAGCTTTTTTTTAAGTACCAGCGACTATTAGCTGCGAGACTCGGCACAGCTTTGCTCACTGATCTCAGTGCCTGCATGGATGAGACCCCCTCTTTTCAGATGGGCAAGGACAGCCACAGTGATACACCCTGCAAACACCGAAGGGCCACAACAGTTTTCCTCCATCAAAAACCCCAACACAGAGACCGCACAACGCAGCACACACGCACTTAGCACCGAGATGGGCCCCTGGACACGAGCTGAGAGCACCGTCAGCCAAGTCAAGCCCAGGAGGAGGATGCTACGGGAACAAGCCCACGCAGTGTCACCTCCCCCAGCATCATTTATGTCTGTGTGATATTTCAATGTGTCTTTAACACTTTATTACGGCACCTCCCATATGCTTAGACTTAATTAGCGTAAAGACCTTTCCCTACACATTTGTTTCCCTTTTCCAAGTGTTGAACCCTGAAGAAACCTGCAGCACTGAGCACAAGGCGAGGGGCTACTCACTGTAATTCCATAGTTCCCGTTTTGCAAAAAGTCAGGTTATGTCATGGTTTCTCTGGATCTTAAGAAAAATGGGGAAAAAAAAATACATACAGCTCATTTGCACATACAGCTCATTTTAGGGCTCAAAGAGCAACAAGTATAAAAGCCACAGGACGAGGTCAGGGCACAATGACTGTGTGTGCGACAGAGCTCGGGGGAAGATGCAGCGGTGCTCCCAAAGGCATCGCTGGGGACCAGTGACACCAACGTCATTTATTCAGAAGTGAGGGAAAGCAGAGCCAGGGGAGTTGCCAGCCACAGCTGTCCGTGTTTGCCTTCCCTGCCGCTGGTGCAGGACAGGGCAGGCAGGGATGCTCCGAGATCCCACAGCTTTTCCGCGGGGGGAGACGAATCAACCGCCTCATTCTTCCAAGTGGACAAACTTGCATTTTCCTGGCGTGGGATCTCACAAACAGACCGTTGTCTGAGCACAGGGCCAGGCGCTCGCCCTCAGAATAGGCCATGCTTTATAACAGCCAGAAGAAAAAAAAAAAACGGAAATAAAGGAAAGAAAAACAATGTGCTCTGAACAGCACATCCATCCCTCCGGGACCCTCTGGAGGCAGGTGGAATAAATCTAAAGACAACACAGCATTATCAACACCCACCAACCAGACACCCAAGTGCTGCACCTCCGTGCAGGTATCTAACAAGGCTTTTTTGCAAACCTTTCAGTCAATGCTTTTTTTGCTTTATTAAATAGACAACAGTGGTTTGCATCACTATGTGTGGAAGCGTAAAGCAGCTGGCATTTTTTTTTTTTTTTAAAAGTCTTTAACGTTCTTTGGCTCCTTGAATGGAAAAATCTTAGCAAATGAGACCTTAATAAATGGAAAGAGCTGGAAAATAGCCTTTCTGCTGGCGCATTTTGCTCCTGCTAATGGAATACGTAGATAAAACCAACACAGTTGTCTCAAACCCTTCCGCAGTGCTGCTGCGAGAAATCCTGCCCAGGTATCCCCAGCGCGGTCCTCCTTGCATCAAGAGATGCCCCTGCAGCAGGATGAAGCCTCCAACTCCTACTCCAGCCTCTAAAACACAGCCAACGCGAGGAAAGGGCAGCCTGATCCTCCTCAGCCGCTAAAGAGCACCGAGGAGGAGGAACATCTCCAAACACATAAAACCCGAACACAGGCGGAGGAAGGGGAGGGCAGCAACCAGCACAGCTCTTCAAAGCCCAGGCAGGGAGACCGTCAAGCTGCAGTGGGTCCAGCTGAGTGTCGGTGTCCAGCTGGGAGAGCAAATGTGACATGAGGGCACTTGCATGAATTGCTATTCAGGGAGGGAAGGAGAGCTTTGGTCCAGGGTTTGCTCTGGGAACGACGCTTGGAGCAGGATGGGGAGGGCTGGGGGATGCTGCAGGGCAGGACCACGTGGGCTCCACTGCAAGAGGCCCTCGTACCATCAGAAAAGGCCTCCCACTCCCCCAGGAACAGAAAACTGCTGCGAAGAAATACAAATTTTCTACTGACCCCTCTCTCTTGCACTGTTGGGAATTTGACTTTTTGGCAGGTTTCGTACATGGACTTTTATAACCTGAAATGCAAAATGTTCTCGGCCAAAGTTTGCATCCCCGTGGAGAGGTAGGAACAGGTTTTATTGCATGAAGGAATTCAGGTCTGGTTATCAGAGCTAATTCTTAGGCATTTAAAAGAAAAAAACCGTTATGTTTATTTACTACCAGCTAAACAAAGAGTCCAGGTCATGGCCAGACCTCTGCACCGCAGTATTTTAGGGTGGCTGGTCTGGCTGGCCTGATGGGGTGCTGCTGCTCCACGGGGGCACCTGAGAGCAGCTGGCCGCATCCTGACGCAGGGGCACGACGCCCTAGGGCACCGCACCATCACCACTGCGAGACAGCATTAGAAAACAGCAGCACATGCCACGGGCATGACGCTGGATGATGACACCGGATGGATGCAGCGCAGCACCCGGCCACAGCTCAGCATCCCTGTGGTGCTGCCACCCAAAATGAGACACAACCCTGAACCCCAAAACGGGCTCAACCCCAGTGCCCTGTGCACTGGGGCTGTTGAAACAACCACATGGCATCGCTGGAGAAGCAAATCGCCATCACCGGCACGAGCTGCTTGCCTTGAAACAGCCGAGAAAAGGCTGATGAAGGCAGAAACAGGGCTTTGGTTTTAATTGCATTTATATCCCCTGATGCTGCTGCTGTTTTCCCATAACCAAAGCCTGGGATGACAAACCAAAATGATGCTCAGCTTCTCACCAAAGGAAAAGCAACTCCGGAAAGGAGGCAGCAGGGCAGCAACATGCTCCAGCTCTTCAATGCTGGAGACCATTTAATCCCTGCTCCAGCCCCAGGAGCTGCAAAGGCCATTACAAGTCAGTGTTTAGCAACTCTGGAAGAGGTCAGCCAAGACAGGCATTTCCACCCAAAATGTTTTTGTTCTTACAAATAAAAAAAACCCAAAATGAACAGGAATTCAACAGTTCTCAGCATCCACAGCCCAGACCCCAGCGCTGGTGGTGCACCACACAACTTCTCATCAACCTCCGCTCTCCGAGCGCCGAGTCCCCATAGCAATGCTTTTTTCCAGGCTAACACCCACTTTCCTGGGGAATCAACCAAGGAAAGGGCATAAAACAGGAGGGAGAGCAAGGGTAGCCCACCGCTGGGACAAGCATCAGCCAAACACGATGCCCTGTCAGCGAGGTGGGCCCTCAATGAGCCGACGTCCCTCCTCATCCTCCATCGCCACCGAACACCTCGATCCCCACGCCGGACGGGGAGGCAGCACGCTCCTCTCCTCCCTCCCGGAGCCCACGGCATGGCAGAGCACACGGCAGCGCTCGGCAGGGCTGGGAATCACAGCAGCCGCGTGCCTAATCCCCTCCGATCCCAAGTACTTTGGAAGGACAAAGAGCCGAGTCTCCTTTGCCAGTAAATTGAACCTGCGGTTCCAGGGGCTCGAGGCACTTCAAAGCCTGCAGCAGCCCGGCCAGCAGCAGTAAAGGGATGTACTTTTCGGCTGCCGAGCAGCAAAGTAAAATCCACACAAATGAGCAGTGTTCCAGAAAACCAGGTTTAACCATCAGCAGCTCCGAACGACAGGGGATGTTTTTCCTGAAGGGTTCCCCCCCCCCTCCCCTTCCCCCTCCTTTCCAGTTTGTCTTAGGGTATTTTTTTAAATTTCTTACTAAAACACGTCTTGAGCTCCCACACCGCACGGCCCTTTTGGGTCTGAGCATCCTCCAGAGGTAAAATGCTGAGTTAGGTATTGGAGTCCGGGAAAGGAGGTGCCTTTGATGAATAGCAAATCTACAGACTTCAATCGTTTCGGTGAGCGCCACAGATTTAATAAGTTATTTCCGTGGAAAACCTTAGTAAGTCAGTTATGAATCAAGCCTATAAACACCTCTTGCTCATCAAAGTGCCACCAAAAAAAAAAATCTATTACTGTAACTGTGAATACAAGCCTCTCTCTACAGGTCCCTATAAGAAGCCAAAATTCCTCCTTCAAAACATTCACCATTTTCAAAGGTCATAAATACACTATGTCCAGTATTCAGCAAATTTGTTTAAAAAGCAAAACACGGGCACAGAGAAAAAGTAAAGTTCAAACAAAGACGTACCATCAGATACACACTGTTTAAAAGACACAACCGGAGTTACATCAAAAGAACTTTTACTACCTAGAAAGCCATATCCAACTCCTAATAGGCTGCAAGAATGTAATGTTTTGGCTACAAAGATTAAGCTAATTTACTTTTAAGTAACTTGCTTACTTCCTGATGTTTCTTTTTTTAAGTGTGATGCTTAGGTGCTTGGAGAATTGAGGGATGTGATTATTCTGTGATTCAAGGCCAAACATCATAACTACTCAATGAACCACAGACAAAAACATATTTTATCTGGGTGTTGTACTTACTCGAAGAACTTCTAGGCTGAAAACATCCCGGCTAGTTGCGAAAAGCCATCCCAGTTCCAGGTAAAGGAGGGAGAGAAAGGGCAACTCTCTCTTCTTCTCTGCAGAAACCTACTGAGAAATTCAGTGTATTGCCTACAACGATACGGTGCTCCCCAAATACTGCCCGTGGTACATTCATTTCGGGGCATCATCCTGCCTGGCTCCATCACGGCAAGTTCTCCTTCAGAGCCGGGGAGCTGCGCGTACACACGCAAAGGCAGAGGTACCATCTGCAAAGCAGCTTTAATCCCTGCATTAGGCACGGGGCCAAACGTTGGTAAGACCAACCTTCGTCCACCCCTCGTGCAACAGGCGGTGTTACTGTGTTACTCCAGGCAAACGATCCGAAGGCTCTGGCAGCCAGTTCCGCTTTTTTTTCCCTCCTTCTTCTGGACTAGGGACAGCTCTGATACTGTCCACATTTTTCAAAGTGCTGTCTGTGTTGGAGGGTTAAAGCAGTAGTATCAGCCATCATAATAATCGAAGAGGAAAGATGTTCTTGCACGTGAAGCAATGCAAGCGATGGACGGCAATGGGGGAGACTTCAGCTCGATTCACAGCTCTGCTACAGCCGCCCCGTCTACCCTGGGAAAATCACTGACTCCCTGGCTCCTTGCAGGGAAGAACACACGGGAAGAAGGGAGTCCATCTGAACTGATGAAACAGTGGTGAAGAACATCACCGGAGCTGTCTCAACTAACGATGCTCCTCAGGGCAGGCAGGTCCTTGGGACACAGCAGCCCCAGTCGAACGCGGGAGGCTGTGGGAGCTCCCTCCCATCCTCTCCGCTCGGCACCATCAATGCGCTGGGGAACGGTGTTGCTCTTGCAAAGCATTTGTATGGCTAATAACGAAGGGACATTTCTCCATCTCCCAGTCCAGAAGATACCTTCCCTCCTGCAAGGCAGCACTTTTGTAGCCTGTTGATGATGCTCTCTTGCTGCCTGGGATGCAAAGCCTCAGAACAATCTTTATTTCCCTCCTCGGGAGACCTTCAGCACAAACCATCTCTTTTCCCATCTCCAGCAAATTCCCCAGTGGTCCCTCACCTTTCACAAAATTAATTTCCCCTCCCCACGTTATTAACCTGGCTCAGCTCCGAATTAATTTCGAGACCAAAAGGCGTGCACTGCGAGCTCATAACCCGTATGATATTTTTTACGAACAGGTGTCGCTTGCCTTAGAAACCCTTCTACAGCTGCACGGCCACTGCCGAAATTTCATCCTCCTTCCGGAGGCCCGTGCTCTGCACGGATGGGGTCACCGGCACCTCTCCTGCTTTTCCAGGTGGGACGCTGGGTACAGGTGGCAACACGAAGGTGTATCGTCACCGAAGCGTGGTCATCCGCAAGCTCTACAAGGGCAAGCTCCTGAAGATCTCAATGCTACAGCTGCTGGGTTTGGTGGCCCAACACGAGTTGCCCTGCAGGGTTTTAACAAAGAAACAACTGCGTGCAGGGAACATCTTCCCCAGCCTTGATCTGAAGTGTTCTTTCTTCAATTGGTATATAAGGGTGTATTTGCTCAGTCTCAACGCTCTGGGCAACATCTTCAGTTGCGTATTAACAACCCAAGCGGAGTACTCTCTGCTGGGCTACGTTGCTCATGGATGATGCACTGCCATCAACAGGCTTTGGACACGATGAGGAGCCCACCCGGCTGCAGAATCAATGATCGCTTCCCTTTCCCTTCTGCTCCAAAAGAAAAAAGTGCTTGAACTCCAGGGGCTGCCACCCGAGCCAACCGCTGTGGCAAGTACAAACGTAACGTAATGCAAAAAAAACCCCCGCAGCCCTCCTGTAAATCTAGAAGCTCCGGTGGATTTATCGTCAACACAGAAAGACATTTGTTGTAGAATAAAACAGTGCACCTGCATCTCTCTGAAAGGGACAGGCGCTGAAAGCCCAGGGATGCCGCCTCCGAGAGCTTCCCCACCTTCCCTTTCAGGGAGTAATTCCGTGATTCACCCTGTAGTTTGCAAAGCTGCCTTTGATGTCAACCCCAGGCAGGGCCAGAAGCTGCACATGAACAAACCCAAAGCAAAGGTAGGTTATTGTTTTGAAGTTCTCCCGCCCATTGGGAAGGATGCTGCTGTGCGGTCACGCTCTCCGATGGGGATTCCAACATTCACGACCAGCCATGGCCACGTGGGGAAAACCTTCACACCGAGCAAAGAATTCCTCTCTGAAGTACATTGGAAAATAGATGCACTTTATTTCCCGTTGGCAAACTAAAACTACGGAGAAAAAAATGTTTAATATAAAAACATCTGACAAAGCACCTCCAGGATGTATTTTTTTGCATCAAAGAAGTAGCTCTTGGCAACAGCCTCACTCCTCCGAAAAGAAAAGTTTTTAGCCAAACCCTGATTGTTATAGACTGCACAGGGTAAGACACGCCAGCAAACTTAAAGTTAAATATGAAAGAAAAAGGAAACCAAAACCATTACTGGCCCAAATAAACATCTGTCTGTCATTAAACTGGATGCACAGATATGCTCTGGGTTTTTTTCTGGGTTTTTTTTTTTTTAATGGATTTACGTTTCTGCAATAGGACAGGGGGAAGAAAGGATGAAAAGGCTCCACGGTGCTGCTGGGTCAGACCCCGGCCCACGGCACTGCCACCCCGAGCCGGCACCTGCGCCCAGGGCTGCAGCGGGAGCCCGGCACCGAGGCACGCCGAAGCCAGAGGCGATCATCAACAAGTTGCAAAACCAACACTTCGCCCCCAGAAGAAATTGCCACCCTACCAATAAGAAAAATATCTTTTTTTTTTATTAACAGGTAATTTCACAATCTCTCCCCCAAACTGGAAAGGGCAATGTTTGCCTAGTTTCCACACGTATCCGCCTTACATATTTATAGGCTTTTTTTTTTTCCTACTCCTAACACACAGGATCTTCATAAATTTCCTTGTTAGCATAAATCCTTGCAGTCTGTTATTTCTGGGGGGAGAGGAAGAGAGACGTTCACTCTCTCCATTCAGTGGGTTTTAAAATATGCTTCCTTAAGTTCATCCTAAATATTGCTGGAAGCAGAAAAAACTCTCCGGCTCTCGCTCTGAAGCTGTGGCATGGCTTCAGCGGGGCTGAGTCATCACCGGGATGGACGGGCACGCTCCCGCCTTCCTCCTCCCTACGGGGGTACGAGGACCCTGCTCCCCAAATCCGACACCCCCAGTCCCACCACCGCCCTGAAGCAACTCCTCCACCTTCCCAGACCCTGGGAAAAAAAAAAAACTGAAACAATTTAAATAAGCTCCAGCCCATTCAGCCTCTTTGTTTCTCCTCTCTCTGTTAATTCACGTTTATCCTCCACCAACTTTTGAGGGGATAAGACGGAGTAAGTCACTGGGCAGAGCTCATCTGTACACGGAGCCCGTCACCTTCTAAGCTTCGGCAGAGCTGCTCGGAGCGGACTCACGCGTGCGCTTCCACTTTCGGGTATGGCTCCCCACCGCTCCGCAGCGCAGAGAGGAATTAATCGCTCCTCCAACAAACCACCAACTCACAATTTCTTCTTTCAGATGCACATTCCCAGCTACAAATGGGTTCGCCAGAGCTGAAACTCTTGAAGAGTTTTAGCACATGGGAAGTGAATTGATTTCAAAGTCTAAAAAGAAAAATTAGTAATTTTGCAAAAATCTAAAGCAGCATCTTCCCTGGCTTCTTGCTGCTGGCGCAACCCCTCTCACCTGCCTGTCTCACCCTGCTGTCCCCACTGTCCTCCTGTCCTTCTCCCATTCCCAGCTCTCACTTCTCCCCTGGTGGCACTTATTTATCCTCTTCGCTCTGCTCAGGTGCATTACGGAGCACCAAGCCGCTCTCATTTCTCCAGCTGAATCCGTCCAGTGCCGAGCATCCCTGAAATGCGGGCACCGGCTCGGCTGGTCCGAGGCAGGAGGACCGGGTGCAGCACGCGGTCCTCCGGCACGCTGCAGAACTACAGGGAGGCGGGTTGGACACGGACACCCACGCTCAGCAAGGAGCCCTTTCCCTCCAGAAAACCCTGCCACACACAGGGCTCGAGCCTCGCGGGCAACATCGGTTCACAATGGCATTTCCATACGAACAATGAAACTTTCTGCGCAAACACTGGTACGACTCCCGATTAAGCAAGGAGTAACGAGCAGGCATGTAGGGACACATGAGACGGGCTCTAGTGATGAGTGGCTCATTTTGAGGAAAAATAGCTATCATAAGAGCTTGGCACTGACTGCTGCAGGCATAGTCTTTGTTAAGTATCTTCAACGGAGACACCCAGCCGGTGCGGGACCTCTCCACGGCAGCCGGGGACTTTGCTGCGAGGCAGCAGCGAGCTGCACCCATCAGTACCTGTCTGCTCCTACAGCTAATTACTCATCCTTATTTACTACTGCTCCAAAGAAAACCAATGCCCCAACGTTTCTGCAGTCTCTAGAGGACGGACAAGCTGCTCCAGACCTGCAGCGGCCACGAGCGATGGTCCGGTCAGCATGGAGACCAACGGGAGGCTCCCAAGCAGCAGCACCACTGTTTGCCCTCCTACCTGTGCTCAACCCTTCCGCTCCTGCATGGTCCTTAGGACCTCTAGAATTTAATGCCACCGCTCACGAGAACTCTGGTCGCTACTCGTGGGAATTCCTGGGGCTTTTTTAGCCAAAAAGACAGACTGATGCAGCGTGCTGTGCACGGGGAGTGCCGAGGAGCAGGGCTACTTCATGGTCTTTAAGAGAGGGTCCTTCCCAGGGAAGGGGAGGGATGGATAGCCCTGCGGGATTTAGGGGAAGGCAGGGAATCCCCAAGCCCGTGACCCACAACATCTGCTCCAGCACGTCCCCACCGTACTGAACCAGTTCCCGCAGCAGCAGCGCAGCCCTCTACAAGCCTGGCAAGTCTAACGGGTACAGCAGCTTCTTGGCATGTGGTAGAGGAGCCAAGTCAGAGGGGAAGGGAAAAAAAAAAATTTACTACAAATGTTCCACCAATTATGAGTCACGGGGCTGAACTTTTGTTTCTGCCTTGCTGGATTCTGCCCTTTCCCTGGTATTTCCCCAGCTCCGGCCGGGAGAGGTGTGAGGACGCCGACACCGGCCGAGGCTCTGCCGGCACCCAGGGGACGGGCGCAAGCCCGGCCAGGGGAACCACCCGGGCTCAAAACACAACTCCCCGAACAGCAGGCTTTCCTCATCTCCGCTCCCCAGGCATACATGGCTGCAGAAATAAATCTAACGAGGAAAAGACGGAGTCCCTCTTCGTACACCCACAAGCCTGAACGTGACACTGCTTGAGCTCAGAAGATGGAGACTTTGGGATCAAACACCTCCGAGTGCCTTTTCCCACCAACCCAGATCTCCCCCAGCCGTCGTACCTCACTGAGAAATCCGGAGCATCCCCAAGCCGAGGGAAATGCTGGGGCTGGAGACTGACCCTCGGACAGACAGCTTCATTTAATGACGCAAACGCTTTGAACCTCAGATGAAGAGGACTCTGGGGTATTATCCAGCGATCCAGTTCGTGACACAGAAGGTCGCATCCGCACGACTACTCACAGCTCGTGCTTCCAGTTAGCATTGACTGCTACTCCCAATTTTACAGCTAGCCTCCTGGTTCGTTGAAGACTTTTCCCTATTTTAAAGAGCGGTATTACAGCCATGAAAAGGTCTACTTCAAAAAGAGGGTTTGGGGTTTTTTTCTTTTTCCTTTTTTTTTTTTAATACATATGACATATGATCTTTTCACTTCATGGTAAAACTTCCTGTTTAGAAGTTCATCAAGTAAACGAGTAACAGTAGAAGAACGGTTCTCTTTGTTATCCAAAATTGAATTTTGTGGTTTTAGTAGGAAAAGCCTTTTTGATGATCAAAGCTGAAGCAATAAATAGTAGCGGCTTGATGCTAGATCCAAAATGTACTTATTTTTGGAACGGGAGTTAAACGCACATTGAGCTCCTCCGGTACACACAAGAAAAGGCAGGGAAGACCACGTGCTTTGCGAATCATTTACACAGGCCTACATTTCAAGCAGACGTATTAAATAAGTTGAAATGGAGAATAAACAAACTGAAATATGGCAGATACAGACTCGAGTCTAAGTGGGTTTTTTTTTTCCCTTTTACTTCCCCGTGATGACAAGTATGGGTTAACTTCAGTGAAGCTCTTATCCTCTTTCAGCAATCATGAGCACTGGGGAAAAATAAATCACACAGCCCCAGACTCTTATTAAAAGTTACACCACTGGAAACTACACAGGGGGAGAGGAGATATCCGATTTCAGTACAATCTCGGTCACATGTTATCATCATATTGTTCAAGTAAAAGTTAAAATCTCTCTTCTATTCCAGAAAATCCACCAGATGTCCCATAAAGGACTCAGCTGTGAGAGAAGCTAAACCATTACATCCTTAGGAACCCCGGTTTTCAAACTCGGCTGCTATAATTAATGGCAATTATCAAGTTACAATAAAAGCCATGGGCATGGGGAGCTTTACGGACGCGTATCCAGCCTGAGGAATGTTTCTTAGGAATTGCAAACACATATTTATTATAGCACAACCCTGAACGATCCAACTCCTGGCTATCAATTGTTCCCCTGCTATGGACACTTGGCAGCACAACAAAAGCAAGGCGGGCCGGCACGCTGGATTCGGCACGCGGCAGCACCGCGGCAAAACCGACCGCGGCAGGAGAAACTTAAAGGAGAAGGAGAAGGGAAAATCCCTGGAGGGAAACTCGCCGCTACGCCATGACACTGCGGTGCCATGCTGTTTAAATGCTCTTTAGAGTGCTGCGGAGTCGGGATGGGCTTAAACATCCCAAGGAAGTCGCAGGTCTCCCCAAACGGGCCGTAAACTCTTGCAGGCGGAGAACGAGAAGAGAAGAGCTGCGGCTAACGGACCAGTAGCCCGAGGGTCCCTTCCATCACCATCGACTTACAGCGTCCCCCAGAGAGAGCGGCAAACGCCGTCCACGCGCTCACCAATCCGGCAACTCGGCACCGAGGTGCCCAAGTCCTACCCCACCGCAAAGCCGCCCCAACCGCTGGAGGAGGTACACGAGGCTTCACCGGGATGAAGGTCTGTCCATCTTCATCGTAGCTCTCAGACCATTAACCAGCTCGTTTCTTACATAGAAATTAAACCTGGTCCTATAGACAGGTCCCTCCAGCCCCCCACGCAGTCAGCCCCCAGCCTGGGACAGGACACCGGAGGGGATGGACGTGAAACGATCACCGCAGCCAGAGCCCAACGCCAAGCAAGTGAAAGCCCCAGCTCTCTACCTGCTTGCAGGTAAAGCCACCCCAAGGCCTTACAGAGCACCATTAAATGAAAGAAAGGTTGCAGGGCTGGGGCAAAGCAAAAACCAGGCCCTAATTAAGCAAAACTTTGTTCAGGAGCTTCAGTGGCATCGTAGCTGGGAGCTCTGCTCGTGAAAGCAGGGTTTGCACTGCAGGGCCAGGACCCAAGAGGTAACGCAAGCTGGACGGACTCTGCAAGAACCACCACAAAGCAGCACCGTTTGAAACGGCCTCACCGCTCCTGCCACGAAGATGGTGACGGTGTGCAGCCCGGCCCCACGCCAACCCACGACCCCGGGGCTCAAGCGAGGTCTAGGTCTAGGCGGGTTCCACGGGGGGGACACACACGGCGCCGTGGCCACCTCCCAAACGTCCCCACTTGCCCCAGCATGCTGATCGGACAAACAGGATCTTATAGCAACCTGCTGAGCGCAGACGTCTCTGAACAACCAACTCCAATAGCAGCTCTTTTTTTCCTTCTTTTCACACCGAGAACATAAACCAACAGCAGCACCGCAACCCCCCATCTCCGCTGGCTGTCCTGCCCCAGCCACGAGCTCCCCGGCGCAGACCACGCGTGCGGGAAGGCGCAAACATCTGCCAACCTGAGAAGTCTCCAGGCGTGACGTTGGGCGAGTTTGTAGCCTCTGTTTCAGTGTAAGACAACGTGGAATCTGATAGATCTGGGGGGGGAAGGAGAAAAAAAAAAAAGCGTTTTTAGTCCTCCTGCGTTTGCAAGCGCTACGTGAGCACCCGTGGCTCTTTTGCTTCCCGTCACCAGCCCACCTCTCCCCAAGAGAAAATCTCCACCGGGCCAGAAAGCAGTGATTAACTTTGTACCTCTACCATGCAAATGCAAAGTTTGAATTGCTTCGACCACAAAAATAACTGCAGTTAAGTTGATCAAACAAGTAGGAACTTGGTGCTTACTGGATAAAGTTACATTAAGCCTCTAAACAATTCATAGTTACTATACTTAATTATCACCATTAAAATTCTTGAAGCTGTTTATTCTTGCTTCCTTCCTTCCTCTTTGCTGAAGCGAAGGAAACTTTGTTTTAACAAGTTAAGAGTCTTTGTTATTCTCTCTTGCTTACACCCCTCTAATTAAGTGCTCAACTGTTTGCTCACAGATTAACTATTATTTTTCCAATCAAACAAGCCAGTGAAGCAAATTTCAATCCCTGGCTGTTGTTTTAATAAAGTCACGTGTCACTCACTATCATCTCTCCCTGCAGCACAAGCAGCTTCTAAAGGGAATTAACTCGGAAGGGGGAACGCAGGGAGGGACAACTCTTTTTTTTTTTCCCCCCTCCATAACTAACAAAAAAAAAACCCCACCCAAAAATGAAAAATCCCATGACCAGCAAATTCTGCTTTGCAGGACGCTGTGGCCACTGCCCCACGTCACAGACCGGCTGCGGGGCTGAAGGAGCCGGTCCCTCTGACAGGCGTGCACGCACCGGCTGCACGAGCGGCCACGTCGCAGGCAGCTCCCAGGCCTGGCAGGGCAGGGACTCACCTTTGGCACGGGGCAGCTCCCGCCTTCCCTCGGGGCTGGGTGGGACAGGCAGGCACGCTGTCCCGCTCCTATCGCCCTGGCAAATCCCGCCCGTCTCCCTTGCCACCTCCCTGTCCCTGCCCGATGGGGAGCAACAGCAGCTCGCCTCGGTCTTTACCCCCTCTGTAAATCAGAGCCACTGACTACGGGACGAGGGCAGAAATCCCGCGCTCCCAACGCGGCCACAGCCACACCGATCCCGGCAAGAAACCCAAGAGGGATGTGGGATTCCTCACTTCCCTCCAGCGCCTTTGCTTCCTATTTACTCGAGTGAGAAGGGGGCGCTGAGAAAGGATGGTCAGGATGCGGCGATGCCGATTCAACACATCTCCAAGCCAACGTGCGCCACGCAGGACCAGGCTCCAAGGCTGCGTTGTACCAGGCTCCCCAGCAGCCTTCGCTTCATGCCCAGCCTACCCACCCAAGCTGCTTTCGCTAGCTTTTTTTTTTTTTTTTAAAAAAAGCATTTATAATTGATCAGGAAAAGTGAAAAGCCATTCAGCAATTATACAGCGCTGAGTTTCAAAGAGTTTACGTCTCATTTTAATATGGAGAGGAAGGGTAATAGCCGGTTCCTCCACAGCGCTGCGCAGCCAGGGCTTTATGGAAATGGCACCCAGGAGCTCCGACTCCCCCTCCGCTCCGTCATCCCGCAGATTACACACGCAGACAAAACATGGCGCCTGGTAACCTTTCATTACGCCTTCATTAAAGATAGCGCTTCATGTTATTTTGGAAAATATGCATGTGTCTACATGGTAATTTGGTATGATAAACTGACATCCATTTACTTCTTAAAACCCGTCAGCTGATGCTTGCTCAGAAATAATGAGCAGCCATAAAATCCCGACCTGTTGGTTTTTGCCTGACGTGCCATGTAGGGATGTCTTAGAACCAACACCAAGACTGCACCATGAAAGAGCTGCCGGGAGATCAAAAGAGAGAAAACACGTACCCAGTGGCTTTTGCTCATCATTAGGAGACAGCCGAGAGTAGGGAGGTGGTGGAGACTCTGGAAAAACAAAAACTTTACGTTAGTGCTGTGTTCGGTTTATCGACGAAACCCTCGCGCTTCCTCTTCCAGGGGTAGGAACCCTTCCAGGGTTATAAACACCCAATGGAAGAAAAAAACCCGCTTGGAAGCAACTCGAGACCAAGAGTCTTCCAGATCTTTGAAGAGTGGGGGTTCCACCTTGACCTTTCAAAGCGGGCTTTACTACTGAAAACGCTGCAGTTCTACGCTACACCCCCGCCCCGCACCCCTGCCGGGCACCCACCGCCTGAAGCACACAAGACGGCACGTTGCTGCCCAAGAACGATGCTTTCACCATCTGCGTTGGGAGCCAACCCTCCAACCACGGCTCCAACACCCACGGACTTAACAAGAGCTCCCCAAAGTCATCACAAGGACCCAGAGAAGGTGTCACGTGATGAAAAGGCACTCCTCTCTCGGCACACGAAGCCTGACATCAAGGGCCAGGCTGGCTTCAGCCAACAAGCCACCAAAGTAACTTTGGTCCCTCCCAACGAACCCCTCGGCACACGAGCGGCTCGGGAGCAGACGCCTCCCGTGATCCCGCTCAGCCTCTCCTGCCCCGCTCACCCCGACCTCCATTCAGCGAAGCTCCCAAGCACACGCTCGGCTTTAAGCGGCATCACACCAGCAGTCACACGCTTAAAGTTAAGCAAGTCCTTAGAAATGCTTTGCTGAATCAGGTCATCTAGCTGGCTCGTGCTGTCCTTGTAAGTGTCAAGACCACGCGAAAGGCCGACGAAGGTCCTCCATCAACTTCGTGCACTGGTTAGAGGGGTTTTCTTCCTTCTGAATTACGGCAGTCATGTGTTTCTTGTATTCTAACTTGCTAAAATTGAGGAGCGTGCAGCCGGCTGGGCTGTACCATGGCACCGGCATTGAGCAGACACTGACTTCAGTGAGAAACTGTCCTGAAAAGTCGATGGCATCACATTGACCCCAGACTACTGAAACAAGGGTGTGCTCCTCGGTTCCCCCAGGGACCCAAAAGCAAGGCACTCGGCCCAATGACTGCAGCTCACCTTGGGTTAGTTCATTAAGAACAACCCCAGCAACCCCCGTGCGATGGCTCTGGGATGGCTTGTGGTCATTTATTGCTTCTGAGAAAAGGTTCCTCATCTCCCCTAACCGAGCAAGCTGCCCAGCAGCAAGATGCTCTTCTCACTGGGCACCTAAGAGCCTCGAAATAAAAATAATGGAGCCAACGTCCCAATCTGGATGCAACGGCCCGACCTGCGCCGCGCACAGCGGGCTGGTCCCACGCTAGAGCCAGACCTGCTGCCACAGGGGACTTCTTCGAAGCACCGAGGCGTTTTTGCACCGCTCAGCGACGTCACCCCACAGCGAACCGGGCGACAAACACGAACGCGGACGGTCTCTGCAGGAAGCCACGCAAACACTCGTGGAGAAGGGCACCAAGGCCCCTCCCGGGCTCCCGCCGCCGTCCCCAGCGCCCGGGCGGAGCGGGTGGGGCCCTGGCACAGTCACCCACTATCAACGCGATAAGGAGCCACTTGATAAAAGCTCTGCTCTCTACTACTGCCCGCACAGGGCTTGCAGCCGTACGCCGCTGGGAAAGCGACTACCGCTGCAGGAAAGCGACTGGGAAACTTTGCCCGTTTCTAAAATAAATGCGCAGGTCCCACAATTGCACATCTACCCCAAGTGAAGCAAAAAAAAGCTGTTTCCAGCCTCTAGCGATCTTCGGGGGAAGCACGCCCAGCAGAGAAGTTTCTTTCAAAGAAGGGATGCAAAGGGAGGCAGGATCCCGGATTGCAAAATAAATAAAAAAAGTCAAAGCTCTTGCCAAGAAAGGGACCGTCAGCAGGAGGTCGGTGTCCTCCAG